>OY015311.1:16722171-17322171 GCA_955612985.1 Cheilosia scutellata
ACTATAATAAAATATTAAGTGGCAAAATGACGGAAAGTGCGAAAATATTTATGGGTTCAATTGAGTCCTTCAAACTAGGAGAATACTTCAATTTATATGCCTGACGATTGGATCATTTACTTTCGTTAAATAAAGTGATAATGGATTTAGAAAAAGTGTCATTTCTAGTGCGCCTAGGTGGTCCAGATTAAATCCTAATATCATTAATTGCCGTGGGCGCAGTAGCGCAGTGGTTAGTGTGCTGGACTACTGTGCGAGGGATCCCAGGTTCGATCCCCGGAAAAACACAAATTACATCTTAAGGTTTTTTCTACTGCGCCACCTCTCGCGAACGTCTGACAAACATCCGAGAGTATGACTGTCCTGAAAAAGCTTCTCAATTCAGCCGTTCGGACTCGGCAAAAAATTGTAGGTCCCTTCCATTCGTTCCAAAAATAGAAACTCACACAAAACGATTGGTTGCGAGAAGCTAGGCCTTAGGTGTCTACCGCCTGTTGCGCCGCCTATTTATTTATTTTTTTATCATTAATTGCCCCAAAATTTGAAACAGATTTTACTTATGATAAACTGAAGGAACAGCTCAAATTACAATTTGTGCCTAAAAAGAACATATTCGTAGAAAGTTTTAAATTTTTCAAGATGCAGCAGAAGCTCTGTGAGAACATAAATGATTATACTTCTTCGACAATCTTGGCGAACTCGCTAATGCAAGCAGAAGTTGCCTCCAACGCTTCATTCTCAGTTCCTGCTGGTTCAACGGGTAGTTGTGAGTTTATTAGATCCTGTGGTATCACAATGGGCCTCCTCTGGCCTAAGTGAGGCTGCACTTGTATTGGCCTACCACCCTAACCTAACCTAACCTAAGCTCTTCGGGATGCAGACTGCCGCGGTTACCCTCGATCCATTTCCAGAAGACAAACGGTCCACTGACTTTTAGTCAAGCAGGAAAGCGGACTAATTTATCCATTTATTCCTCTCACGAACCAGTCTACCACCTTAATGTTGGACTGTCAGAGGCTACGGTCACCCTCAGTCCTTATCCGAAGACAAACCGCCACCAGCAGGTGATAACTAATTGATTTGATATAGCTTCAGTCATCATCAGGACCTCTTAGCGAGATAAGATAGATATACAGAGATATTTCTTTTAAAATAAATTCACAGGTAGCTATAGGGTTCCCACCTGTAAAGTCCAGCCCATAGTTTTTTCTGGACACTTTCTTCCTCCCTTTTGGTATCACAATGGACCTACAAGCCATTATATAGCCACCTAACCTAACTTAACCTATAATAAACTTATGGCTATGTGTTTTTCATTTTTACATATAATATCTATTCTCATTCCTTTGGCCAAATCGTATACTCCTAACAAATCTGATAATTCCAGTTCATCTAGAACAATCGATTTATTATAAATAAATGGTGAAGTAGCTTAAAATCGGTCGCACATTCACGTAGATGTTTCACATGCCGAGCAGCCTAGCGATCTACCTAAAGCACGTGCTGCCATTACATCCATTCGTAATTGGCAAATTGGATTTGGGATTTTCGATAGGCACGTCAGGGAATATTCATTCTTCACCATACGAAAGAAAATCTGCTGTCCATTTTGTGTAGACATACGTAGGCAGGCAGTACAATTGATACACACAACACTCGTATGAAATATGAGGTATATATAATATATGTATCTATATCAGGTATGCAAATTTATCTGAATGTTGGTAATACTCTTATGCCTGTCAGAGATTGTATTTCGAGGCATATATCGATGTTTCCCTAAATAGATTAACAAGGCGTGTCAATTGATT
Organism: Cheilosia scutellata; assembly: GCA_955612985.1. Classification (NCBI taxonomy): domain Eukaryota; kingdom Metazoa; phylum Arthropoda; class Insecta; order Diptera; family Syrphidae; genus Cheilosia; species Cheilosia scutellata. The sequence goes on from OY015311.1 coordinate 16,723,983, forward strand.
TTTTGTGGGCGGTTTGTTAATTAACATTTTTTCCAACGGATATCCTGCTGTCATGACGGAATTTCGTGACTTAAAGCGGTTAACACGAAAAATGCGTCAACATTTTAATTTCATAAATTGTTTGTTTATTTTCTTGTATAGAGTGCAGCACTGGTGGCGGTGACCAACGTATATGACTGTATAGATGAACTTTCCATACGACGGATGGTGTTGCCAAAGGTGAAAATGGTCTTCGAAAAGAATCACAACGATGTGAAAATTGTTGCCAACGTATTGTCGTGCATAGAGAGGACGCTGGAAAAATTGGATAAAGCTCAGGTGGGTTTTGCGAACAGCTTGCGGGGTGTATATCTGTTGTCCTGATGCTGATGGAGCTACTTGTTTACTTTACTTTGTAGGTGATGGACGAGGTTTTACCATTGTTGTGGGATGTACGCCTATCGGATCCTGATATAATTCTGCGTGTTGTGAGTAAGTACGAAATGGACTATTATTAAATTTAATCCAATGAAGGGTACTTTCAGTATTATGTAACGTTATATCACTGGCTTGCTTTAAAATTATTAAAAAATAACGATTCCGACAAAAAAAAAAAATATTACGTATACGCCAGAGTGTATATGCATTTGTTGCTGAAATGAGTTCAATACTGATTTAATCAGTTGCTATAGTGACATATGTATATCGAAAGAGAAGTGAAGCCTAGAATTCTGACAGGGTTTCTATTTTGGTGCTGCAAAAAAAGGAAACCCAAAAAAAGATGGCACGTTTTGGAACTAGGTACTTAAGTTTCTATTTTTACAAAATTTCTAAAGTTATCGGGCTATCTTTAAACAGAAATATCCCCTCCTTGGAGTTGCCGAAAACTCCATAGTTTGTTAACTTCGGAGTTGATTTGTAATCAATAGTCCAACGGCAACCGTTGAAATTCAAAAGTTGGAATACTTGCAGTTTTGAAAATGTTCGTGGGATATTTGTCACAATTGACACATGAAATGTCAATCTCAAATTGCAATCTGTGCGTCATTTTTGCATAAATTCTGTTGACACTTGAGTACCAATTTGAAATTAAAGTGAAAAAATATGGAAATATCAAAGAATAAAAAATAAAGGTCGCAAAAATACTGTACACACTAGAAGCAGAATGGCTGGCAAAAAAATGCATTGGAGTAGTAAATACTTATTAATACTACGTTGTATAACATTTTGGAAAATACACTTCGCTTTAACTGAATAAGCACAAAACATTTCTAATGTACATTGTCAATTTTTTCTAAACATTGTGCGTTAAATTATCATTGATGATGTTCACTATTTGTCCATGATGTTAAACCGAGTTACATTTATATCAAACCGAGTTGGGGAAACCGATGGAACAAACCGAAAAATTTTATTTCACTGCATTTAACCGAAACCGAATGGAATAAATGATTCGGTTTCAGTTGGTTATAAAATCGTGCTGGAAAACTGATTTTTATTTTTATAAAACCGAGTTGCAAAGTAATTCTATTTTGAATCCGTCTTCGGTTCGTTTTCATTTGTTTTAGTTTCTTAGTGTAGTTTCCTGTTTTTTATAGTTTTTGGTTTCGGTTTTTTCCCACATTTTGTGTTTTATTTTTCGAAGCAAAGGGGAGAGTACGATAACTTAGGCGCCAAAAATTGATAACGGTTTTTTGTAGAGGAGTTAAATATAAGCATTTTTTACTATGGGAGGGGGGGGTCTCTATCTCTTTATTTTATAAAATGAAAAAAAAAAATAAAAAATTATTAAAAAACAATGGCAACACTTATAATAAAAGACTATATCATTTTTGAAAGCCTGGAATCTGTTCTTGAATATTTTTTTTAAATCAAGTTATTTCTGTTAATAGTTTTTGAAAAAAACAATTTCAAACTTGAAATTTAAGGACAAAAATTGGGGTGAGTACAATAATTTTGGCGATGAAAACTAATGATGGACATATGTAGAGGGGTTAAATACAAGCATTTTTTGCTATGGGGTGGGTCTATCTCGCTCCGTTTAGGAGGGAGGGGTAATTAAAAAAAAAATAAAACCTAAAATTAAAATAAAATATTAAAAATCAATGGCAACACTAACAACAAAGTATTATAGATAGCATTTTTCATAGCTAGGAATCTCTTCTAAATTGGCTATAGTGCAAATCAGCAAAATTTTGTCTATAATGTGAACTTTTAGGCCAGAGACTGTTACTGAATAATCTTGTTGACATTGGGTAAACTAATATAATTTAAAGAAAGTTTGCATATACTCAGCCTTGCACCCATCTCAAAATCCAACAGTGACCCCAAGCATACCCATTTCAACGTGCAAAGGTAACAATTTGTACTTTAAGCGTGTGACATATAAAAGTAATTTTCCATTTTCTCAAAAATTAGAAGACATAATTCAATCTAGTTTTCAGTGTTCGATTAAAAATTGATTTAGGCAGTAAAAACTACAAACAAATTAAGTACCTATATTCTCAATATTGATAAAATCAACATACAAAATTTTTTTTTAATTTTTTTCCTTAAATTTCAAGTTTGAAAGCATTTTTTTTCAAAAACTGTTAATAAAAATAACTTGATTTAAAAATAATTTGAAAGAACGGACTCTTGGCTTTCAAAAATCCTAAAATCCTTAATTGTAGGTGTTGCCATTGTTTTTTAATATTTTATTTTCATTTTATGTTTCATTTTTTTTAAATTACCCCTCCCGCCTAAAAGAAGCCAAATATACCACCCCTCCCATAGTAAAAAACGCTTATATTTAACTCCTCTACAAAAAACCGTTATCAATTTTTGGCGCCTAAGTTATCGTACTCGTGCCGAAGCAAATAATGCCGGGCCCAAGAAAAAAGTCCCTAATTTGAGAAGTTTTCAACAAACTGGAAGAAGGAAAACCGAGTTAGTCAACTCGGTTTGCAACCCGGTTTGCTTCAATTTCAACTCGGGTTAACCCGGTTTGAAAATTTTTCGGTTTGGCACATCACTAGCTTGCAGCTGCTAGTTTTGAGTTTCCGGCATACGAATGAATTGTGGAGAAAGATTGCCAAGAGCTCTAGACACACATAGTGCACAGCAATTCTGCAGTCTCATCTTCAACTATTTTGGGGAGCTTTCGAAAGTTAAAAACATCAAATTTGAGTGAATAAAATCAAAATCACGATTAAGTTGAACATAAAAATCCTTAAGTCTTGTATCTTATCTTGTCCAACTTGCAACAAAGTTGACCGTCATATAAAAACTCGCAATAGTCAAAATCAAATGACCGTCATAATTTCACCAGTTTCAATGTCAAAAATCAAATATCCGCTTCTGTTCCATCACCATTTCCATTCAACCACAGATATCCATTAAAATCCTTTTGTCGTCCCCTTCCATATCGTACCCATCCATAGGCATACAGTAGTGCATATTCGTACATATGACTAAATTGGTAAATAACGCTATCCTGACATTGCCAAGAAGCTGTGTGTGTGTGTGTTTGTCTTTTTACATAAGCCCTGCATGCACATATTTGCTAAATCTATCACTCTTCGTTCTCATTGTAGACATCTATAGGAAAATGCTGTCCGATAAAAAGTACGGACTGTCTGTCAACATTATGGCAACGAGGATAATGCCATCCCTAATACCACATACAGTGAATCCCTCATTAAATCTAGAGCAGTATACCATTCTGCTGGAGGTAAGCTTAATATGGTGTTGATGTGGTCCTAGACACTTTCATAATATTGAAATATAATCGGTTGTATCTATTGTGCATAAACTTGAATATTAATTTTCTCCTCGAACTAGGTGCTGCAGGAGATGCTAGACCATATTGATCGGCAACAGCGGAACAAATTGAAATTGGACAATTTGTCAATTCCATCACCGGAGCGACACCGAACTCTGAGGCATCAATTTTCATCGGATAACATGCATGTGCCACCGTTCAACATACCCAATTTGCGTATTGATCAGAGGAAAACCTCCAGCGCTGAGGATATGGCGCGAAAGAACTCTGGTGGTAAGTGGTGTAGATACTGTTTGTTTTTTTTTTTTTAGTTAAACTATACATCGTACATATGTATGCTCTTAACAAATTGCGCTGCCAGTCATGAAATATGAGTTTGACAACAGCGTTGCTCAACGTTTGGAACTGTTAGTTGAGGATGCTGCAGAGTATCGTATTTTTTGTCATTACACGCTGGATGCTGAAAGGATTCCAGAGGAATGTGATGATAGGGTTTTTTTCGTTTTTTGTTATTTTGGTTTGCTGATTCAAGGGTCCTCAGAGCTATTTGGTTGCACTTATCTTTTAGAAGTTATTCAATATTTATCTGGTTCTTGCAGTCTGGAGGGAAATTTCATCTCCTGGCATTTTGCTTTAAGTGTTGAAGGTAGGGAAATGTATATTTTTGAAAACAAATTTGCATTCACCTGCGGTGAATTCAGAAACAAAATTCAATAACTCCATTACCTACATTTGCTCATTGGAAATGTGTTTTTACTTATTGTTGGTGGATATTCCGCGATAATAGGCTGAATCCAGCGTTGCCAACCACTTTTGACGAAAAAATGCCTAACTTGAAAGAAAAAGATGCCTTTTCAATAAAATAATGCCTAAATAATTTTTTTATGTAAAGTGGAACAATACATTAAAAATTAAACACAATAATATAAAAAATAAACAAACATTTTTTTTTTTTTTTTTTTTTTTTTCAAAAAAAACTTAAAATTATCAGCAAAAATTCGTAATAGGAAGAAAATTTATTACATTTTAGTTTCATAAGTAGGTAGGTACAAAGTATTGAACACAAACCAAACGTAATTTTAGTCCTCAGATCGCCTTGGTCCTTGATATTATACATTGATTTTTGAAACAAGGATATGTGTGTTTATTTGAATTGCAGATCATAGCAGTTATTGTCTTTAAAAAGCGACTTTGTGTACAGAATTCCACTTAAAGTTCTTTAAGAATGTTTAAAAAAATAAAAAGTCAGTATGTTGAATCAAAAAAAAAAAATTAAAAAAATATTTAAAATAAAAAAGATGCCTTTTTGAAGAAAAACAAGCCTTAAAGCCTTAGCTAATGAAATAATGCCTAAAAGGCATGAAAAAGCATTAGTTGGCATCACTGGCTGAATCTCAAGTATTCGTTCGTGAGAGAATTTACATTCGCTTTCAGTTGGAAAACCACTAGTAGCTAAAAATCAGGATCAAATTCTAAATCGATTTAGCCATGTCCTCTCTGTCTGTCTGTCTGTCTGTTGAAAACACGATAGCGTCCAAACGAATCGATCTAGACGACTTCTTTTTATGGTCGTCAGGTTGGTATTGAAAATGGGTTATGTCGGTCAAGCAGTTATGTTAGCTCCCATATAAAACTAATATTAGACCCATGCGTGGCTTTTTTGCATGGAGTGGAAGTATAAAAGCAGCTACCATGCAGATGATAACACTTTTACTTATTTTAGTTTCGAAATTCCCTATTTGGGAAATTGAGCCTTTGCTCGGCAGTGTCTCCTCTCCTTTTCATTACTTATATGGACTGGATGTTAGAGCGCAGTCTTGGCGAAGAATGTTTCGAATTGGGAGATCTGATGATAAGTCATCTGCTCTTCTCTGATGACTTGGTCATCCTTGGGTCCTCTCAGACTGAACTTCAACGCGCACTCGATCGGTTTGTAGCCGTTTGTGTTGAAGCTGAGATGAGAATAAACGTGAACAAATCTGAAGTGATGGTCGTCTCAAGAACGCCTGTTCAATGCACTCTGCATGTTAGTACAGTCCCATTGAAATAGGTGGAGAAGTTTAAGTACCTTGGGCTCTTATTCGCGAGTGATGGAAGGAGCAATGCTGAGTTTTCCTGTAAGATTGGTCAGGCTGGTTCAATTTTGAGACAGCTTGGTCATTCTGTAATTAAGAGGACTGAACTTGGCTTAGTCGTCAGTCTTTAATTCGGTATTAGTTCCAACTCTTACCTATCGCGGAGGATCAAGTGCTATGGAGGGTCCACTTGGGCAACCTACAGCTGCAACTCACTTAATGGATAAGCGGGACATTAAAAATGAATGAATGAATCGGCAGTGTCACAGAGTTGTCGTGCTATCTGAAGCTCCGCTTGCTAATTTGGCAAATCCTTTGATTCCGGGAGTCCGAAAATCACCTTTGACGTTGGATTCGACATGGGATGGTGGGACCAACGTGTCCACGTTCTCCGTAGGTTCCGATTTCTGCTCTCTGACCCCGTTACGCACATTCCACGTTAAACTAGATAGTTGTTCCGCTTAGTATTGCGACTGGATTCAGCAGTGGTAACGAAAGGGAAGTTGTACCTCTTGCCCAGAGTTAGTTTTGCTTTGGGAAGAAACTAGGTTCGACGAGCTATACACCTCAGTCCTTGTCAAAAAAAAGACATCATATGATACTGCAGTGAATGTCCTGTATATTAAGGGTGTCTCATAATTCACTCGAAATGTAATTTTGATTGAAAAAACAGATTTTTAATTAGAAAGCTTAAATTTTTTATTGATTCATAGAGTATACAGATTGGGGTTATGTATATGGAATAGCACATCGGATAAATGGTCGCCATGGCTTTCCTAGCAAGTACGTAATCTTTTATTGAAATTTTCTGTTTCGCATAAATGTGGCTGAAGTTCTTTAATACACCTCCCAATTACCGAAGCCATCAAGATGAAAATGAGCTTCATCACTTTGTTCGAAAATCGCGGAATATAGCTGACAAACCTGATTTTTTTTAAATATTGCTCAAAAACGAAAATGCGTTGTTCTTTCGTATTGCGCTCCATTTTTACTAACCCCGAACTGTCAGCCACATTCTTATCTTTTTTCCATTGCCATCACTGTACTTATTAATAGCGCAAAAATCAAATTTTGCGTGAATTATGTGACACACTACATAACTCCAAATACTCTGTCCATTTTCTAAAAGTTGTTCCCGTATTTTTTTTTTTTTTTTTCAACATATAAGTTTATTGGGAAACCATATGGCTCATGTGTGGTATGTCTTACAACTGTGATAAGTAGGTACTCTGATGCTGAAGTTTGGTTATTTGGTTGTGGGTACACTACTTCATGTCAAAATGCATGAACAAAGGCCTACCTTAAGATGACTTTTGTAGGAGATGCAAGGACGAAGACGAGGATAAGATCTTTCTCGACAACTGTTTAATGCATTTTGCCTTGATCATCACAATCACAAAACTAAAATGCCTCAGTACCTCTATAAATGCCGCCAACCAGTTTCACCATTTGGTATGAGAACCAGTGGTATCACAAAAACCAATGTATGGTATGAGTTTACCTGTGGCTTCATACACTTGTACCTGTCTAATGGGAATTTGTAGCAATTCTCTAAAAAGTAATATTTTAAAACCCTTTTTTAACCTAAAACTTCCTTCATTGAATATTTTTTACCTCAGCGGCCCGCTTAACAAAATTCGAACCTCCCCATTGAAACACTTGTATATTCGATTTCCATTCCTAGAACCAACCAGCAAGACATTCAATCAAACCCATTAAGGCTCCTTCGTTTCTACCTACAAAATTAATATTTCTTGGCAAAACTTTTCTAATTGGACATGACACTCGAACGCTTTACGTAAATTCATTATTCCACGCAAATGTGCGAGCTCTTCTTCTATCCCACCGAACCGATAACAAACCGTCATTATCATATTAACTAGAATTCAATCACGAATCCCAAAAGAAAATGAAAAGTCTATCTAATTGAAGAGTCTCCTCATCCCCTCCCTGACTGCTTTCGAAAATCCCAAACGAATTGATTTCACTTCAGAATATTAAGATACGCCTCAGGGGTTGTCCCCAGCATCCATCAACCTCAGTAGGCAAATACACAGTCACATCTCAGGGCATAACAAAAATAACTTAATTATTACTCTGTGTTTAGCAGGAGGATAATTGAATTTTGAAAATTCTCAAACACACCCTTCCTTGCCACACCGCCCATCAGCAGTTTTGGTCTTTGCGGCTGACAACAATATTCGATTCAATTGGCGTGTAAACGACATTTTCACAATGCTTGTCTAATTTCTACCAAAAACAGCTTGGGGTTGAATTTGGCGGTTTTAGTATGTTGTGTAGGATGTTAGAATTGCTGTCATTTGGCTGCGGTTCATCTGCCGTCGGCTCATTTAAGTTTTTACTATAGAATTCCGCACAATTTGGATACCTAACTTGAAAGTCACTTAGCGTACAATACACTAAAGACTGACATAAACTAATAAAGTTACCACATTGTCTATTTCAGGTTCTGGGATGTTGGGCGGTTGGTGGTTCGGCGGTTCACCTTCATCGCCGGATAGTAATTTCCTGCGCGTTGCCAATGCGTTCCCCAATCGACGCCTGTCGGATAACACACTGATGACACCAAAAATACGTATAGCACCATCGTGTGCCTCCTCGCCGGGCGGTACACCGGGTGGTGGCCTACCCATACGGCGGCATTCAAGTATTGGACCACAGGAGAGACGTAACTCGGCCATTAACCTCTCCCCACCGACTGTAAGTGAATTCGTTTTTCCAATTTTCCACTTGGTATTTGTGTACTTTATGACTTTTTATTATTTCGTTTAACGTTTGATTTGAATTTGAGACGAAGAGAAAAACCACAATCACTTTCCCTGTCAAAAGGAAAGAAAATTGATTTCATTCAACTAGTTGCACCCGAACAAGGCATTTACAATATGGCGGCACTCTACCAGAGGGAGCCTCTAACGCTGAGTGCACTCAGCGCTGAGTCTCTCCCTGGAGGGATGCGATATTTCCATCTGAGTACTTTGGTGTGAAAATCACAAGGAGGAGGAGAATGGTTGTGTTTTATTCTTTATTTTCTCTTTTGGCCAGTCTTACTGCGACTACACTATCGCTATTATGATTTGTTATTTTTCAAAAGGCATCCTTGCCATACAAATGAAAATTAATCACTTTCTCCCGGTTGGTTCTTTTGAAATGAGCGACTGGTTTTGTTCCGGTTTTTCTTCCTCTTTTTTTTCTGTTGATGAAGATTGAAATTGAAAAAGGATGCATTTTACAGTGGCAAGCATCTGGCTGAGGAAGTGTAATGGAAAATTGTTGTTTTGTTTAGCTTATTTTACAATTTAGTTAACGCTATAAGGCATTAGCGGATTTTGTAATTATAAAAAGCAAGAGCGCACGCAGACAGTGAGAAGATGGGAAGAAAAATTGGTGGGGGATTATATGGTTTTATGCAGCTTTAATGAAATTTTGTTCTTCGTGCTTCAATTAAATTTAAATTGAAATTGATTTATTACATTATGGCCATATTCTGTGCGGATTTAAGGTAGATCCGAAAATAATTTTGCTTGCATTTTTTTGGGGAAGATGTGGCGAGAAAGGAAACTCTTATGAGATGTTCGGGTACTACATAAAGTAAAATGGCCCAGTAGTGCTGGACTACTTAAAGAGGGCTTACATCTTATCTTAAGGTTCCGCCATTTTTTTTTTTAATAGCTGGATAATGCTACCTTTTTTACTTACTTTCCGACTGCGCTATTCTCATCTAATATGGGGTAAATTTGTATGAGTATTTACTTATTTATGTGGCACTACAGTTCAGGGTGGACTTGGGCCTCAACCAACTCGCCTCTCCAGTTAGCCTGATATATTTGACTATATGCCGCCTCCAGTTGCGCATTCCAACTTGGTTGATGTCCCCTTCCTCAGAGCGCCACCTAAGGCAAGGTCTTCCTCTGCTGCGTTGTCCCTCCATATTGGAATCGAAGACTCTTCGGGCCGGATTGTTGGCGTCCATACACTTTACATGTCCTAGCTATTTTAGTCAGTTGATACGAACTTTTCCAGGTCAATGTCGCTGTACAGTGTACAGGTCGCACAGTTCGCTGTTAAGTCTCCTCCTCCAAGGCCTGTCAATGCAAACGGGTCCGAAAATCACTCAAAAAATGTTGCGTTCGAAACGAGCAAGAAGATCTTCAATCACCTTTGTTAACGGTTAACGTTCATGTTTTTGCACCATAGAACAAGACTGGGATAATTTTGGTCTTATTTAAAGTCTTCTTAGTGTTTCTTGATAAGGCCTTACTAGTCAGTTGCCTTCTTAGCCCAAAGAAACAGGGGTTGACAAGTGCAACTCTTTCGTTTGATTTCTGCTGTGGTGTCAGAGTTTATAGCAAAGCCGAGGTAGACAAAGTCCCTAACCACCTCAAAGTTGTGGCGGTCTATTGTGGCGTTCTGTCCGATTCGTCGATGTTATGTGTCCCTTCGCCCTCATTCACCACTAAACTAAATTTTTATGAGTGTCACCCTATTAATCCGTACTTCCTTTCTCTTTAAACGGATCTCTTGAGATCTCCTATCCCTATTCCACTATTTAGGTTGGGCAGTTTTCGGCTTGACACACAAAAATTAACAGCTACTGACTTATATAATTTTAAGTATCATCAGTCACTATAGATGGCTAGGGGAAGTTCAATCATGGCCACCGAACTTCCAGGTAGGGTGGGAAATAGGCCACGCTAGTGAACAACTTCAGCGCCCTCTCAGTGTGGAAACGTCCTTCTGCATCTAGAATGAAAAAGAAGAAAGTTAATGTCGGCACGATAAATGTTTTGTAGTAGATAATGTTGTTGTGTGAGGACAAGAATCCTCACCATTCCGGCGAGCAGAGTTGAGCGAAGCAAGCGTTCCGTCTCATTCCGTCCCAATCCAGAATCCCATCCATATCATTCTTCCTGTCACTATTCCGCTCCCAACGCCCTTTATAACTACACTACCTGCCTATTATAAATGAAACACATTATTATTATTATTGAAAGACGGATCCAAAGCTGAATTAATTCGTCTGGCGAGCGAAATAGTTATGAATAACCAAAAACATAATATGTGGGCTCCATTTATTCACTTCGCATTCGTGGGCAGTTAGAATGGCATATGGCTCAGTGGATAATACCGAAATGTTTTATATTATAAACAACGCTTTTGCAGAGCTTGAAAACTTAGCATTAGGCTTAGTATAGTAAAAAATATTCAATAAAAGAAACATATGGCTTAGTGGTTAGTCTGCTGGACTTCTAAGCGAGGGTCTTTGAATTCGGCCCCTTCAAAACTACACATTATACCATCAATACCTAGTTTCAGAGTAAGAGTTAACATTTTCGTTCATTGTGCTCTTTTAACCCTAAAGTTAGTCGTAGGATTCTAAAGTGACCTACGCCAACTTTATATTTATTTTGGGCGCAGTTCTGTCAATATATTTTCTAACAATATATTTAGAATACGCCTGCTAGTGCTTCACTTTTTAAGCTCACTGTAAAACTGCATCTATTCTCTAGAATGTTAAAAATTGATTCCGAACAAAGTTGCTCATTATTTAATAAAGAACCAACCATATCTAACATTTTTCATTTATTAAATATTTTTATTTTATTACCTATTGTATAGACATATCTACCTATTCACTTACACTTATCACATTATTTTAAATCTATACATACCTACCCTTAAGAAAAAAAAATTATACTTTTTATTTTTAATTCGCCCTTTTATAAATAAAAAAATACACATCAACATATAAATCCCTTTTTTCGAAACAAAACAAAAAACTAGACGTACGGTTTCAGTGCTCGCGGAGGTTCAGGATCGAGCCTTTCAGTGCCTTCATCGTCTGCCTATGTTGTAAGTTTATAAAAAGTTTCTCAAACGCCAAGCGTCTGACGATAACTTAAAAAGAAAAATTTCATCACCATTCAAATGTTGTATTCGTCGGATAATGTTGCAAATCACACAGATAAACATAATAATACATCTACAGCTATTCAATGTCTATAAATATTCGTATCTGAATTTATATTGCATTTTGCGCACATGCTCAAAAGGATGCATTACGTATTTTTGTTTTTGTTTGAAATGCTTTCTAACAAAAAGAAAATTATACTAATACCTTTATATTTAATATGCCTCTCGGGATGAATGTGTCCTTTGTTTGTCAAAAGTACGTCAATTCTCTTATTGGACAGTCTTTGCAAAAGAAAATTCCAAGAGACAAAGAAGAAAGAAAAATCTATGAGAGAAAATTGAATTGTTTGCTTGTGTTCTTGTTTGTGATTTTCGGAATTTGTCTATGACCTTTGTGAATGTCGAATACGTTATACTGTTCTTTTATATATAGGTACCTATTTGTTTTTTTGTATGTTTGTTTTTATTGGTTTTATTTCTCAAAACTAATCAAAAACGGCAAATTACATTTTATTGTTCTGTTGTCACTATCCTTTTGAATTGTTTCATTTTGGTGTCATTTTGTTATCTTTTCGTTTCATGTTTTTTTTTTTTTTGAAATGAAATAAAAATGCAAATTAATGTTTTACCAGGAATTTTTTTTTTTTTTTATTCCAAGTGTCCTGTTGTGCATATAAATTATTATAATCATTTTATGTACATAAATTTACGAAACCTACGTGTTATATCTTTTTTTCGTTTAACGTGAGTGTAAAACTAAATTTGATGTCATATTTTATTACACAAAATAATGCTAAGTGATAAGTGAAAACAAGGGAGTCAAACAGTTGCAAGCTATATTTTATATTTAGAGACTATATAATTGGTGTAGTTCAGGGGATCTGCTATTTGGAAGATCGGAGTTTTCATCCCATTATATCTGGCAGATGATGATGAGTTCCTAATCTTTTCCGATCTTAAGCTACGATTACACGGCCATTTTTTTCGTGTCACTTAAATGGCGCTTTGATGTAAAAATTGCGTCTTAAAACCGTCATTTTAATGTCGTTCTGTGTGATCGCCATTTTTGGGATAACATTTTCGGCGTCATTTAAATGACTAGGAAAATGGCGGACCAAATGACATGAATTATGTGCCATTAAAATGGCGGAAAAAATGGCCGTGTGATCGCTCTTTAATGCCGCCTAGGACAAATGACTAAACTTTTTGGCTGTTGCGTCATTTAAATGGCAGCGTCCAAAAAAATTATAAGGCACGAAATTCATGCCATGCCGTTTTTCTACGCAAATGACAAATGACGCAGCATTTAATATGATATCTGTGCTTTCATTAGGATTTTTTTCTCCTGGCGAAAGGACGTGTAAATAATTAATAAACCAGTTTCTATTTGGTACTTGTAGTGACCTATGCTAAGAACATGATCACACAATTCAATTACGTGCCAAAGAGTAACATTTGTTGTCTCTCTATAAAAGAGCTTGATCCGCATTTCTGCCTGCAGTCAAGAAGTGATGCCATATCGTGGGTAATTACCCATTTCGTGGGTATTTTGCATTTCAAAATTAGCTTAAAGGGCGAAAGGGCATTTTTATATCTCTCAGAACAAAAAAAGGGTATTTGAAATATTTCGTCTTATCTTAGCAATATTCATTTTATTAAATTATTTCTATATCTGAATGCAATCAATTTAATAATGCATACTCTGAAGCAATCCATTTAGATTCATTCAATGAATGTACTCATTTTCAATTTTGCAAATGCAAAATAAACATCTGTCTGTCATTGCGTTGTCAATGTTGTTCGTATTGGCTCCAACCAGCGTTCCCTCCCGTGCTACTATTGTACTCATTTGCTCAATTTGAGTACATTTTTATGAACTGAGTACGGATACTACTTTCAAGCCGTCGCGTACTACTATTTCATAACATTATGGATAAACATAATTCATTTTTATTTTTTTCGAAATACCTACATAACATTTTTGGTTCCTAAACCTGACACTTGGGGAGTACTTAATTACCTACTTATAAGGACCTTTTTACTTTCCTATACAATTTTAGTATGAACTGTCAGTTTCATAGATTATAAAGTGCCCAATTATAACACAAAATCACAAAACGTTTTGTAAGAGAACAAAAATTGACTTTTATAGTGAGAGATTTGTTTTCTTTAAAAATTGTTGAAATCTGCATAATACAATAATAGTACGAATAAGAACAATGGACATTATGGTGCAATTAAAACTGTAAGCTACGTAATTCTAATATTATCATGTATCTACTTTTTTTTAAAGAAGATGTGTAACTTACTCAATAAATATTATTTACTAATAGAGCTAGAATGGTCAAGCACTGACGCACTGAGTAGAGTGAACTAGGTTACATAAAACTTTCAGGAATAATGAGGATTTCTTCGATTTTCAACTATTTACTTGAAACGAAGTTGACTCTGTATGCACTGGAACTAAGTTAAAGCTTCAGCAAAGTCCAAGAATTGACTGGTGAATCCGCCCACTGCCTTTTTGATGTATTTTCATACTATTGGGGAGGTAACTTCTATGTTTGCACAATTTTTGCAATGATTTTCGTATTTTGCACTTTTTCAACAATTTAAAGTATAACAAAACTGTGAAAAATGGTTTCGTTTTCATACAAATTTATTTGATGTTTAAGAAATCAGATATATTTCGCTATGCGAAACAACATACATATTGATATGAAATAAAGGAAAACTAACTTCGTTTTTATTAATTTGTGAATTTGTAAAAGTAAGAAAACAATTTATATTAGGAAATTAAAGTCGTATTTTCTAGAAATGAATGTTAAGAAAATACCATATAGTCACATTGGTCGGAATTATAGCTTTTTGAACAACGTCCCTAATACATTATTAGTCTTAAAAGTTATTGTTTGAATATACGAATTCTAACAGCTTGGCAAAAACAGCTCAGTTTATTTATGATATTTTTTAACTAAAAAATGTAGTCTCAAAAACAATAAAACTACAACTAAGCAATTTATAGAAAAACAAATCATACCATAAAAAAAATTAATTTACATCGCCACACCACATTTAGGCACTATTTTTATCAAACTTGTCTGTCAAAATCAGCATGGCCACACGGTGTTATTACGTCAATAGATTACTGATTGCGGAAATTGATAGAAATTCTAATTTTGACAACTTTTATACTTATAACTGGAAAGTACACTTTAGTTGAGGTGCATTGTGAGATGTACTACCTTGGGAGCCATTTGAGTACTATTTTCTACCGAGATGAGAACTCTGCCCAACCAAAAGGGAGGGAACGCTGGCTCCAACATAACCACTAGCTCTCTTGGTTCGGAGTGGAATAATTTTAAAATCTATACTTTTTTGAAGTGACATCTATTGTTAACAAGGGGGCATCAATTTGAATTTCAACCGTTTTACTTGCCAAATCCACTAACACGCAATAGGAGTCTCTAGCATTCTATATGGAAAAATCAATCAGTGGTGGAGAAATGCTGATATTATTCGTTTCTCTTTATGGTCGGTGGAGAGTATTGCTATCCCTCGCCGGGGCTTGAACCAACGCCGCTAGGGTCAAAAGCAATGACTCTAACCACTACACTATAGTCACTGCCCTGAATATTGGCTATAACTCCCACATGGCCGATTCACAATACAGCGAGAGAGCGAGACGAGAGCGAGATCGAGTCTAGCGCGAGTTGTCAAATAATTTCCAATCAAAGGAAATGCATGCACCAATACACAATGGCGCGAGACTCGTTGCCTCGTCTCGCGACCATTTCGGAAATTTGGAAAAATCTCGCCCGAGACACCGATGACATTTACTCTCTGAGTGGGAAGCGACGCCATTTTCATAGAAATGTACTTAAGGTTGCCACTTGTATTTTCTCAAGCAAACAGGGCGGAACTTTTATCGTTTTTTTTGTTATTATTTTGATACGGTTTGATTATTCTGAGAAATTTTTAAATATGTCAGCGACAATGTTAGAACTTATTTTCCCATAATAATGAATGACGGTGAAAAGGGGAATTTCGTATTTCTTTAAACAAACATTGCCGCTAAAATATATGCGTTTTGATTGTGTTTCTTTTTGATTTCTTGGTTATTGGGGGTCATTTTCTTGAGCAAATTTTATTAGGATGTAAGACTGTAAGCTTTTTATAGGGATTCATTGGAACCTGTTCTGGAATTGACTAAGAAGTTCAACAGAAAACTACAGTTGTACGTACGTACGTACGAAAAAATTAATAAATTAATTTTCTAGAAAATTTAGTCTAAATTAAACAACACGTTTTTGATTCGAAAAAAATCTTTTTTTATTTGAACACACACCTAGCGAAACAGAATGTAGCAAAACAAAACGTTTTGTTTTCGTGTTTCGTTTGGTGTGGAATTTACGACTTGCTTTTAGTGTTGGTCGGACTCAGACAATGAAGTTGTGCAAATCTTATTTGCATTTTAAAAACAACGACATGTAAATTTTGTTTCGTAAAAACAACAGATTAACTATCGGCAACGAAACATGTTTTTCTGTTTTGCTTTGGTTTTTATGTTTTGTTTTCTTTGGTGTGTGTTGCGCTCTAAGAAAGTAGGCAATTATCGTCAACGACGCTGGTTCAAAACAGTTTTGTTGCATTCGGTGTGTGTTATGCTTGTATACAATGGCATGTATTTTCGACAACCACCACCGAAACACTTAAAAACAAAAACATCTGTTTTGTTTCATTTGCTTTGGTGTGTTTTGCCTCATAAGAAACAATGTGCTCTTGTTTCACGAAACAAAAAAACACGTTTTGCTTTATCCGGTGAGTTTTGAACCTTAGACAACAATTGCTTAATTTTTTTAACTAACTTTATAATTGATAAGCAACATTTTAAGACCAAGATTGAGTTCAGTCATTAAGTTTAAGTGCTCAAAAAAAGCAACAGAATTTTTTTCGGTAGTATTTTACTGATAGTTATAGCGACTGATGATAGCGACGCCTGAAAACTGCGAATTGGTTGTTTTTAGAATATTCAAACTGCATGCAATAGTGCTAAAAAGCAATAAAAGTGCAGCTCTGTTTTGTAAAAAAAATCGAAGTGGCAATATGGTTTTGTAGTTTCAGTGGTCCCTCTATTCGTTGTCAGAAAAACTCGCCGACGTACCACGTTTCATTGTGAATTGCCGGACGAGGTTAAAGCGAGAACGAGGCGAGAGCGATTCTCGCCTCGCTCTCGTCTAGTTATCACGCCCACATTGTGAACGAGGCAACAGTCGTTTTTTATACCCTCCACAGGAAGGTATATTCACTTTGTCATTACATTTGTAACGCCAAGAAGGATTCACCTTTTAGTATTAAAAAATTATATATTTGTATGGGAGGTATGGGTAGTTTTTATTCGACCAAGCTCATTTTTTGTCAAAACATTTTAAATATTACTAAAACAATATGTGCAAAGTTTAAACTTGCTATCTTTACTGTAGCTATTTAAATTTAATTTTTAACATAAAAAGCTATATAAATCTGATATTTTTGTATGGGAGGTAGTAGTAGTTTTCATCCGATCTTGCTCATCTTCGAACTTAGCCTCAGTTTGGTTGATAAAAGCTTACGTACCAAATTTCAAGTCGATAGCTCTTAAATTACGGCCGTAATCGTGCGGACAGACGGACATCGCTAGATCGACTAAGAAAGTGATGCTGATCAATAATATATATAGTTTGTCATACCTACAACGCCTCCTTATGGGCGTTACAAATGGAATGACAAAGTGAATATACCCTCACCATAGTGTGGTACCGGGTATAAAAATTGTGATCAAGGGCGCACATTAAATTGTAAAAAAAAAAACATTAAATTGTGGGCAACCTCAGCACAGCAGGTTTTCATACTGCACGCGGGGTAATAGAAAACGGCGGACACATTAAATTATGAAATGTGTACCGCATTTAAACATGGCATCTATTTTCCAAATATCTATTACTTATTAGCTATTTTGATGTATACATACAAAGATTTCAATATGTATCTACAATGATGATAATTATAATTGGACAGATCTAAATTCTCCACCAGGTTCACTATGCTTTTATATGCTTAATTTATTTCTACCAAACTAGTGTCTCCCTAAACGCTCTTAAGACTGTAGCTAACGACTATGAGTTTTATGATAATGGTGATGATATCCAAGTTCTAATTCAATCGTCAAAAATTGTCCATTCATTTAAAATCAAAGGGAAAATTGTGTGCCACCCCGGCTTTCCTATTGAAATACCCTGTTTAACCAAAAATGTCAAGACCATAGCTCAATGCTTTATATATAGGTAGTTTCCATTGCGAGCTGCCTCCTAAATCTGAGCCTAATTCAAACCACACTGATTGCCGTCAGAGTAATTATATTTAAAATATAACAACTTTGTATCTTCATCAGCAGCTACTATAACTGCTTTATTAATGAGTCCTTAATGCCAATCTACTAGCAATTCTATCAAATATTTGCATTTAATTGCCGTACCATCAGTCTAAAGCTATTTTGCCAAAGCGAATTGCAAACAACATTTCGTTTGACATAATTTGAAAAATTCCATTTCAAATGAACTGCAAAACGATGACAGTGAAAGTGTGGTTACGGTTGCCATCAACGTCAACCTCATGCACAATTCCGAAAAGTTCTTGCTAGACCATATTTCAAAAACCAACTTTCAAATGAATTCCAAAACTAACATTTGTCACATTTTTCCATTCCATCGTCTGTTTGTTCTGCAATGATATGCATGACAGGGATGATACCGTCCGCACTTTAAAGTTGTATTAGGGGTCGTATCCTATATAAAACGCATCTCTGTAGGTACACGTAGATTCGTATAGGTATGTCCTTTAGAGGTGAGCTGATGAAAGTTTTAGTTGCAGTCAGTTCCGGTGGGAAATTCAATTTTTATTTACATTTATGGTGTGTAGACAAACTGTTGAACGCCATCGAGAATGAAGCGGAGGCCATAGTGGTGAGGGCATACCAGCCCTTTATTTGGTCAGTGAATTGATGACACTGCATACGCAGAATATGCCACAATGAAAAGTACCCTCTTGTTGATGTTGCGGAAGAGTAATTCAGGAGCTCTTGCCTCACCAGTGGGCTATGGAGGTTTGACTGAAATGAAATTTTAAATAAACAAAAGGGATGATCAACCACGACATCCGCAACTGAAATTCCACAGAATCTGTGGTACCTAGTTTTAACTTAGTTTATAGAGGTGGTATAGTTGAGTGCAGTTTAATGTATGATGGGTGGAGAAACATGGCTCCTAGTGAATGTGTTGAACGATGTTTGCGAAGAATTTTGCTAGATTATTTTTTTTTTAAATGTGTACCAACATCATTTGTGGAAATTCCACTTTGGAATATCACTTGTTGAGTTTTATTAAATTACTAATGCTATACTAAGGATTTTATTCGATTCTACAGTGTGCAGTTATGGATGAAGAATTATTTATCAGATCGTTGATAATGCGTTTAAATCAAGTTTCTGGAGGTTTTTGATGCCTTGATTGACGGGCATTCACAAAAGATGTAATCATCTGTCTCTGGCGCTTCTAGGCCGAGTCCGCATATATCAGTGGATCCTCTGCCGATTTTGTAGAAATGATAGTTGAGGAAAGTGACCAGTGATAAAATAATTTAAGACTTTAGCATCACTTTTGCTCATGGAGAGTTTTTTGGCCTGACACAGGGTATGTGTGGGGTTCTAATTCGATACCCGCATTCGGAGATGCCAAGAGTCCAGCTTTGCCTTGATGTTGCATTGTTGTTTCATGGAAATTTTTAGAGCATTCATACATTATATATAAGTCCTTACACTCGGCATTCAGGAGACTTACTCCTGTTTAGTTGGCGAAATTCAGAGCATTTCCTCTCTAGTAAATGAAGTTCCATTAGTATGGAATATTTTCATCCAACCAAATTTAGCTCATGCTCATTACAACTTCATCGCCAGCTTCTTTTAAAAGGAAATGTTGGCAATCATCGCTCAGATTGAATGAATTGATGGGGATTCTAAATCATAGAGCACTCAAAACAATCCCTGTCTATTGTAGTACCACCAAACAGAAACCCCTTTTTGTGTGTAGTGGTGGAGAAATGCTGATATTATTCGTTTCTCTTTATGGTCGGTGGAGAGTATTGCTATCCCTCGCCGGGGCTTGAACCAACGCCGCTAGGGTCAAAAGCAATGACTCTAACCACTACACCATAGTCACTGCCCTGAATATTGGCTATAACTCCCACAGTCGTTTTTTATACCCTCCACAGGAAGGTATTCACTTTGTCATTACATTTGTAACGCCAAGAAGGATTCACCGGAGACCCTATAAAGTATATTGTAATATCGGCACTGTGCGACTATATAAAATGTAAAACAATGAAAATAAAGTCGCACTATATAAAATAAAAATTCGGAAAATAAAAGTCAATTGATAGTAAACTATAGAGAAATCGGTTCTTGAATATTGGGTCTCTACAATTGGCGACGAGGAAAAACTTATATATATAAAAAAGAAATTTGAAAAAGAAGAAAGAAAATATGTAACAACCAAATATTAGTAATTTTAAAGTGACAAAAAGAAATAGCGAAGTGCATTATAATAAAAAAAAAATAAAAAATAAAAATTCAATGTCTTAAATGATGTGTATAAAAAGATGAATTGAATGTCTTAACTGATGTGTATAAAAAGTAAAAAAAGAAAAGAACTTGAAGTGTATGTTTTGCTTAAATGCAGTAGAGGAAAAAAATGTTTTGCTTAAATGCAGTAGAGGAAAAAAAATCGAAGTTATTTTCGGGTGGAAATGTTTTGCTTAAATGCAGGAAGATTAAATTCGAATGATCTCGAATTTAATGTTTTGCTTAAATGCAGTAGAAAAAAAAAGAAAATCAGAGGAAGAAATAGATTAAATTCGAATGATCTCGAATAGAAATAGATTAAATTCGAATGTTTGCTTAAATGCTGTATTGCTTAAATGCTGTATAAGAAATTCATAGATTAAATTCGAATGATTTCAAATTTAATGTTTTGCTTAAATGTTGTATAAGAAATTCATAGATTAAATTCGAATGATCTCGAATTTAATGTTTTGCTTAATTGCTGTATAAGAAATTCATAGATTAAATTCGAATGATCTAGAATTTGATGTTTTGCTTAAATGCTGTATAAGAAATTCAGGATTGAAATAATATGGAATTGTTAAAACTGTTTTACAGTTAAAAAAAAAAAAAAAAATTAAGAAAGTAAATGTAATATCGGCACTGTGCGACTATATAAAATGTAAAACAATGAAAATAAAGTCGCACTATATAAAATAAAAATTCGGAAAATAAAAGTCAATTGATAGTAAACTATAGAGAAATCGGTTCTTGAATATTGGGTCTCTACATATATATATTCTGATCACATTCTGAATCGATTTAGCCATGTCCGTCTGTCTGTCTGTCCGTCTGTCTGTCCGTCTGTCTGTCTGTCTGTTGAAAACACGATAGCGTCCAAACGAATTGACCTAGGTGTATGAAATTTTGTGGGAGGACTTCTTTTTACCGTCGTCAGGTTGGTATTAAAAATTTTCTATGTCGGTCAAGTAGTTCTGGTACCTCCCATACAAAAACAATATTAGACACAGGCGTGTACCTGCACAGTACATACAGTGGAGGGTATCAAAGCATCGGCCAGGCCGATGATAACACTTTTACTTGTTTTTTTTTTTGCAAATTTTCAGCCTAGGAGCAATGTATGCTTCTATTGACTCGAGACACTACCTTGAAGAGGATATGAGACAATTTTACGAATACCGACCGAAACAGACATTAAATGGATATAGATAGTTTTACGAAAAAAAAAAATAAACCGATTCCCTGCCGTAAGGCGCATTAAAATTATATATTAGCTGTATCCGGAAAAATGCTAAATTTATATTTAAATATTATTTCACATTCAGCTCTTACTTTCCGGCCAAAAAATAAAGGATTCATTGTAAATGTTCACATAATATTATTTTATTTATTTAACCCTTTCTATTTTTTTCCCGTTTCTATATTACCCATCCGCACTTTCATTTTGTCCATTTCCGGTTTTTGAATGTGTGTGAAGTCATTGTGCTAAGGACTCTCTGTGTATTTCTATGGATTATGCTATATATTTGTGTGTGTGTGTGTTGATTCATGTTTCGCATCTGGAATTGATTCCATTTGAGAGTGTTTTATAAGAAAAAAATATATTAAAATTAAAAAGTCAATGAAGGGAACACAAAACAATGAGCACCGGAAAAAGGAAACTTTTTCAATTGACTTTCTTTTTGCCTGGTGGTGACGATGGCAAATGCTTGGCAACTCTTTCCCCTCGCTGTCTCTATTTCTGTGTATTTCCTTTCTGTATCTAAATATATTCGTTTTCGTATCCTTTTCTTTTTACAGTCAAAGATTTTTCATTGTTTTTTGGTTTTTCATTTTTTTTTTTCCTTCACAGAAACAGAAAAACTTGTGTTGGTTTGTTTGTTATTTTCTTTTCGATTTGTTATTCCTTTTTGTTCAGAAAAGAAAATTGTTTGTTGATGGAAATGAAAAGTGTGAAACATATTTTGCTTTGTTTTTTTTCCTTTTTTATTCCGTTTGATCCTTTGGCAGCTTGCACGGAGCATGATCGTGAGTACACGTATTCCGCCCTCCTTGACAACAGAAAAGAGGAGCATTTTTGAAGAGTTTCTCATTTTCTTTTTTGTATTTTTGTTCGATGTCCTTTCTTTGATTTATTTTTTTTCTTGATATACCCGACAGTGGTTTTGTTTCTTTTACTAAACTTTTTTGATTTTTTTTAAGTTAAGAAATTATTTTATACAAAGATATACTCGCATATAAGCGCCATGTTGATGATTTCGTGACTGCGTATGAATTGAAATGTTATTTTGTTTGTACATATTATATTCATATATTGATGTGTTGTTATCTCTATCTCACCACTATATATACATAATCAGCTGGTTAAATAAATGCAAAGCATAATTATAATGTAATTGAGTTTGTATTTTGGGAATGAAATTTTGCAATGTTTGTATAATTTGGGTAATTTGCGGAGTGATATACTTATTTATGGAGCGAGATATACATTCCATTAATTGATTATCGCAATGTGGGTCGAAAATGGTGGTATTTGTCAGGAAACAATTCAATTAGCTCAATTTGGATTGCAAAACAATGAAAGTTTTTGCAATTAAAATTATCATACCTCGCAGCACTGCTTACCTAGGTAAATGTATAATTTTTTTTTTTTTTTTTGTACGGAATTAGTGAAATAAATTCATTTATTTTGGGAGGATATAAATATTTATGCGTTCATTTTAATTTCGAATACGGACGCTGGTCAGGGATGTTTAATCGGTGTGAAGTTTGATTTGATTGCAGGAGGTAAGATTCGTAATAAAATGTATCCCTTGAATGGGAATTTTAGGGGAATAAAGAAAATAAATTTAAGTTTAGGTTTTATGAACTTTTAAGAAAGCAATAATTTGATTTAATTAATTCTCTTCTACAATGGGAACATTAATCCTGCATTAGAGGATTTTCGTGCATACATAGCCAGCTAAATAATATAAGAGCTTCAGTAGCTGCGGAATTGGGATGATGCTGCGTGGATTCAAAGTTTAGCTTGAAGATAAATGTTGAGGGAAGCGCTATTTTAATAAGATTCACGAAAGTGCAGAAATCGAATTTATAAAACATAACCTTTGAGTAAATATTTAAAAAAAAGAATCGTAGGCGTATACGTAACATTTTTATTATTCTTATTTTTATTTTATTTTTTTATAATGTTTGTTCTTTTTCATAATTTACATGGTTTACATAGAGATGAATCGATGAATAAAAAAATGTCATTCTGCAGCATATAAAACCACTAGAATTAAATGCACTTGGTATTTAACAAATCAAGCAAAATATAGTAGATACATACATGAATAATGTGAGGTAATTTCAGATTGAAAGCAAACTATGTATTGATTTATTGAAATTTATGATGAATTAAAAGAAAAGTGTGAATTTTGTTCAGAGTGAAGATTTAAAAAAATTTATATTACACAAAAAAAGAAAACACAAAAAAGAGATAATCAGCAAAGCACACTACATTAATAAAAATATTTTTGACAGTTGAAATATCCAATGAAAATAGCCACTCTTTTACGTGGGATAAAAACAAACATTGTACTTTTATATTTTATGGCAATTAGTTCAAAAGCTTTGGTGCTGTCACAGTATAAAAGTTTTAAAAGTGGATTCTATTAGAGGTGGGTATGTTTACCAGTGATAGCGAATTTACTCACAATCCATATGCTTCTGAAAGCCCTTAGCGTCCAACAAAATTCACTTCTCAAAAAAAAACCTTTAAGACATTGTAAACATAAAGATGTTTGAGCGGCAAAATTCAAAGCTTCTTAAAATATATCTGAGATTTTTATAAATATACCTCAGTTTAGTGCTCACGATATAAAGGGTTCACGGGATCTTTTCTTCGCATTCCTTTAAGCAAGGAATGCATCGACATTGAATTGATTGGTTAATAGCAAAACAAAAGAGTCCAAACTGTCGTATCAATGGAGGTAACATTATTTACCAGGTCAAATTTGTATTAAATTGTCTACGCTGTCTGGTCGAAAATACCACAGCCTTTTCATCTTTTCTACTGCTGGTACTAATGTGCCATAATGAATAGCTTTATATTAAGAACTGAGTTCGGTCTTCTTTACCGTCTCAAATCTGCAGGCTGAAATTCGAGAATTGTATTCACTTATAAAGGATGCTTGTTTTATAGGTTTGGTTTTTAAACTGTCATGGCAACACTTTCACAACTTTTCACAGATTGTCAATTTGACAGTTAAAAGTTGATTTGTAGTTAGTACGTTTTGCCATTTTACGATTAATAAATTAACGCCAGAATAAAGCGTGCAAATTGTGCAAACTTATTTGAAAACCATGGTTCGGTTCGCCAAACTAATCGTGCGCTACGTCCATTTTACGGACAACATAATCGTCTATCTGAGCAATTTATTCAGAATACGATGAATCGTTTTCGCACCACATACACTCTAGTGGATTTATTTTGGGTTGGTGATGATATCTCCTTTTCCAAAATCATCTATTCCATAATCCCCTGTGCTGGAATTCCTTACTCCAAAAGTAAAATCTCCCATTTTTAAATTTGGTGTTATTAATTCTGTAGCGCGACAGAAGACGTGAAATACGTATGGGGGGCATGCTGTCCCCTGCAACTCCCCCTGCTAGGGTTTACTGTCAGATTTGCGGTATATGTGCGAAATTGGGTATACTGCCAAAACTACGCGTTTAAAAAACGATTTTAACGAGGGATTTAATAAGTATGTATGTAAATGGGAGATTTTCGCATAGCGGATTTCGTCCCGGAAGATTTAAGAAAAAGAGATAAAAAAAAGAGAGATTATGTCCAATAAGGGATTTTGAAAAAGGAGATAACGTAGGGATCCCAGACGAGACACTTCGCATATCCCCACAAAAAATAGTCCAGCGGCGTCCATCGCACGATCTAGGCAGCAAATTCACAGGTCCAAAACGAAAGATGAATTGCTCACCAAATTCCCCTCGCAATATTTCCATGGATTCGCAACACATTTTTTACTGATCATGATTTTTGGTAATAAAATGCAATAATTTGCAAACGTTATTCGGGCATAAGTCTACCCATGATGAAATGGCAATGCTAACTGAGCATTTTTTACTTAGACACGTGTAAAAAAATCACCCTAGTTGATACATACTGATTTTTAGTGTTCGCTTATAATTCCCAGAAGTTTTTTCGTTCTGTTTTTAAAATCAGCTATAACTTGCTATATCTTTTAAGGATCATGAACTGGGAAGCTTTTGTATACCATGTTATTTCTATGTGTCATTAATTTCAATTTTGATGGAATGGCGATGTACTCTTTTCAAAATATATACATAATTCATCGTTCATTCCAAGGTCCTGCGTCAATTAGGCTAAATATTTATCCTCTAACACAATCGCGGTGGGAAATGCATTAATTTGTCATCCTATGAATTCTTTTTTTGACATTTACTTTAGCCTTAGATTGGCTAAAATGTTGAAGAGAAAATATTATACGAATATTTATTGATTACTAGTTAAAATTAGAAAAATCTCTGCTTTAAGGTTAGAGTTATGTGAACTACTCTTTTCAACACGTTCATATGTGTAAGAAAATGATCCAAAATTAAAAATTAAATATTTAAAATTAGTCAAATTCATAATAATATAGAAAAATAAGAGTGCTCTAAAGTTAATGCACACTAAAAAACCCAACAAACCGGTCACCGCTACCTAGTAATTTATACAAAGATTTATTATGTTCAATAGCAATAATTTTCATCCATAATCGTACAAGTTGTTCGATATTTTGATTTCTTCATGAGCTATAAAACTTAAAAAAAAAAAAAGTTCAACCAATTTCCCACATTGCGATAATCAAATTAAAAAATGTGAATTAACTCATTCAAATCACGTAATCATCATCATAAAAATCATCCCATAATAATAACATGAGAAACAATTCCCCCCTATTATATGCAATTTACTCACGTGGGCCAAGAACATTTCTTAATTTTTTAAAGAAATCTTCATTGTTATCTTCCCAACCGCAGGGTGGCTCTATGCCCAACACATCAAGCAGTGTTCCATTTTTATTATCGTCAAGCATGCAATCGATACGTTCACGTCGTCCATCGACTTGTTTGTCATCAGGTCCATTGGGTTCTGGTTCTGGACTATTGCAACAACTTGGCTCTGGAATGGTAAGACAACTGACCTCTGTGTCGGGTAACGCTACACCTGTGCATCAATTAGCAATCAATGGAACTCGCAACTACGTCCGAAAGTGTCCGTCACTCAATATAACATTTAGTAACTAACGAAAATTCTGAAACAGGTATCGTTCTTAGTGTAGTTTTGTGTTTTTCGTTTATATCTTTTTTACATAAAAAAAAAAATTTTTTATTTATTAAAAAATTACGTTATAGGTAAGCGATTCGCGGGCATAAAAATAAATTTTGTTACCAATTTATAAAAATTTTTATTATTATAAATATTAAAAATTGGCAGTGCGGTATTCAGTTTTGTCACTACAAAAAAAAAAAAAAAAAAAAACAAAGTACTGTCGACGAATTCGAGGAAAATTAGTAATTATTTCTTTTCGAATTGATATATCATGAAATGAATTTATTTTTTAATTCATTTTATTTATTATTATCCCAAGGATAGAATTTAAAGAATTTTAAACAAAAAAAAATTGCATAAAGTTAGAAAACTTCGGTATCGAACATTTGGTTGTTATATTTTCAGCTTTTTACAGGACCCGGTTTTATGACAACGCACAATTCAACTGAAACATTTTGTTAACTCAGTGAAACAGAGCATGATTTGATTTTGTTTTTATTTGCATGATAATGGTTTTACGCAAAATAATACTTCTTCACCCAATTTAGAAACTATCTGCTAGACTCTAATTTCATTTCAAGTCAATTGTTTATTTTCACACTACCTATATAGAATAATTTTCTTCCTATCCATTTCGGGAAACTCTAAAAATGGTAGAGAACTTTCTTAAATTTGCATTCTTTGAACAGAATTTTATTAACTGATTTTTAATTCTATAGGAACTACATTTTTTCAGATTACCGCATTGAGATATTTTGAAGCTTTTTCATGAATAATGATTTCAAATCGATTTTTAGAAGCAATGTTGGCTCCCGTACTATAATTTTAATATTTAAACTGCTTCATAACATCTTTTGATGTTAATCCGAGATGCTCGTCGGGGTAATAGGTAGGTAGGTAGGTAATTGGGTGCTCTAGGGGCGGCTGCCACAGCTTCACATAGACCATCAGTTGGGTCCATTGTGTCCAGTCACGGGAACCTTCCATTTCATACCTGTTGGAGGCAAAGAATATACCGCTTTTATTGAGTCACCTAGATTTGGTATTAATCACAGGTATTCACAAGCTCTTGTATCCAGATTTCCAGCTTGTCCTAGGACACAAACACAAGCAAGAGAAATATACAGATGTAGAATGATGGAACAAAAGCTGGTTCAAGAAAAAATATAAAACCAGCATACTAAAATCCAAAAACCAGCATACTACATACAATACCTGGTATGAAACGCCTGTAATGTGAAGGAAGTCAATGAGTGGTGTATGATTCGAACAAAAATGTATTTTCTTCTTTCTGTGTTTACCTTGTGTGCTGCGGATATTGTTGTTGTACTGATTCGATTTGGTGGTGAAATATGTTTGCCCTTTTTTTCTATATGATCACGATTCACGGGGTTTGTATTTTCTTGATTCACTTTGTTTTAAGTGCAAATCCAGTTCTGCGAACGTATGCTAGTGGATGCGCTTGCCTTTTTTTGCCCCTTTTTCAGATTTGTCAATTCAATATCTAATGGTTAAAACTAGAGAATACGTATACTGTATTAAATATTGCTTAAACTCTTAAATTTAAGCAGACATTTTTTTAAATACCCAACACCACCACCAAAAATAGTTCACCACCAAAACGAATCCAGGAAAGACGGAAACCCAGAGAGTAGAACAACAATATCCTTAGCACACAAGATAAACAGATAAAAAGGAAATTGAGAAAAAAAAAGGAACGCAAAATACATTTATTGGGAATCATATGTAGGTAGGTAGGTACACCTACTCATTGACTTGCTTCCTTCTTGCTTCACGTTGCAGGGATTTCATACCATGTATTGTATGGTGTATGCTGGTTTCATATTTTTGCATGAACGAACGTTAAACTTGTTTTTATTGTAGGGAGCGGTTGGCAATTGCAATTGTAATGCATGTTGCGTTGCATGATCATACAATAATCGAAAAACAGAGCACCTATCGTCATCTAGAGTAAGGGAAGGAATTAAACTCGATGTGCACCATATTCTACATATGTATATTTCTCTTGTTTGTGTCCTAGGAGCAACCGAAGTGATGTGGATTTTGTTGACCTATTGGAACCACCCCGATTTGAGTATGAATCTCAGGAGTTCCTTTAGATCAACATTCACCAGATCTTCTAGTTCATCGAAGAAGAAGCTGTTGAGAATTCTGTGTCTATTGTTTTCAAGGGCTGGGCATTCGGAAAGCAAATGACAAACAGATTCTATTTCTTCCACGTCTCTGTAGCTTCTGCAAAAGTCATTATGCAGTATGTCCAGCCTTTCCGCGTGTGCGCCTATCACACACAGTGTCCAGTAATGACCCCCGTGAGTATGCGGCTAAGTTCGATCATGAATTTTGATTTCTTTTTGCTCACTTCTGGCCATATTTCTTTTGCAAGCATGCAGGGGTTGAGATTGTTCCAGCGTAGATTTGTTCTACCCAAGGATTCAAAGTCAATATTCCAAGCAAGCGTGCTTAGCGGAGTTTTTATAGATTTTAGGGCCGTTGATGCGTGCATTTTCGACCCGTTTCTTGCTAACTCATCCGCCTGTTCATTGTCCGGAATATCCATATGCCCTGGTACCCAGCATTGGGACACCGTGTTGGCTTGTGATAGTTCGTCCACGTATTTCTTGCCATGACTTACTGCCTTCGACTTCACTACAACTGACTTCATGGCTTTTATGGCCGTTTGGCTATCAGAGTATATGTATAGTGATTTGTTTGTCGACAATGTGTCGTCTCTTTAGGTCCTTTGCCGCTAGAGTTATAACAGCAATTTCCGCTTGAAAAACACTACAGTGATCGTTGATTCGGAATGATTCTCGCAGGTTTAGTGTTTCGCTGAAGATACCCGCGCCCGTACCAACATCCATCTTAGAACCATCGGTATAGAGGGCTATCTCCCCTTATTCGTCGGGGTAATAACCGGACACTGCATCATTGAAAACATGGCCAAAAGACTAGGTATCTTTACAAATGACTTCTGCAGAAGTTGCAGAGATAAACAGGAAATAGAATCTGTGGAACATCTTCTGTGTCACTACCCAGCCCTCCATGAACGCCGGTACTCTTGTATGGGATCACGGTTATTCGACGGCTTAGAGTTGGAAGATCTAGCAACGATACCTCTATCAGATTTATATAGATTCATCAACAGATCTGAATGGTATTGTTAGATGAATGTTCTATCATATACTATAAAAGAGTAATCACAATGTGCCTCAATGGCTTCTGGGTGCAAATTTCATATAATGCAAACCGCCCCTCTAACCTCACCTAATCCAACTGCTTCATATTAAAATTTCCAAAAATGATAAGTCCACTGTCTCGACAGTTCCTGGTCTCTAGTGTATCCAAGTTTCGTCCTTGGTTACAAAACAGTGCAAAAACTTGTTCGGGCCGTGATTGAACATCGCCATCCATTCCTTTAAAACTATTAAACGATTGCCTTGCCATCTTTTGGACAGCTTTTTCATATCCAAAAAAAAACACTGAAAATTTATGTGATAATCCAGCGTAATTTGCGTATTTGATCGACCATTTTTGACGTGGTGACCTCAATTGCGCGAACAGAACCAGGTAGTGCTCCATTATGGGAGTCCTTATTTTATTAAAAAAAAAATACTATGGACCTTAATAAATTAAATTACTTTGTAATGAACACCAATTAATAAAAATTGCTCTTAGAAGATGAGAGGTCCAACATTGGGCGCCAATTGAAGAACATATTAGTAACCTGTTTGTTTTTTGTATTACAAAATGGAAACGTAAGAAGGAATACAGATTTAAAAATTAGCGCGTTTCTAAAATCAATAACTTTGTTCGCAATATTCCTTCTATCCACATTAAATAATCTTGAAACGAAAATTTTTTCAAACTTGTTTTTTTTTTTTTAACTACATTTAAATTTCATCGGATTTATTAATTTTGTCATGAATTTGTCGACAGCATATATATAATTATTTAAATAAAATACATTGATCGCATTATTTTCTTACTGTCTGCCCACCTGCCAGTAATTTTGTTTGCATTATGAAAAAAAAAATATATTAAAAAAAATCGAAACATCATATTCATACCTCAGGCAGTACACTTTAAATTATAATAATACATTACATATACATACTTTTCTACTATCTTCTACTGTGTATAAATATAAATAAAAATGTTATAAGGAATTGAATGACTGACACTTTAAGGCCTAAGTATCGAATATATATTTTGTTCTTATGTTATAGAATTAGCTAACCAACAAAATATGGTTAAAAGAATTTTTATTAGTTTAATACAAATGTACCTACTAAATGACTTTCGAATAAAAAGTATTGCTTGCCTGTATACTATTATTCTATTTTTTTTTTTAAACCTACCAGTAGTGTAGCGTAATGCATTTTGGATTGCAATTTACCTTATAAATCATATATAAGTAAATTATACTACATCTCAATGTATTTATTTTGGTTTTATAATATTTTTCCCCTCTTAAACAATTTGCTAAAATAAACTGTACTTCAGCTATAATAAAATCTGACATTGGAAAAAAATCACTATAGATAATATGCTTGGATATAGCTATTTCCTTTTTTTGTTTTAGATATTGATTGCAACTAGTATTTATTTTTTTTATTTTTATGTTTGCTTAGATTTTGCATAAGATGTTGGCTTCTTTATTAAATCACATTACAAATGTTTGAAACTCAAAATTTTATTCACATTCCGAATGGTTGAGTATGAAAATTACACAATACACAGCTAAGCGAAATTCTTGATGAGAATTTTTTTTTCACCAAAAAAGTGCCTTAAAGAAAAACGATGAATATAATAAAATCCATTAGTTTTGTATAATTTTTTTTTTTACTTCTATTCAACAATCCATGCATATTTCTGTATACAACAGATTTGCTAAAACAATGCAACAAAATTGTTCTGTAAAAAGCTGGAAATAAAAAAAAATAGTATTTAAATAAAAAAATTGAAAACAATTTTATAAAAAAAATAATAATAATTTTTAAGAAATGTACGCCAAGAAGCCTGTGTCTTTTACTTAGTAGTAGTCGTAGTTAATTGTTTTAGAAACATATATACATACTTATATAAATCCAGTAGATCCGCATTAGATTTCACTATATAAATGTACACACACACTACAACTAACCCAAAGCCAAATTACACTCGTACACGATCGATACCTAAACTGATGAAAATTTCTATAAATGTTCTCCTTTTATGTATTTTTATTTTGCCAATTGTGTGTTCATTTATTTTGTCCTATGTTTAGAGCCACACTATAAAAGGAAATAATGAGAGCGGGCTGCAGTTGTAGATTTTGTTTTAATTTTTGCAAATACTATAAATATGCAGGATATCCTCTTCCATTTTAAATGCTACTATGAGCAATTGTGTATCCTATTTAAATGATAATTAATTTAAGAATTAGCCTCCTGTACAACTCTCAGTTCTGTCTTCTTTTTCATCCTATGACAATCGATGGCAAGCTTCCAGGATACGAGATAGACTTCCACATCGTTTCAATGTTGTTGAATGTTTCAAAATCCCATTTTTTCGGATATTCTAAGTGTTATCCATTACCTTGACGATTACCAATCATTTTATTATTATAAGTGTCGTTTTCGTTATTAAGTCGATAATCTAAATTGAATTCTTTAAAATTTCATAGAGGTTCATGCCGCATCGAGTCGGTAGTCAATTACATTTCAAGGTAGGTAATGCATAATATTTTAAATTCGTTGTTGATGTGACTTATTTGTATAGCAAACAAAACCTTCAGGAATCATTATCAAAAAAAGTCATCGATTACCTAATCATTACCTGCCACATAACCGATCATCATATCGATTCTACCCATGTAATGAAGGTGTATTCCCTAATAATACCATCTGTTTTCTATTATCCATCCAGGAAGCAATGCCACGTCGATGTCGCAATCAGTTACATTACAAGGTAATGAGTATGCCTTAGTAGGGTACAACAAACGCATTATGTTTGGTACCTAACAAAGGCTCAAAAATCGACAAGGATGGACATTGGAATGTCCAACTACTGGACAGCCTTAAAAATGGTGATTTATGTTCAGGTGTAGGTATTCCTGTTGTGTGTAACTTCAAACTGGGTACAATCGAAGTCAAGGACTTATACCTACGGTATAGTTCGGGCATTTACTATACCAATCTAAATGTTGATGTTCTAATACCAAAAAATTGTATACATAATTTTCCCTTCATTACTAAGTGAAGATACAGTGACCATGAATTTGGTGTTCCCAGAATAAAGTCAGTCCTGCATTCACTAAAATAAAACAATGTATAATCATTACCTTCTCACGCATCCACTTTGTAAACATGGTCGGAAATAAAATCTGACTGAAAACGGCTCAAAAATCTCATAATTCCTTGTGTGTGGTGTTTTTTTTTTTTTTTAAATCTAAGTGTCCCTCTATACTAGAGACATTTGCATTTACCTCGTGTCCTTGTATACAATTATAATTATATTTGAAAGAAAAAAAAATATTTTCTGAGTATCTCCCGGTGTATATCAATGTGTGTATGTAAATACCTTTGGCCCTATCCCAATAAAAAAAATCCACCTCCTTAAACAATTTTATATATGAAGCAGTCCTTTTTTTTCTTTCAACGTTATTGAAATAACTTACATTTTTGTTATTACATTTTTACAGTACCAGCTGTTCTCCGGTCGAACTTAAAGAAATAATAATAATAAAAAAAAAAACTAATAATATAACTCAAACTCACAAACTGCACATCCTGTTCAAACGTTTTCTGTTGTGAAACAGAAACATACAAATAAATACCAATATAATATATACCCAAAAAAAACTCTCAGAAAAAAAAACGAGAAAACATCAAACAATATGCAGATACATTTTTTTTTTTTAGAGTTTCGCAAAAATAACATTGAAACATTAAAACATTTTACTATATATATTTAGCAAAATACTCATTATAAATAAACAAAGTAGAAGTAGTGCAAGATTTTCAATCATATCATGAAATTTATATCGTTGTAGTCTGAGTAATGGCATTAGTCATTGATAGTGGAGTTATGTAGTATGAAGTAATTGATATTAAATTTAGTTTTATTTTTATTTCTAAAAACATTACTTTCCTAGGGCGGCCGAAATTAGTTGCTGGATGGATTTATTTTGTAAGTATTTCTATACATAATAACCGTTGGAGTTTTGTGTCAAACTAAAATATCTGAACTGTAGTAACATGCAATTAATTCCCGTTGACTGATTTGACGCAAAACGCACTCATGCTGATTAAAAAATTCATATTTTGTATCCTTTTCTGGTCCAATAAACAAAAAAAAAAACCATGCGCACTATGCTTTTCTATCATTGGTTTTGGGTGTTTGTTTACGATAAATTTAGCCTACAGAATAAATAGTTCCAACAACTCTGAACCACATCACACACAGCTTTTGCTACGATTCAAATTTTGGAAGAAAATGTTTCCAGCCAATTAATGTCAAAAAGTGGTGTTTTCGATTAGCCCCAAGATCGCCTGATATGATCCTCTCCTCCATGATAAAATAACAACAAGCTTGATGCTTTAGCACAAATTATCGTAAATGAAAGTCACACCAGGCGCCTGTACCAAAAAACAACAAGTCCAAGTTAAACAGGCACATTTTAACAATTAACAACATTTTCTGTACCACCAAAACATAAGTTAACAATCGTCTTAACACTTAACACTTAATTTCTAACAAGTGGGAAATTTGATGAATTCTCGGTTTCTGTACCACAAAACAACAATTGTTAAAATTGTCTGTTAAATTGTTGCAAAATTCTAACTGATGAATAGAAAATTGTTAGCTCGTAACAAGTTATATTTCTTGATTTGGTTTTCGAGATATTCAAGTGTTTTTATACCCTCCACAGGAATGTATATTCACTTTGTCATTACATTTGTAACGCCAAGAAGGATTCACCGGAGACCCTATAAAGTATATATCTATATATTCTGAATCGGGATCACATTCTAAATCGATTTAGCCATGTGCTCTGTCTGTCTGTCTGTCTGTTGAAAGCACGATAGCGTCCAAACGAATTGTCCTAGGCGAATGAAATCTTGTGAGAGGACTTCTTTTTACCGTCGTCAGGTTGGTTTTGCAAATGGGCTATGTCGGTCAAGTAGTTCTGGTACCTCCTATACGAAACCAATATGGCATGGCAAACATTTTGCATGTCTTTTATGCAGTGGAGGGTATCAAAGCATCGGCCAGGCCGATGATAACACTTTTACTTGTTTTATTTTCTATAATCATAATAATAAACTGTTTAATGTTTGTTTTGCTTTTAGATATAAGATTCAAACTCTCTTATCGCATGTCGCAGGTCCTGCTTATACAACTTCGTTGCTCCCCTCGTGATATCTATGTGCTTTTCGTCTGGCGTATTTGACAACAGTTTTTTTTTTAGATTTGTTGTCTTTAGGTTGTCGTTTGCTTCAATTTTCAGACTACTATTTATGAATATTTCACTATTCTATAGAGAATCGTGCAATCTGCATTCTGCTTTGAAATATATGTTAGCCTAAACTAAACTACTCTCCAACGCGCACACCCTTTGAATCAGCATTTATGTAGTTTAGCAAAATTCTAAAACAAGTGTTAAGGGAAATTTTCCTTGTTAACTTTCATAGCGAATAATTTGTTGGTACAGAAACTTACTTTGCCTGTTAAATTTATATGTTAAGAAATTACTTGTAAAAAAGTTAAATTGTTGTTTTGTGGTATAGGCCACAGAAGTCTGCGAAATCATTATGAAAGCACAGAAGCTATTGAAGACCAATATTCGAAAAAATAGATTGAAAAATTTCATTTCATTTAAAAGTCGGTCAAAATACGTTGAACTTTAACACAAAAAGGACCCAGTATTTTCGCTAGCAATAAAATTGATTTGGCCAGCTCCTTAGAAATTTTCTTTCTTAATCCAACCTTTAGGCTAGCGAGTTAAGGATTATTTGAAATGATTATTAACTTGCTCATAATATTCAATTTCTGCTAAGGGAGTTCCCACACGAATTATCCCGAGTCTCGAAATGAATGCTTGAAATTTCGTTGACGTTTTCGATTTTTCTTTAACTCCAAAAACGAAAGAAATTTTAGTTTCGTGGGAAAGGAAAATAACGACATCATTTCCATTGACGTCTTTCCATTTCTTTTATTATTTCAACAGTTAAACACCATTTGCGGATTTTTTATATAGTGTCAAAAGGAAGAAACATTCCTGGTAATGGTTTGCCCTGCATAAAAGCTGTTTGTCTTCAATATTGCTCATGGCTACATTGTATGGAAAGACTGCAGAATTAAATCAATACGAGTCTAATTGTAGCCAAATAAATGGTAGAATATCGATATTGCTATGCGAATACAACAAATTAAGTAATTTAAAATTAAATTTTTATTGGAATCAGAGAAGAAAAAGGTGCAGAAAGATGCATTTGTCAAAAGTCTAAGTTTCTCGAATTTTGAAAATGATCCTAAAAGTATAGAATTTCAATAACACTGCTTCCTAAATGTTTGCGAAGAGAATGAAAAAAACGAAAGGAGTTACATGGAGAAGTTTTTTTCTTTCGTTTTTTGAAATGCGAAAGAGAATTTTGTTTCGTTTTCATAGAATTCCACTTCAGATTCAGCAGTGATCATCATCTGATGAATAAAAAAAACACAAATTCAGAGGCCTAATGTGTCTGAGCTAAAAAGAAAGACCCATTGAATTTTATTGACATTTTAGGCTTTGCTCGGGGCTATAAAAGAAATCGGAAATGCCAATTTATATTTGTTTATTTTTATTCTCCGAGTTTCGATTTCAAAAAGGACGGTCGGCATCGTCAGGCAATCTTAGGTATTAGCCCGGCATAGTTCCTGTGAAAATTTGTGAATATTGGTCAAAGGTGGTCTTAGGTATTGGCCCAGGAGTGTTCGCGTGAAAATTGGTCAAAATTGGACAAAGGGGTGTGGCGCCTCCCATACAAAAAAACAAGGCAAGTTCCTGAAATAAGTCGGCATTTCAATGAAAGTTACCCCACGGCTCGAACTCTCGCTACGCCCATAGATATTATTTCAGTTTATTTGTTTATTAATTTTTTTTACTAAGCGCTATGCGACACTTGCTATATTTGAGTAGTTAAAATTGTGTGTTATTTTAACATTATTTCTCTTATTTCCCAATGCAATTCAGTGAACTGATAATAATTTCGAAAGTACAGAGAGGGGAAGCGAGGAGTAACAACGATTCTCGTTAGTTGGGATTGACCCTGACAATTTCTGTTGGGAAATTCAGTAGAATTTCAATAAAACTCGTGTTCACTATTCCTTTTTACAACGAGTTCTGCTTTTCATTGAAATCTAATTTTAATATACTACTTCTTTATAAAAAAAATAATAACCTTTCCTCTGCGTTAAGAGGCGTCTCCAAAATTTATTTGTATAGTTAAATAAATTAAATGTTCATACAGTAACCAATTTCGACCGATCTAAATACATAACCATATTTTTCACATGCATCTTCTTAAGAAACTCATGTATAAATAACATAATATCTAAAATTTCATTTTCCCAAAAATGTAATACAAAAATTCACCCCTCCTACATACCTATGTCCGTTAGCCCTATACTCTTAAATAACTAGGTTAAATACTGATGATATCCTTAACATTTTTACTTCCATTAAAATTATTACGAATACTTCTAACATCTAGATGTAATTATAATGACATAGATAAATTATTAGCGACTTAGGTATTTATATCAGCATGGAACTATGAGTACACTACTACTAAGCTTATAAAAAGACCTAGGCAGGCCCCTAGGCAGTAAAACTAAATTAATTTGTTTATTTTATTAGAATTTGTATTTTTTTTTTAAGCCATTTAGTATATACACTAATACTATCAGTGTATTGCGCTTTAACCGCGCTGGTCGCGAAGAAACGCTTAATACAAATGGCAGCAAAAATACACCATTCTCATATTTACTGTCAAGAATTAAAATGTGTTTTTTTTAATATCAAGAAAAATCTTATGATTATAAAATAGTTCTACGTTTTAATAGTAGTAGTAGCAAATTTATCTAGTTTAATCAAAACTCAAAATTTTTTTTACTACTACGATTGACCAAATCAAACAGCGACATCAAAATAAATATAAAAAAAAAAACAATACATAATAAAATCTTTGTCGTAAGGATAGAATTTCTTGTTATTATTTTTTTTTTTTCTAACAATAGATACAGCAGATAATTTAATCAATTTAGCAATACAAATTATTCAAAATCAAAAGAAATTAAGTTTTTTTTAAGTATAAATGTACCATTGACCAAAAGTAAGTATTGACACAATTAATCCCTAAAAATGAAAAGAAAACAAAACAAAAATCAATAAAACATTTAATTGTCAATTTTAAATATTAAACAAAAAAATAAAACAGTATTTTTCCATTATGAAACAAAAGTATATTTTAGAGAGTAAACCAAATATTTACTAGTAATATTCGTGTTTAATGTTTTCACGATTACTCATTAATTCGTACGTCATTATTTATCTTCCAAAATTTAAAAAAATATATATTTATGTGTATATGTATGACAATCGAACAGAAAATATTGTATAACTTCTATTTCTAATTATTGATGTGACTATATTTCGCGAAATGAAAATGAAATAATATTTTTTTGTAATTAAAAATAAAAATTACATATATATTCATTTTTTACTTAGTAAAGTAATTGAATGTTAACATATATAGATAGGAATGCCAATTGACAATCCAAATATGTAGATTTGCACAAAAACAAAAACACAAAATGAAGCGTACCTATATCTAAAATTAACTAAGTGATGTTCTTAAAAGTTTTAAATATGATTTCAAAGTATACATTAATATTGTGTCGGATATTGTTGTGAAAGGAGAGGTATTTAAGAAGACCGGATACAGAGTTTGATTACATAGAAAGCTGGAGAGATATGGCTGCTGAATAAGGTAAGCAAGCACAACTATAGATTTATCAAACGGGTTTGCTACTTTTTTTTTTAATTTTGTTTATTGACCTCAAAAAAGGCAAAACGAATTTATCGGTCATTTTATAACTCATCAACTGTTAAGAGAAGCTAAAGTTAAACCAATCTAACTACACTGCTGCGATAAGATTGGTTAGGACGGTGGCACATTGTAATTTTTTTTTGCGATTATAATGAAGAGTCGATTACTTGTTGGTTTCTCTTTCAAATTGCTAGAAAATAAACAACAAAGTAACATATTTTGTCAGATTGCCCAAACTATTAAAGAACCGTGGTCCAAAGCAAGAGATCATCAGACTGCTTAACGATTGGAAATTTGACAGTCAATCGAAAATCTTTGAAATATTTAGAATAGAAGTTACTGCGCTGTGCTTCATCAGGAGCTTGTAACATTATTGCGATCCGTTCTCCTATATCCACTGTCCTAACTTACTTACTTACTTAAGGTGGCGCTACAGTCCGGGGTGGACCTGGGCCTCAACCAACAAGCGTCTCCAGCCAGCACGATTTTTGGCCAGCTGTCTCTAGTTTCGCACGCTAAGTTGGTTAAGGTCCCCTTCCACTTGCGTGCGCCACCTGAGTCGCGGTCTTCCTCTACTGCGCCGTCCCGCAAGTGTGGATTACACTTGATGTGTCATTGTCTGAGTTCATAGCGGAGCCTATGAGTAGACAAAGTCCCTAACTATCTTAAAGTTATATCTGTATATAGTGACATTAACTGTCCTAACTAAGACTTACTTTATTAATCAACATAAGGGATGCATAAACCGCTCTACCTGTTTTTTTTTAATTATCTTTTGAAAGAGTCGGTCCACTGAAGTGACAAAGCGACTTTTACCTGCGTCCTATGAATGAATAGGTGGCGCAACAGGCGGGTAGACACCCTAGGCCTAGCGTCTCTCAACCATTCGTTTTGTGTGAGTTTCTATTTTTGGGACGAATGGAAGGGACCTTCAATTTTATACCGAGTCCGAACGGCTGAATTGAGAAGCTTTTTCAGGACAGTCATACTCTCGGATGTTTGTCAAACGTTCGCGAGAGGTGGCGCAGTAGAAAAAACCTTAAGATGCAATTTGTGTTTTTCCGGGGATCGAACCTGGGATCCCTCGCACATTAGTCGAGCACACTTACCACTGCGCTAGCTGCGTGCTGCGTCTGCACCCTATAGATCTATAAAAAATCTGTCTGATAAGTTGATCATTTATGGCACAGTGGCCGGTCAGTACACACGTTAAGATACGTATTTTTCGTTTATTCATTTTCCGAATGCATTTTGTTGTAGCAGTTTATCGTATAATAGGACTTATCTAATAGTTTCGCTGTCTAGTGTTTTATTGGCCGCTTGTCTGCCTAGGACTTTAATCTTAAAATGGCTAAGAATCTTAGCGGATTTGCTGTCGCTGCCTGTCCTGTTCCTGTATCTTGTTCCACTTTTGACGCGTCAATGTAGATTCGTACGGTTGCGTGCGTGTTAGTATTTCAATTCTATTTTTGGATTGGTTCGAAAGTTCTGCTTAGCATACATGATTACCATTTTCCTGGGTAAATCGATACCCGATACCAGGTTTTAGCCTGCTTGATTTGAAGACGTTCAATCGTTTCTTTCATTCCATCTTCCTTACTCTGGTTGACAATATGCTTGCAATGCATCACCCAGTCCCTTGGTCTGTAAAGGTTAAGACGAATGAATTTCAATTAGGAGAAGCACCATTTTGTTTCACCATTACAAACCCAATGAGTTCTGTCTTCTATGGGTCAACCGCAAGACCGTTGCTCTCCGTCAGCTTTGACAGCTCTGATTCTGTAACTCAGCTCAAGCGGCTTCCTTCATGCCTTTGCTGAGAGAGTACTTCAAATATTGTCTTAATTAGTATGTTCTAAATAGCAGAGATGGCACTCCCCCTTGTGAAGTTGCCTGCATAAACACTGATTTAATTAATTCCTAATAGACGTTACATGCGAACATATTACTTCTGCTTCTTCCATATTATAACTGCCTTTCCTTAACTCAACATTTTCTAATTATTCTATATAATATTATGTGTTTTACAGATCAGAAAAAAATATTTATAAAAAACAATTAAGAAAATTAAAAATTATTAAAAATCAATTTGTAAAATCTACATGTCTTATTTGGATTTATACAAACTAATTTCTTTATAACTGTTTTATAATTAGTATTAACAAAAAAAAATAATAATACTAAATAGGGGAAGAAAAGCTCAATACGACTGATTAATGAAATATAAAAAAAAATAAAACATTAAAATTAAAACAATTGAAATGGAATATAATTGTGAAGCGATTACCAAAATAAATTCAATCAATCATCAATGTATAGGGAAGTAAATTATAACAAATAAAAATCACAACCACAATAATTATCATAATATTGTTTAATAAATTTCAAAACTAAACAATTTATTAAAAAAAAATATGTGATGAAGCATAACTGTACAAAACCGTAATCTAAAATTGTTTGTTATCTGTAAGACTATAAAACTATATTTTACTTATATTTATTTGTCTCTATATCGCTCTGTCTTTGAAATGGGTAAACCGTGCATTTTGTTATTCAAGAATAAGAAAACAAAACATTTCTTGAAAAGTAATTTTTGAAAGCAAACTAAATATTTAGCAAATTAATAGAAAAAAAATGATGTTAGAGCAGTTTATTAGATGCAATGGAATTCAACATATTAAATGTACCTTTTACCTTTAATTGAATTAAAAGAAAAATAGTATATTATATAACAAAAACAATTAAATCAAATAATTACCTTGTTGGTCTTTAAATGTAAAACACAATGATATATTTAAGATATTTATTATAAGTAATGAGATATATATACACCGATATATATATTGAAAAAAAAAAGTATTGTAAACAGTGTTGAAAAATAAAATTATTTATTTGACAAAAAAAAAAGATTTTAATGATTCATAGTGTGATGGTTCAAGGATAAATGAGGACATTATTTGTAAGTTATACAATGGGACAATCCAGAGATATTCAATTATTGGTAGGTACATTAGCTGGATGCAATTTCTGGAGCTACGGCAAAAAAGTGCACGATTGGTACGAGCGACATTTTCTCGATTATTGCAACTTTTTCTAAATAAGAAATATAACGTTACATACTTTTGGTCAAAATGGCTAGAGTCGTTTTTTCGATAATCATAGAAAACTACATTTTGGAACAAATACTACAAGACCCCGGAATTCCCATATGGATTTGTTTTACCAGGACCCAATTCTCAAATTCCGCATAACGCAACTCGTATACGATCAAATCCGCCTGAAATTTTCGCATACGAAAAAAATTGGTATTCTCAAAGTTTTTTCCACCTCTGCGAAAATTGTATTCACCTCTCGCATGAGGTAGAATTTTACGTCGAAATGTACCTACTTTTTGTGCAAAGAATGGCATGAAAAAAAAAACTATGTATTCAAATTGGCTAAGAAATATTGTGAAAAAAAAAAACATTTTGCGATTGTGTGTGATTGGTTCTAATTTCAGTTATTATTTAATTGTGTTTTTACAATGGCTACATTGGGCGAAATGAGATTAGC
The DNA here is from genome assembly GCA_955612985.1 of Cheilosia scutellata. NCBI lineage: Eukaryota > Metazoa > Arthropoda > Insecta > Diptera > Syrphidae > Cheilosia > Cheilosia scutellata. The sequence goes on from OY015311.1 coordinate 16,766,365, forward strand.
ATTTGTTCAGTTGGCAATGGAGCAGTTGGAGCAACTTCAAATATACCGAGATATCCGAGAACCCCCAAGACTGTTTTGAACTTTTCGACACAAAATTTATGAAATTATTTCGGTTAAACTAGCGCTCGGCACAGGAATTCATCGATTTCTTGGCTACTCATATGATTGACTAATTTAGATCAAACGCTTTATGTAACTGCTGAAGAACCTTCTTCTTTTGTTTTCCTTCCATTTTAATTATTTTTGCTTCATCACAATAAATTTTTTCACACAGAAATTAAAAAATCAAATTTTCAAACTCACAATTCCGTATGCGAGAAGCAAATCCGCCTAGAAAAAGCAGACGAGTAACATTTGAAGAGAAATTCTCGTATGCGGAATTTGAGAATTGCAAATTTCAGTCTTTCGCATGAAATTGGATATTTTGACAGATAAACGTATGCGAGCATTTTTGAGAATTGACCCCCAGATACCAATTTAACAATGTTCCAATGTGTGCTGAGAACAGCGCAGCGGGTTGAAATCCAAGACTTTTCATTCGGTCTCTTCATATCCCAGCCATCTTAGACGAAAAATTCACAATTTTCTGATCAGGTCCTTGCGGCTCTTATGTAAATCTCCTTTTTAAAAGCCCGTCAAAGCAAACGTTACCGAGAACGCGAAGCCTCCATTACACATGGTCATTTTTAGATCCACATGGTCAGATTTACACTCGCATTATCATTTCTTAACAGCACGTGATGTTAAACTTGACCTAGGACTAAATCAAACCCATTTTAGTAAAATTTGTTTGTTTTATTTTCAAATTTGAAAGCAATATTAAAACTCTAAAAATAACGCAATTAAAATTATTAAAGTATTCAATACAAATTCCTCCTTGTTAAGGGTCCCTATTGCTCATAATATACTGTGCTCTTATTTCTTTGAAATATCGTTAACTATGTAACGCCAGAAGCTATTACTAAATTTATTACATGGCCTTTGATGTACATATTTTGATTAAAGTAAAGGTGAATTCGTCAGAACATTCAAATTAGTGTAAATCGGTTTCTTGGAAACCGTTAATGAAGAAACTAAGAAATGTTTTTATTTCTTTTTTTCTAAATTTGTAATTCCCTCTCATGCTATGGCCTTAAAGCAATACGGATTGCATATACCTAGAAATTTATTTTAATTCAGATCATCTGCCCCCAAAACATAAATCATTAACCAGAACATAAGCTTAGTACGACATGATAAGCCCACAGGGTGGCCGAACTGCATGATGTAAATGCATATAAATTTAAGTTTTGTAGTCCTAAAATTTTGTGCTACAAATTATAAACATAGCTATAGTGGCTATGTTTTATATAAAACTAGCTGTACCCGCCCAACTTTGCCCGTGCATAGGAATTGTATTGCTTAGATCTTACATAATAATGTTCTTTCGTAAAATGCGAAAAATGAGAATAAATCTATTTTCTGGAATTTTCTTTCTAAACCTGAAATATACAGCAATACGAAAAAAGCAAAAAAAGGATCATGAAAATCATAGAAGATGTTTTTTGTATGGGAGGCATCACCCCTGTTTGTCCAATTTTAGCGTGGCGATATCAATAATGGATGTAATGTATTGGATATACACATAATGTGTACCATCTGCATCGCCCTTCCTCTCCTTGATCATGCTACTTGTTTGTAATGCTGTAAGTATTTCCTTTCCTTTGTTTCCCTCTTCCTATGGAATCCGAACAACTACCTACCCCGCCCAACCCTACACTGTTACCATACGATATTCTGATGTGAAACCTGTTTTGTATTATACGTCTCTTCTCTTATGAAGATTATTAATATACCTACCCCATGCCATACTGACATACGATCATAATTGTACATACCTACATATACAACTGACCACTGCGAAAACAAATCAACCTATGCTATAATGTTGTTTTGTATGTCCTGTCGCATCGCACGATCGTAAAAGTACAAACATCCATTTGTAGCAAGGTATAATATTGAATGTATATATTTTCACTTAAAAAAATACATACGTCAGATCAGAATGAAATTCCTACTGAGTTGCGTGGCGATATGCGATAATGTGCACCCTCTGCATCGTCCTCCCTCTTCATGATCTTGCTATTTGTTTATAATACTGCATTTCCTTTCCTTTCCATTATTTCCCTCTTGCTATGGAATCAAAACAACTACCCCAACCCTACACTGCTACCATACCACACACATATCGAATGAAATTCTGAAATGAAACCTGTTTTGTATTACACGTCTATTCTGTTATGAAGATTATTAATATACCCCATGCCATACTGCAGCACGCACGACGCACCCCATCCCCATCCTGCATGCATCGGACATGCGATCATAATATACATACCTACACTTTATATACAACTGACCATAGCACTCCCTGCGAAAACAAATCAACCCTTTTCGAATGTGTATTGTTTTGTTTGACGATCGCAAAAGTATAAGCAACCATTTGTAGCAAGGTATATGTGTATGTATATATTTTCACTTCAGAAAATACATTTTGCCTAAAAACTGTTTCTAAGGACGTGGCTATAAACGACATAGCCTATAGCAGTCTTACAGTCTTAAGGAACATTTAAAAAAAGTTTCATCAAAATCTGTCCAGTAGTTTTTGAGTTTTTAGCTGACAAAGAAAAGTCCTACAGTTTTATTATATGTATAGATAATATTGATATTTTTTATCAAAGTGATTTTCATTTTAGCCCAATTTTCTGTCTTAGGGGGTAATGACTAATGAGTTATAAATATTTGTATGAACATTTTAAAGTGAAAATTTCTATGATTCGTAGGGCAGCAATTTCGAACTCCAATAAAACGGAAAATCACTGAAATAAAAGAAAACTTGACAGGGACAAGTCGTAATTCCGACATCCAATGAAATTGAAAAGGGAACAGAGCACTTGGTGCTCCGGCATGAATATCCAAGTGCTCCGCGGAAAGATGGGGAAAAATATGAAACATCAATCAGACTAGTTAATTTTGTGCTCCTGAAACTTTGTCATTTTGTTCGCAGCAATTGAATTTGTGTATTAAATACAAGACTGGAGAGCACTAAAAATAAAATTTTTTGCCTCGTTCGCAGAATAACCAAAAACGAAAACGGTCGAAATTAAAGTATACCTATCACCGCGAATTTGGGAATAATCCCCAAGAGCTATCAAAATGGAAACGAATCAAAGGCGTTGATGGGGGAAAATAATTGGCTGTTCTACGAAGCTTGTTTTCGGCGCAGTACACGTTTCTAAGTCGGCTCTCACATTGAAGCAACAATCAATAAGCAACTGGCAATAGGAAACACACAAAATTATCGCTCACAATTATTTTACATTGAATTAAATTAGAGGTCTCCCATCAAAGCTACTAAATATCATTCGAATGAAAAATGTTGCTGATTGCTTATTGGCAGTTGCTATAGCAACTATAGTTGCTTATTGCTTGTTGCCTCAATCTGAGAGCCGCCTAAGAAGACCGGAAGTTTTGAGAACCCCAACAGAAAAGAGATTTGATGCAAAACTACTCCATCAGAAGACACTCAATTTTGCCGGACAAATAGAGCCAACACAATTTTGAAGTCCATACCAATTAGGAAGATTGTTGGACCTAAATCCATCAGGAACTCTCGTCCAGGCATCTCGAAAGTCAATCCTATTCGAAATTGCTTTTCGTTCCGCTTTGGAATTCGTACTCTGGTAATACTTTCGATTTTGCATATATGTTTTTCAATGCTTTCAACATTTCGAGATTTCATTCCGATTTCGAATTAGAGAGTAACAAATATTCGATTTCTGAAAATTTCACTTTTGGAACGTAATGCAGAGTAGGGCCCCGTTAAGTAGAGCAGTGTGGAGATCGAGAGAATAGTGAGAATGAATACAAGAGTTTATTCAATAAGATTAATTCACGTTTATTATAAATGTAACTTAAAACTAACAAGATAAATTTGTTTCGAGACGGAGCGGAGAGTAGGTGACTGATCGATTTGAAGGTTAACGCAACTCTGAGAACTTATTATATTAGGTACCCAAAACGGTTAATGGTAAACTCACGAAAGTATGTATGTACATAATGTAAAATGTAAGAGAGATGAGATGATAGTAAATGGCTAATACCATAGTGGTTAATACTTAGTAGTTAATACAAAATAATAGATAATGAATGAAATAATAATACGAGGCGCCACAGCAGCATCTTCGTGGATGCATATTCCGAAAAAAAAAAAAATTATGTCAACAAAGAACCTAAGGGAGACAGGATTTCGCAAAACTGCACTTACAAAAATAATTGCAATTTTGGAAAAAAGTTCTTGGAGTGACGAATTCAAGTTTAATTTATTTGGATTTGATGGAAAAGTATGTATGTAAGTCGTTCTCCAAACAAAGAATTGCAGCCAAGTACACGCCTCAGACCATAAAGAACGAAGGAGGTAAAGTAATGGTCTGCGGTGCATTCTCTTGGTTCGGTGTTGGTCCATTATTTCGTATAATAACTGCGAAATATGGTATACGGACAACAAAGTGCAGACAGACGGGCATGGCTAAGTCGACTCAGAATTTGGTCCTGATTTAGAATGTATAATGTATATACTTTATGGGGTCTCCGGTGACTCCTTCTTGGCGGTATAAATGCAATGGCAAAGTGAATATAACTTCCTGTGGAAGGTATAAAAAGGTACATCTAAACAGGTCTCAGTTCAGTTTACTCAGATATTTCTTAAAATATAATTTTAAAATTATAAGTAAACCTAAATCAAAAGTTTATTATTTATAGAATTCGGACGAAAAATTATTTATTAATTTTTTTGTTTGAGGTTTTAAGTACCACTTGTTACAATATCCTTAAAAATAAAAACGTTTATCTTTTCTTAAAAATATTTCGAAAACGGGCAGTCCCGATTTCTAATCGAAAAGTTGACGCTGGGCCTCTGTATCGGCACATTCCAAGTGAAGTGAGTTGCCAAGCTTAATTCCCCAAGGGATTACAAAATGTTTAGTTAGCACTCTAAGAAAACAAAATTATTCCACATGCCATCAATTCCCTAAAGAAGGCTCGCCTGGAAAGTATCTGAAACTACTAGCAAACGATAAACTTTCAAAATGTTATTTAATTTAATATCGAAATACAAACACTTAGCGGAATCTCTCCAAGTCACAGAGACGCACTACACATCATGATAAGGACAATGCTGAAGTTACCTGCAAAACTTCTTAGAACTGCACTTAGATACCGGGTTTTGGTTGAATGTGCTTTCATTTAACTATGCACCTTCTATGAAGAATTTCACTTTTGTTCAAGAGGAGTTTGCAAAGCTTGGTATTTGTTTAAATTTATTTAAATTGAGATAAAGTTTAAATAATCAAATATGCGTACAGAATAAATCAAGGCACATATTAACACATAGGAAGAAGACGCATAAATATTTAATTTGGGTTCTGTGGAATTCAACTTAATTATAGTTGCGATATCAAAGCCTAAAAGCTCTTATTTAATAGAGAACTTTGTGTTATGTATAGGTTTAAATAAGAAATGCTGTAAGCAGGGGTTGTTTTTGGACGCTCAATCCAAGTTAAAATTTTGTTTATTCTGTGAAATGCTGTCTTATATTTTTGTTTACATTGTTATGTAGCTACATAAGTCATCTTCTACCTTACACGATTTGAGAGCTAAAAAAAGTTGAGTACCTATCTAGAGTTTACTCGTTCCTCTGTATATGGTAACAGCGACAGAAACAAATTAAAAACAAATTCTTTTTGCCAATATTTTGGAAAAAATCTTTGATATAGCTTATAAATTATACATAAAGTGCTAAAATTTCGTCTTATCATCAGAGAAGAAGAAAAAAATAAATAAATTTAAATTCTTCATTTCTACTTCCCGCACTGAAAAAGTTGTCAGTTTCATTTGCATAATTACAAATTCACTTTTGTTATTTTAATTATATACATTTGACGTTCAACAAGTTGAGGAGTTTTGCCCAAATGTAAACATCCCCATTGGACCCCGAGTTTCTTTTACCTATCAAATGGAAACCATTAATCACGGTCCTTCCGTCGTCAACCACTATCATCGGCCCAAGCACTAAAAGAAAGGAAGTAACCCCTTAAAGGGAGTAGCCACACGATAATAAATTCATTCCAAAATGCTTACCGGCTTCAAACCTGCTTCCATTATAAGGTAATTGTCATCGTTTATAAAGTTAATAACGGGTTTTCTTCGTCAATCCCTACGTCTCGGCGAAGGTTGTTTTTTGCGCGTATATAATAAATTTCCATATTAATTGCTATCTAAAATTAAACGGCTTTAATGGAGAATTTTGCGCAATTATTTCCAAAGCTATAAATCTTAGAAGCACAGAAGGTACAAGCTTAACACGTTTACCAACCAAGCGCTACTAGGTTAGGTAGGTAACCGAGCATGCATTATCCTGTGGGCACTTAATATTTAAATAGAAGAAGAAGAAAGGAGTAAAGTACTGAGTACTGACTAGTAATTAATTCATAGACTGTGTGCTGCCAGTCTATCACAGATTAAAGTTTAGCCTTTCGTGATTTTTGTAGATAAAAAATGGAACAGCACTACCTGAAGTTAGGAAGAAAAAAAGCTACATTAATGCTAGTAATTTATAATTGGAAATAGTTTCAGGCTAATGGTGTTATTTGCATTTTTTTAAAGTACATACATTAGGTTAGAAGTACGAGTAGGTGTAGTATACCTACATTTTTAAGGTGTGCTTTTGTATTGCACACACGGTTTTTGAATATTACCGAAAACGGAGAATAATTCGAAAAATGTCAAAACCAAATATTATTCTATGCTTATGCTTACTGTATATATGAATACTTAAATGTTCATTCCTTCCATTGTTCCATTTGACACGATGCACAATCAACCTATGGGATAGGTACTAAATAAAACTGTCTAAGCTTTGACAGGTTAGGCACAAAAGGTATCATATTTGTTATATGTGAGCACAGCTCTGACTCCTTTTATTCAATTTGCTAGTCCCGTATGGATTATTAGATTATTATTGGGAATATGAGTATAAATCATGTACCTACATTATTTTATAAAAATAAATAAAATAAATAGGTGGCGCAACAGGCGGTAGACAGTCTAGACACCCAAGGCCTAGCTTCTCGCAACCATTCGTTTGTGTGAGTTTAAATTTTTAGGACGAATGGAAGGGACCTACAATTTTATGCCGAGTCCGAACGGCTGAATTGATAAGCTTTTTCAGGACAGCCATACTCTCGAATGTTTGTCAGACGTTCGGGAGAGGTGGCGCAGTAGAAAAAACCTTAATATGTAATTTGTGTTTTTCTGGGGATCGAACCTGGGATCCCTCGCACAGTAGTCCAGCACACTTAACCACTGCGCTACTGCACCCACATTATTTTATGCATACAGTAAATCAACTGGATATTTGCCTCTTACGTTGAGAGAACATCCTTCTACACGAATTGTTCAATTCATTGAATATAACTTACTGGGATATGAAGGTATGATAGGTAGTTAAAGTTTCAGTGACCTTTGGTTAAACATAAAAAATTGAGTTACATATGGAATATTGAATGTAGGCGATCTAGCTCTTTTCAAAACCAACTGTCATATCGATTGGCATCTGGGGCATGCAAGACGTAATCAGAAAGAAAAAACAAAGTCATAAACATAAAATGGGTGTTCGATTTCTAAAAATGAGTTGGATTTGTTTTTACAAACACTTCGGAGAGACAACAGAAAGGAAGACGCTATCTGTTAACAATTGAAAAATATCTTCACGATTCTAATCAATTTGAAATGCTTTGTGGACTCAAGAGAACTCATGATCATGACCAGTGCCGTAAATAGGGCGGTGCCAGCGGTGCCCAGGCACAGGGCGTAAGCCCAGGAGGGCGCAAAAATGACCAGGACCAACTTTTAGGTAATTCGTGTTGAAAGATCTTTAAACTGTGACAGTCGTAAGTCTCGCAACATTAGAAACCCAAACAAGATAAGTTTACTAATAAAAATATTACCTATAAAAATATTACCTAAGGAAAAAGTATTTTCCTACCTCTCATGAATCTATGGAGGTACGCACAATCACAATCAGACACATAATACCCAATGATATCTATTAATATAAATTGTACCTAAATGTTTGTCTTTTTTTCCCTAACTTCAATTACACGCATACGGCAAAAGTAAAAAATCGGAAAATGTTTGATGATACAATATATTGCATTTTACTGTTTATTTATATTTCTTAATTTTCAATATCCCATTTCTTATGTGATTTTTCATTGGGCACATCAGATTTTTATTTCAGATTTTAGATTTTTTGTGGCAAATGAAATATGAAAGCAGATTGATCTGATTTTCTAAATGTAAAAAAAAACAGTAAGACAATTATCTTCGACTATGCCGAAGCTCAAATACCCGGTACTATATTATTGTAAAATAAAAAAAATATTTTAGTATTAAAAAATTATATATTTGTATGGGAAGTATGGGTACTTTTTATTCGACCAAGCTCATTTTTTGTCAAAAATTTTTAAATATTATTAAAACAATATGTGCAAAGTTTAAACTTGCTATCTTTACTGTAGCTATTTAAATTTAATTTTTAACATAAAAAGCTATATAAATCCGATATTTTTGTATGGGAGGTAGTAGTAGTTTTCATCCGATCTTGCTCATCTTCGAACTTAGCCTCAGTTTGGTGGATAAAAGCTTACATACCAAATTTTAAGTCGATAGCTCTTAAATTACGGCCGTAATAGTGCGGACAGACAGACAGACGGACAGACGGACAGACAGACGGACATCGCTAGATCGACTAAGAAAGTGATGCTGATCAATAATATATATAGTTTGTCATACCTACAACGCCTCCTTATGGGCGTTACAAATGGAATGACAAAGTGAATATACCCTCACCACAGTGTGGTACCGGGTATAAAAATAAAATAAATAAATAGGTGGCGCAACAGGCAGGTAGACCTAGACACCCTAGGCCTAGCTTCTCGCAACCATTCGTTTTGTGTGAGTTTCTATTTTTGGAACGAATGGAAGGGACCTACCATTTTATGCCGAGTCCGAGCGGCTGAATTGAGAAGCTTTTTCATGACAGTCATACTCTCGGATGTTTGTCAGACGTTCGCGAGAGGTCGCGCAGTAGAAAAAAACCTTAAGATGTAATTTGTGGTTTTCCGGGGATCGAATTTGGGATCCCTCGCACAGTAGTCCAGCACACTAACCACTGCGCTACTGCGCCCACATTTTGTAAATGTACTCTCAGAAAAAAAACGAACTAAAATCAAGAATATCAGCGTCATTTCAAGCCTATTCGTTGACGAAAGTATGGTAAGCTCGGAAAATTGTATTCCAAGTAAAAAAAATCTTATTTTGAGCTCGTTTCTCCAAGACGAAAAAATCTTCTTTTTAGAATTTTAGTTAGCTTAAAAATCTTAATTCAATCCTGTTTCGGGATTATTTTAAGAATGTTCATTCTTATTTTAAGAATACAAAGGCTACGATTTTTTATGATGCCTTATAAGATTTCACTCAGTTAGTGAGTGTGAATTTTGGGAACGAATAGAAATCAAAATGCATCTATGGGCATGCACTGTAAGTATTGTTGCGCTTGTTTCAATCATAACCAAGCTTCAAATAAGATTGTTTTATCCTTTATTTGTGTTTCAATGTAATCTTTTAAGATTGTTTCATATTATTAAGATATCATATTAAGATTTAGCACGTAAGAATAAGAAAAATCTAAAATCAACCCTGATCATACTAGAATTTAGCTTGCGATTTTTCTCTGAGTGTATTAGTGCGTTATTTGACAGTACATTAGCTGTGCAATTTATTTTCGTTTGTCGATGGAAACATACGAACTTCATATGGATAAACATATCGACGAAGAATCGAAATCCACAGATGACGAGGAAGAAGAATAAGATGACGAAGATGATAGCAATTGCTCCAAAATTAAGTCCATGTCCATTATTTACGTTTTTGCTCTGAATAATTGCTTTTCAGATGAAGGCTTTTCTGAATGACGTGAAACAGCTGTGCAAAGTAGATTGGTATTAGTGAAAAAGTGTGTAAATCTCGGAAAATATCGAGATCTGCAAAAAGTGATCCGGATCAAAAAAAAAAAATAATTTTTCTGCCCAAAGGATTATGAAAAGTGATCTAGATAAAAGAAAAGATTGATTTTTTGTCCCAATGGAAAACCACATTAGACAAAATAATCTGTACATATTCATTCATAGTCATCAACACAAACCACATAGGATAGACCGTCGACTCCTCCCACATAACCAGGCACGTAGCCAGGGGGGGGGCTTGAGGGGCTGAAGCCCCCCCCGAAACGCTAAGCAAAAAATTAGAAACTAAAACTCCTGCAACCATTCAAATGCAAATATAACTTAAAAAAAAAATATTATTGAAAAACACGCACCAGAGAGCCGAAAAACTCGACTTCTAAGCCTTTGTGCCTTATTTCTTTTGTAGAGCTCTTCAAATCTCAACAAGTCTTGAAGAAATAATCAGCAGAACGTGGGCGATGTCTTCGAAAGCATCAACACTTTTGGCAGCGATCCAAAAAAGTGATTTCCTATTCCTAGTAAGCCTCATTGTATGCGAACAAATATTCAGTTTAACGCTACCCTTATCAGTTTTCCTACATACCAAATCCTTAGATTTCGTTTCTGCTATCGACCGCACAAAAGAAGTTCTGAATTCTCTTAAGAATATCAGGGAAAATGCCGAAGATTTTTTCAGAGGGGCTTTTCAATCCGAGTCCCAACTTGCCGAGGACTTATTTGAAGTTGAATTAAGAGCCCAAAGAACTTCATTGAAACGTTCCAATCCAGAAACCTCTTCTACTGAAGCCTATTTCAGAATGTCTATACTGATTCCTTGCATAGATTCGTTAATACAAAATCTTACGGACAGATTCATGGTCAACGCAGACATTCTACCATCATGTCATGTCAAAAAAAAAATCAAGACGTCTTCTGCTTTGAAAAAAATAATTTTAGTATGTTCGTTTAGGTACATACGATTTAAAAACTAATAAAAATCAATGAATTGGAATATACAAGGTGTCCCAGTTAAGCAGTATAATCCTTTAAAGGAAGATTCCTGAAGTTCCGCCGAACAAAAAATTGTATGGCAGGGGGGTCTATTTTTACCATATTTACCGTTTTATTTTTTTTAATGAAATTTTTATCCTTGAGAATTTTTTTAAAAATTACCATCTTAAGAAACTTTTTTACATACCATCAACAGAAATTGTAGTAAACGCCGTTTTTTTGTCAGACGAAAATGGTCGAAAAGATCGTCGATGTTTCTCTAAAATCAATTTTTTCTTTCACAGCACCCCAGAAAAAAAAAACCCTTGGGTGTTTGTTAGGTAAGGAGATCTGGGTGGCCAAGGATTGGACCAAATCGATCAGTTCACCATTCGTTAAAAGTATGGTTAAGGAATGGAGTTACCTCGCTGCTACTGTCACAAAGTGCTCCACCCTGTTGAAAGAACATCGCTCTTCTCTGAAAAAGAAGAACACCTTCAAGGAGCTTCGGCAATCGTTCTCTAAGAAATTCAATGGAATTAACTGTTTGTGGAAGAACGTGCGGACCTACTAAAGTGTTTATACATTTACGCTAAACTTCCTTTGAAATAAGCACACATTTTGAAGAAGTTGTTCAAAATAATTAAATTCTTACCTTTGAAAGGATGTTGTGTGTATTCAATGGGGATTGGGGTCTGACCAATGGTGCAAATTGTGGAGGTTTTTAGCTTTATAACTTTGTTTCTGAATTGCGCTTCGTCAGTCCACAGAATGTTCTTGAGGAAGTGTCCGTACCGGTGCTAAATGGAAAGGGTGTAACCTATTACACAGCTAGAGGCTGTCTAAAGGCTTAACTTCCACAGCACGCAAAATCCCACCCTCAATTTCTGCCGCCGCTGCAGAAGTTCGAGGAGCTCACCCGGTATCAACAAGGCGCTGATACGCATCAGTACCCGGCTACATGGGGTACTACGATTTGGGTATCGGCGTTGGACTCTTATCTTGCCAACGAAGCGTTTCTATTGCAGAACCCGTTTACAAACACTATGTCCGCGTAATCACATTTTGAATACATTTTGTGGAGATCAACTTATCAATGTTAAGCTTTTTTTTCATATTCGACAATTAACTGTTACCCATTGCTCATAATTACGTTAGTTTATTATTCTGACTTAATTTTGTTTGACCATTTTTTTTTTTTGACAAAAACGGCTTTTACAACAACTTCTGTTGATCGTACGTAAAAAAGTTGCTTGACATCATTTTTAGAAAATTTCTCAAGGATAAAAATTTCATAAAAAATAAAAATTTATTAAGTAAACATTTTGAAAAAAAAGCATTTTAAGTAAAAAAATGTAACAACAAATTTTCAAAATGTTGAGTTTAAGGAGCCATAACTTGTTTGTAGCTGCACATATGTACCCTAAGTGCATAAGACTTGTATGCGCTTCTAAATTGTTTTTTTCAAAATGCACAAAACAATTTTTGTATCTCTAATAGTTTAGAAGTTATAGCGTTTTAAGTGGTAACACCTCCAAATTAGAGTTCACATGCTTTGAAGGGCCATAACATAAAATTTTTTATTCGGCGGCACTTCACGAATCTTCCCTTAAAGGATTATTCTGCTTCACTGGGACACCCTGCATAGTTTTTTATTTAAAGAATTCCTCGTAAGATTTGGAAGCAAGCCCCCCCCGAAACAAAATCCTGGCTACGGCCCTGCACATAACGGACTTTGTCTACAAGCTGCCTGTGGGCCCAAGATTTTCCATGTATTGGTGCTGTACAAAATCAAAGGAGCGCCATTAACGCACGCATACTTGAATGATGTAGGCCCATTGTGGGATGTCAAGTGTGGGACTGTGTTTAGGCTTTTTCTCTTTCAGTTACACTTCGTTCACATCACAGTTTAGTTTTGGGGAATTGTTCAAACTGTTCATATCAATTATTAAAATTGGCGATGTAAAGGAATATTCACATAAAAATGAACGAACGAATTGATAATATGCGAACAAACCACTTTTGATGCATTTATATAAACAAAAGTTGCTCATTTTACTATTGCAAGAGTAGGTACCTAGAATAAAAAATAATCCATCAAAATATGGGAAAATCAAGTTTTTAACGATGCAAGTGACTGTAGCTTATTGTGAAAGATCATTCAGTAAACTCAAACTGATAAAGTCATACATGCGCTCAACGATGAGTCAAAAAAGGTTATCTGGCCAAAACAAAAAAAAATTGTTATCCGAACCTCGCAAAATCAGTATATTTTTCGAGGGCTCAAATATAGAAGCTCGCACCGGGCGCATAAGAGCCTAGTTACGCCACTGGTCATGACTGACATTTTTGGGCTCTCTGAGAATGTATTTTTTATTCGCATCAGGATATTCTACAGGGCTTTGTAGCACACTGTCTGTGCATGGGCTTCTTGACGATAGGGACCGTGAGTGTTATGACCGCAACCGATCCAGTCTAACTTCTTGCACACACTTGGGTATAACAGGCTCGGTGGGTTCTTCATTTCGACCAAAGATTCTTAAACGCACTGAGCACTCAGCACTCACAGTACGGAAATATGAAATATGATACTGACTGAAAGAGAAGATTGAGATAAAAGAGCAGTCAGAATATAATTATGATTCAAAAATAATCTTGGATTTGGACTACCCTTCATATAGGTAACATTTTTTTTGTAGGGTAGCAATAGCAGTATATTTTGACGGCACTTACAGTGTTACCAGTTTTCTTCTGACCTATAAAAGAGAGGTACATATAGTAATGAAGACATGGATACGAATACTGTGGTGATACATATTGTGTCGGACTGGGATACCTCAACAAGAAAACAAGTCCATATCGTGATTTGATGCAAACTCTGAACCAAATTTGGTAGTGATATTGACAAAAAGTAGGTAGATTTGAAGAAATGGCGATCAATATAAGGTCAACACTTCCTGTCCGTTGTTTTGACAAATATTTAGTTATATTTAATAAATATTGTCATTTTGAAAAAAATTCAATAAAATTTTTCGTTGTGGTCTTAAATCCACAAAAAATTTTTATATCTAGTGATAAAACTTTTTTTTTTATTTTCTTAGCATTACGTAAATTATAAAGTTGACATTTTTTTTTGTAACTTACATAATACATATACATATTTATAAGTGAATACACTTGAAGATGGTTCTTGTCATATTTGGAATTGATGAAAGCAGGTTTGGATAAAGGTCCTACAAGGTCCTAGCTATATTTGGAAAAATTAAACAAATTGAAAATATTAAAGTTTGTTTATACTATGTCATTGGAAAATACAACGACGTACTTACGGTTCATTTATGGTGATCATTGGCTGAATGTTCTTTTGCTTGTTGCATCTCCTCCGCACAAACCCCACGGTTGACCCACGGTTGCTTTTTGGGAAACATAATATAATTAAAAGTGAATTTCTTTTAAACTCATTTAACTGCGATTAGGTATAAGTAACGCTCGTATCTATCCTCAATCCTCTTTTTAGGGGATTATCCCTTTTTTCTAAGTCAAAGAAACTATCCCCTGAAAATTTCCAAAATCCCTTTTTTATCCTATAAACTCCTCTTTTCACCATAGCAGATTTCTGGTGGAAATATTCAAACATCTGCAAGCCGAAAATAGTGAGCACAATGAAATCGCTATGTTGGTTCAATGAATACATTTTGTGCTTGCCGCGAACAATAGTAGATATATACATTTTTATGATTTTTTGAATGGGATGATCTTTGAATGTATAAAAAGGAGGAACAACTGGCTAAAATGTACATTTTTAGCAATTTTCAAAAAATCATAAAAAGTATGTATTAGCGAAGAGATTTTTGAAAACATTTTTTTGCAGTCACTATTAGAATTGTTTGAAGAAACTTTTTGCATCAAAACATTTTTTTTGGTCCGAGGAAAAAAGTCAAAAAAGTAGACTTTACAAAAGTTAAAAATTTTCAATGGGTACTTAATGGGTTAAGGAAAGTTTTGTATCATTCAAACGGAATTTAAATGACCTTTCCATTGATGCCAAAATTATGAAGTAACTTCAAATTTATGAGTAGATTAACTTTACTTTTGTGCAAATAATTTTGCCACTGACTCTATATAATTTAAAAATAATAATAATTTATTAAACACAATTTACATTAATTTTTATATTGATACTATTCTTGAATTTCATCAATTTCAGTGCGAAAACAAGTTAAAAACTTATCCCCCATATATCCTCTTTTTTTAATTGCGATATCCCTTGAAATCTCCAAATTTCGGGCATTTATCCCCTTTTCTGTTCGCAAAAAGATACGAGCGTTAGGTATAGGTAAAAGACGAAATTTTGAAAAATATTTCTATATTAGCTACTTACGTTTTCCTTATACAAGTGTGTTTGAGAAACACCTCCAAGCGTTTGCACTTATTTAATTGCTTTACTTTAATTTATAAATTCCTTTTCCCGACTTAACTTTGGCAATTCACTTTCTAGAATAAAATTTATCACTTCGAGCGCAACAGTGAACAATAACATTTTAAAGAAATTTCTTCAAATTGATGAAAAACCCATAAGATTCTAAAAATATGTTATGAAAAATTGTTCATTTGAATAACTGATTCTTCTAAAAATGAATAAAATATTTTCTTCAATATCACCTACGGGATTTATTTCAGTCAACGATTTCAGTTTGTCAATATGACGAAATTTCATTCGTTTGAATAAAATACTAAATCGGACAGGAGTTGAAGAAATTTATTGATTTTGAATATTACATTTTCAATAAAACGAAAAGTTTTTTGAAAAATTGTCGATTCGAATAATAAATTTTTAAAAGATTGACAAAATATTTTCGTCAATATCACCTACGCGATTTGGTTCAGTGAACGTATTTCATAACACGTTTACTGTCCAACTCCGGTAGTTCCCGATGGATTTTGTGTGGCGGAGGGTTTACGTTATATTACGGAGTCTTTGATGAAAAAAAAACAAGATGTTTCATTGATGTTGTTTTTTTTTTTTTTTTTGTTGTTTGGTTAAATCCAAAAACGAAAGACTTTTCGTTTCGTGCGAAAAGAAAACAACGACAGTTTTATCATTGACGTTTTCGTCTTCTTTGATTTCGACAGTTAAATACCATTTGCGGCTTTAAAACCCAACCTTTCCTAAAATGTTAAAAGAAAGAGAAATCCCTGGAGTAGTAATGCCTTGGAATGGAATGCATAAATGCTGTGTGTTGTGTCTTCAATATGGGGATGCTGTTCATGGCTAGGGCTACTTTTTGCGAAACAAAATAAATTATTTTCACTTTAATGTCGGATTAGAAAAGCAAAAGGCCCAAAACCATACATTTAGGTACAGCTGTCAAAAACAAAAATCTCTCGAACTGTGACCCTAAAAACGTCAAGTACACTCCTCCTTAAACCTTTGCGATGAGAAAGAAAAAAAAACGAAAGGAGCAACATGAAGCTAATTTTCGCTTTCGCATGATTTCTTTCGTTTTTTGAAAAGTGAAAGCGGGGGCCAGATTACGTAAAACCAAAACGATCGAACAATATCGTTTCAATAATATCAGTCTCTGTTTATTACCAAAGATATGATAGAGACTTACTTACTTACTTAGGCCGCACTACAGTTCGGGGTGAACCGAGGCCTCAGCTAACAAGCCTCTCCAGTTAGCCCGGTCCTTAGCTAACTGCCTCGGCCTCCAGTTGCGCACTCCTAGTCGGTTGAGGTCGCCTTATGATAAGATAGAGACACGTTTAGTGAAAACGAAAACAGTTTTCGTTTTGTATTTTACTGAATCTCACCTCGGGTTTCATTTCGTTTTTTACAGAAGCCCGCGTGGGCTCGCTCCTGGCATATGCATCTACGCCCTAATTTATAATAATGTCATATAAATTGAATATTTTTCTACATCTTATGGCTTTAGTGGGCATGTCTCTTCGTAATCTATTCTCATCGCCGGTAACTTCTTCGATTGCAAATATGCTAAAACTGCATGCAAAAATTTGCAACAAAATCAGTGATATTTATGTCAAGCAGATAATGTGTTTGCTCTATATATTAATAATAATTTGCCCTTTGATCATTAATTTAGTAAGCAGCCTTCGTTTATATTATTGTGCAGTGAAATGAAAATCAAAATATCCCCAAGATTTATTTGCAATTAAGTGCAACAGAATAACAGATACCCATGCTGCCTATGTTAGCCTTGCTGCGGCTACTAATACACACAAAAAGAAATAAGTTCCAACAACAAATGAAAGGTTTCGTGTGGTCTTTCTGTCAAATCCAATTCCAACGTCCTTTATGCCTGCTACATAAAAGCTCATTTTGCTGTAATATTTCGTTTGTCTACTCAGGTATCTGGTTAAGGGTTTTGTATATATACCCAAAGCGGTAAACACACAAGCCGATAGGCATGTCATGAAACCTCAAAATACACAAAACATAGTATACGAGCATATATATTGTTCTTGCAGGCGGATATCGTTGGTTGACCATGTAGGCCAAATATTGCGTGCATATATCATAAACAAAAGCCATCAGCCTAAAATGGGTTTTGCAACGTTCGGTAATGGAGTTCCTCCCCTTGTTGTTGTCCTGGGATATCCATGTGCATCGGTTTTAATGGACTTTATCCATAATTATGAGTGTGTTTCACTGTACATATTTATGGGCTGAGTGTCAAGAGTCAACCACAAGCCAATGTGTACCGTTCTGGAGTGTGTTTTGATGCAACCAGAACAACATTTTTTTATTAATTCAACAATGAAACCACAATTTTTTTAAAGTTTACTACAACCAGTTATTATAAATTAAATTGTATAAAAGACTATTAGAGGTGCGTAATGGATATATTCAGTTATGGTCGGAACTCAAACGCACCAATGAACAAAAATCAATCTGGATGGATGGGGGATATTAGGATTTTGTCAGTCGCAGCTTATAAAGTGTGCCACTGTTAAAGTCGGCTTGTACTTTATTGCAGCAGAAACCAGGAGTATAGGTACACTTGTGACGATTAACTCTGAAGATGAATACCTCATTAAAGGGCTTTGTAGGTCGCTAATGTGCCCTTCGAAGGTGCTCAGGGAAGAGGATGCCGATCAATGATTTGCTTTGATCAGTTTTATTGTCTTTAAAAAATCCACTTCATGTAGAAACGCTCCGATTACGCCATCATTTCTGTAGGTAGTGACTAGTGGGCGTTTCACTTCCAGAGGTATGGCTAACGCTCCCTATTTCATATTCTTATTTTCTTAAAGAAGTGGCTAACAGACCATTTTCGTGTTGGAGGGCACCAATTATTGCCTTGATTCTAAAACTCAGCAGCAGTCCTGGTACAAATGGCTTAACCACATTTTCCCCACATTTGTCAATCGTCTCACCATTATACATAAATATCATGTATGCAGACAAACTTTCACCGTCTATATTAAATCTCAATACTCATATCCAACTTGCTTGTTAGCAAAGCTCATTTCTACCCCAAGCAAATCAATATTCCATAAATGATGTTCATGATTGATTTCCAGCCAATTTCGTCAGGACGCATATGCAAATCTCATTAAATTACCCATAAATTTGGAACCGCACAGCATCATCCAATCGGTATGTCATTCTGTCATCCAAAGACTTTCAAGAAAAAGTTTCCAATCGATACCCAGACTCACGAAATAAAGTTTAAGCAATAATTTACTTCGCATTGTGGCTAATTTCAATTTAACTTCTCCCATCCACAGACCAGACCCTTCGCCTGTCCCATTTCAATTGGGTACATTGTGCGGTACACGTAAAGCCGGATTAAAACATGTCAAGTTGCCATTTGTTACCACAGTTTTAATTAGCCAAACAGCTACATACGTCATACATATAGAATACTACAAACAAGGTAGCTCGTCCTTCTTCTTGGTCCTTCGTCGTATTACAGATCAGTTCGACGAAGACGCACAGTCTGGATGTAAGTTCACAAATTGGCCTGTTGACACTTGAAAGCTTTAAAGGACCTCGAGAGCATATAATAAAAGAAAGACAGAGCAGACACATCACCAAATGACGGGTGAACAATACAAAAAAACATACAATACCGACAAGAAAGAAGAAAAGGTAACACCAAAAGTGGCTTCATTAAAATTTCACATCTCTATTCCGAGTTTCTGTTTGGTTTTCTTCTTTTGTGACAGCCAAGAGGACTCTCTCGTACGCAATAGTCACTCAGACCAATAAGGATGCCACCATAGGGGGACGTGCTACAAAGAGGATAAAGCAAAACAACTCTATTGCAATAAAAGAGGACCCAACGACACAATAATTTTCGTTGATTTTCCGATAACGAATACAATTCTTTTGCTTTTATCTTCCATTCCCTAGCTAGTGTCTATTTTTAGGAGTACAGATGCCCCACCAAGGACGATGAAAAGCTAGAAATACTTTTTATTTCCAACAGAAGATAATAATTTGGTGTTCCCTTTGGAATGTTTCCTTTGAATCGCTGCCTCTTTGAATTGTCTGACTTTTGTACTATTGGAAAATAAATTAGTGCAAGTAAGACAAAAATGCGTATTCATGATGGAATTGTATTGTGCAAATGGTAAGGGTAACTGAAAAGGGTGGGGGATGTAGCAACTCATTTTTTGTTATCGTGTATTATAAATACTAGGCTCACCCAGTGGTCGAAATTCGACCACCATACATTTAAACACAAAGCAACGCAACATGCATGCAGAACGACAAAAAAAATGAGTATGTGCTTCCAGGGATCCCCTCAAAAACACACACCAAATTTCAGCAAAATCGGTCCAGGCGTTTAGAAAGGAAGAAATAAAATTCCTGGAACCCGATTGCAGCGCCACCTACCGGGTCCAGTTGTGAATCTAAAGTTAAACCATTCAGGGACCGTGCAAGTCCGTACGCGTGAAAGAAGTGAAACTTCTTAAAAAGTATCGGATCGATCGCCAAATACCTACGCCAATGGAGAATGGAAGACAACAAATATAATGTGCACCCTCTGCACCGCCCTACCTTTCCATGACCATGGTACCTGTTCATACAATACTGCTTCTCATTTCCTTTGTTTCCCTCTTCATATGAAATCCAAACAACTACCCCAACCCAACCTTACCCTGTTACCTGGGTTGTACGTCTCTTCTCTTATGAAGATTATTAATATACCTACCCCATGCTATACTGCAGCACGCACCCCATCCTGCATAGGACATACGATCACTATGTACATTCAGCTGCTCCTGCTGACCATAGCACTCACTGAGAAAACAAATCAACCCTTTTCGAATGAGGTACACAGACACACCACCCCCAGGTATGACGATGTGGTTTTGTTTTTGTTTGTCCTGTCGCACGATCGCAAAAAGTAGAATTTCGACTGTGCGAAGGGGAAATATTCATTTTCTTTGTTTGTTGTTGTTGTAACCAATGCAATTTAAAAATATTAATTTACCTATTTTACAAATGTTTTTTTTCAAATAATTATTCTTCATAACACATCTATGAGTGGTAAGCTTCAATTTGGTAAAAAGAAAAATAGATTTGGTATACTTTAAATAGGGTAAATGACTATCACAAGAAATCGGGTCGGCTTTTAATATTATAACAGATGTATCATGGTCATGGACCATGGTATGTTCTACCAGCAGGGATAGAAGTACAATCGTTCTATAGTGATGCTTTTGAAGTCTCAATTTTACATTTTTATTGCCATAACAAGTCGGCTTGTCGAGAAATTTTGAATTCTGGCCTTTTATTCTACAGATTTTCTTCAGATTAAAAGTAGAAAAAATTAAGCAAGCCAAATTGGCATTTAAACTGTCAGACTTCGCTTATAAGCAAGAAGTTCTAGAACCATGAAATGACCAAAAGTCAAATGAGTAAAACCAATACATAAAGGACATTAAGGGCCATTTTATTCACTTCAAGTTGAACACAACTTGGGGATTTTTATTCTCAACTTGAGAAATTGGTTTTATTCACTCGAAGTTGACTCACTCAACTTTGGATATTCCGAAGTTGAGAAAACCAAAAGTTGATTACCTTTGGATTCTCTCAACTCCCCGAAAAAGTAGAAGTTATGAAGCAAACTTGGGGTTTTGTGTCAAACCTCAGATTTTTTTCGGCTAATTTCGAAGATGAGCAAGATCGGATGAAAACTACCATACTAGCTCCCATACAAAAATATCAGATTTATATAGCTTTTTAGGTTAAAAATTAAATTTAAATAGCTACAGTAAAGATAGCAAGTTTAAACTTTGCACATATTGTTTTAATAATATTTAAAAAATGTTGACAAAAAATGAGCTTGGTCGAATAAAAATTACCCATACCTCTCATACAAATATATAATTTTTGAATACTGAAATATTTTTTTTATTTTACAATAATATAGTACCGGGTATTTGAGCTTCGGCATAGTCGAAGATAATTGTCTTACTGGTTAAAATTGAAATAATGTAGCGTGTAAACTATTTTTGGGAGAATTGGCCATCGTCTTCGAGCAGGGAAGATGATGAGGAGGTAGACTAGATAATAATTTGGTACGTAAGAGGCGCCAATACAAGATGCTACCAGGTGTTGGACTGGAAAAATGGGATGACCGTTATTTCATCTATCGTTTTCGTCTCTCAAAGCGGACGACAATGATGATGCTCCAACTAATAAGGAGCAATTACTATCATCTTCGTCATCTTCTTCTTCTTCATCTTTATCTATGGATTTCGATTCTTCGTCGATATATGTAATTATCCATGTTAAGTTCATATGTTTTCATCCACAAACGGAAACAATTTGCCCAGCTGATGTACTGCCTAATAACGCACTAATAATAACTTATACATTTAGAAAAGCACGAAAAATCTGAGATTTGAAATTCAAATCTGATTTGCCCAATGGAAAATAACGTTAAAACACAATTGAAATTACGCGCGAAATGCAAATCTATGGTTGACCTGACATATTGTGTGTCATCTGTCACAAATATCCCAGGGATATTTTACAAACTGCAGGTAGGCCAACTTTAGGATTTCAACTTCGGAGTTGCAAATTTATGTAGTGAATAAAAACAAATTTCAACTTGCCGTTCAACTCTCGATTTAAGATCAATTTCGAAGTTGACTAACTTTGGAGTTTTCGGCAAGTTGAATAATAGTGAATAAAACGGCCCTAAAAGTATTACCTTAAATAATCGGGTTTTGGAAAATTCGTCCTCAAAAGGGGAAAAAGGGATTCAATTTGTATGGAGGAATTTGTTTATCCAATATATCTTTGGAACAACTTTTCTGATCTAAAAAAAAATCGTTCAATGTTGTAATGGCGACAATCTCTATTTATCAGCATATTTCACTTAATGACGGTTGGAAAGGGGGCGGGGATAAAGAATATTTTAAAAATCCTAAAGGGACGCGTGGCAACTCCCATACAAAAAAAAAAAACTTAAATTCTTAAACATACATATATCAAAAAAAAAAAAAACCGATTGAGTATTAGCCTGCGAGTTTTCAAGTGAAGATTGGTTAATTGAGATTGAGATAAAACTTAGACGTAGATAAATCAAAAGTTTTAAAGTTTCCGATAGATGACACTCAATACCCAAATCTTAAACTATATCTTGACATTTATGGCAGCTTTAGTCTTGAAATTTGGTTAATAGAAGTTGAGACTACATATTTTATAAACTATTGACGGGATCGACATTTACCATGGAAGATGTTCTGAAGAACTCAAAGACATTATCCCTCGAAATGCAACTTTTAGGCGCCCACAAGACAGGCAGGCAGCTAATGCTCATGACCATACAGTACACTTGACAACCGCGAGGACATCAATTTTCCAAAACTCCTTCTGTTACAGGACAAGCAAACTTTGGAACTCGCTTCCTGGGAATATATTTCCAGAAGACTACAAATTGCAGCAATTTAAGTGCAGAACTAACATACTCGTACATCTGCAAGCATATCGGGTTGAAGCGTTATAGGTTCGCCTTTCCCGAGAGAAGTATTTAAAAAAAAAACTGCAAATCTTATTTTTGTCGACAAGTATCGGAAGTAATGCTTGGAATTGATATGCATTGCACTGATAGACAAAAGACAATACAAATCTACAGCTATCTACAGCTAGTTTTTCATAAAATTGTAAATATAAATTTTCAGTGTTGTCGTTAAATTTATGCAAGCTCACAATTATTGTGAAATTTATATATGTTCGAAATGTAGCTCCAGAAATGTAAATTCGAAACTAATTATAGTTCAAAATTTAATCTTTTATTTCATTGTATTCATTTGCATAATGCATAGCCACATTATGTTTGCACCTACCTATCTTCATGAAATTCAACTTTTAACTCCTGCATAAAAATAGGACTTAATTTATTTGTATGTATACGTGAGAAATCCCGCTGTTCTAAATAGTATTACCTATTTACAGTGCCTGCTCGAAGCGTGGATGCTTTCAAAGTTTTAAAATTGTAAGTTATTGGAGTAGCACGAGTGTAAGCTTAATGGGCACTGATGTTTTAAGCAGCTTACAAATGTGTTCGTGTGTGTACAATTTCCAGACAGAAACGAATTATTTAAAATCCTGAGAGAGTGGTATCGTGGGAAGACCACTTTTCATATTTTGCTTCTAAAGAAATTCTCTTTTAATATTATTCTTAATAATGGAGCAGATAGACCCGTGAAATATTATATTTTTGAAATTTTTCATGTTTTGTATATACTTTTTTATGCTGAAAATCAACACACAAAGCGTTTATATGCTTTGTTGTGATGGTGGCTATATATGAAGTATGATGTATGAGGTATGATTAGTGTAGCATATACTTAAAACAATGTGTTGTATAAATGTTCGCTTAGTTCGGGTGCCTTACAGGTAATCTACTTAAATGTATCGACTTTCTGATTCTGTGTGAAGAGAGCAATTAAAGATGTAAGTTTCATCGTAGGCAAGTATGTATATAATTCTACAGAAATATGAGGTGAAAAATGTATCTACAAGAAGTTATTCTGACTTCCATTGAGTTGTTGACACTTATGCCAATTTGGTCTTCTCAATTCAACCGTTCGAACTCGGCATAACATTTTTGCTAAAATGTTGCGCCACCTATTTATTTATTATTATCGGTTAAATTTGTAGGTATATCAGTTTGAGGAACGCATAATTTCTTAAGTTATTATTTATTTATTTATTTATTTATTTCGTCTACCGAATACAAGATTCTTACAGACTACACTAAAACTAAAGTACAATAATAACTTAAATCTAAATTAAATTTGAGCTACACAATATTATTTAATTGCTTTTTTACTGCATCTCTGGTATCGGATAAATTAATTACATTACAAACACTATTATAAGAATTGCAGCAACGACTTATTGGCTCATTTTGACCGTAAACTGTTCTGTGTGTTTCAATATACAGTAAGGGTCTATCGCGTAATGATCTCTGTGGAGCATAGAGACCAAATTTCAGCAAAAGCTCTGGACACATAATTTTAGAGCTAAGAATATCTCTTACGAAGAGAATTTCTAGATTTTTCCGTCTAACTGATAACATTTTTAAATCGATGAGAAGACATCTTTGCTTATATGAGGGTAAAAATCCATCCCAATTAAATTTACGTAACATGTAGCGAGTAAATGATTTCTGAACTCTTTCGATTCTTAGGATATGAACGTTGTAATGTGGATTAAATATGACAACACAGTATTCCAAAATTGGTCGCACGAGGGATATATATAAAGACTTAATAGTATAAGGATCCGAAAATTCCTTGCAAGTTCTCTTAATAAATCCCATCATAGAGCAGGCTTTGCGAATAATTTGATCAATGTGCATATTAAAGTGGAGTTTATCGTCGAAAGTAACGCCCAAGTCATTGACAAATTTACATATATCAAGAGCATCATTACCAAAAAAATATTGAGTTTTAATAGGAGAGCAATTTTTATAGAAAGAAATTTGCTTACATTTTTTAAGGTTTAAGAACAGTTGATTATTTTTGCACCATATAAAAAATGAGTTTAAGTCATTTTGAAATAAGACTGAATGTACATGAGATTGAATTTTGGCAAACAACTTAATGTCATCCGCAAAAAGTAGACACTTACAAAAGGATAAGGAAGCTGTGATGTCATTGATAAAAAGAAGGAACAGAAGGGGCCCAAGGTGGCTTCCTTGGGGAACTCCAGACTTGACATCAAAATATCTAGAAGATATTCCATTTATTGCAACACATTGCTTTCTATTGGAAAGGTAGGATTCCAGCCAATGCAGCATCCTCGCGTGAAAACCAAAAGATTTTAGTTTATGGGTCAATAAACAGATATTGACTTTGTCAAAAGCTTTTGAGAAGTCAGTATAAACCGTGTCGACTTGGTAGCCAGCTTCTATATTGCAATGCAAAAAGTTAGAGAATTGCATCAAATTAGTAGCAGTTGATTTTCCTCTTAAAAAACCATGCTGTTCTGATAAGATTAGTTCTTTCACCAGAAAAAATAATTTGTCTTTGATAATGGACTCAAATAATTTTGGGATTTTAAGAATCTTAGAGATGCCCCTATAATTTTCGACATCAATCTTGGAACCACTTTTATGAATAGGTGAAATATATGATATCTTCCATCTATCAAGAAAAATACCTTCTTTTAATGAGGAATTAAACACAATTGTGAGAGGCACAAATAAGACATGAGCACATTGTTTTAGAAATGAATTGGATATGTAATCAGAATCCTGTGATGGATTATCAACTAATTTCTCTAATGCAGAAATGACGTCTGATTCAGTTAACTGCAGATAGTCTATAGAATTAACATTGTGATTAACATTGGAAAAACTACTTAAATCTATGCTGTTTGAATTGTAAACAGACTCAAAAAAGCTTGCAAACAACTCCAGATTACCTTCTAAAGTTTTCGAAACTAAGCCTTTATATTCCATAAAATTTGGAATACCGGTTGTCTTTCTTTTACTATTTAAGTAAACCCAAAATTGTTTACTATTCAACTTTATCTGGCATTCAGTGTCAAATATATATTTATTATATAGGAATTTATGCAGAGTTTCGAAATCCTTTCTTAGCTTTTCGAATTTTATCCTACTTTCCGGATTTTTCGATTTAATATAAGTCTTATGCGCTTTATTTCTTGCATTTTTTAACTTTAAAAGGGATTTATTAAACCACGGAAGATGTTTTCTCATCGTTTTCTTCAGTGGGACATACAAATTCATGCATTCATGTACAGTATTTAAGAGGATTTCGTACATCTCCTCAGTGCTTTTATTTGTGAACATTCTTAGCCAGTCAAAATGAGCCAAATGAGATTTTAGAGCAGTAATATTTGCTTTACTAAAGTTATGTAACTTGATATTTGAATGTTTTTGAGCGACAGAGTACTTATAACAATCAACCTTCATATTCAAAGTTTTGTGGTGTGAATCACAGTCACTTATAGTGTAATCACTTTCAGATACTTCAGCAAGTAATTCTGTATCTAAGAATATTAGGTCTAACATTTTATCATGTTCGTTAAATATATTGTTCAATTGAACCAAGTTTATACCAAATAGATTATCAACTACATAGATTTCTTTTTCATTAGAGATATTAAATGGAACCCACAACTTGTCATCATCGAGGAACTTCCAAATAATATTCGTTAAATTTAAATCACCAATGGCGCAAATAAATTCATTTTTTTTAGATGTAGCCGATAAAGAGAGCAAATTATCAATATGCATTTTATATAATTCAAAGGAACTTTCAGGTGGTATATAGCTTGCACAGCAAATTATATCAAACATTTCTGCCGAATTATTATAGCATGTGAAGCGTACACCAACTTGGTCAATTAACTTATTATGATCGTTTATCTTTACATCACTAAAATGCAAGTTATTGTTGATTGCGATAAATACTCCACCACCAAACTTATGACCTGTCATTTCAACACTTCTATCTTTTCTAAAAACTTCGTATTTATCTACATTAACAAATTCAAAATTTTTAATTCCATTATGTAACCAAGTTTCTGTAATAACTATAACATCGAAATCACATTCGCAGGTAAATAAATAGAATTGTTTTAGCTTAGTTCTCATACCTCCAATATTCTGGTAATAAAAAGAAATTTGTTTTGAACTAACACAATTTAAGTTATTACAGAATACTTGATTAGAATAAAATACAAATATGTTTTGGCTTTTATGACAGTCAACCTAAAAGTATAAATGTTTCATTCTTTGCAATTCGTTACCGAAAAGTGGCTAACCACATAGGGGATATTTCTGAAGCTCGATAAGCAATTTACTAATGTAGCATTTGAGGAAGAATCTATATTGAAAACCGTCGAAAAATGTCCATTAGAAAATGTTGGCCTTTCCGCAGAAAGTGAAATTGCTTGCATTTCAAAAGCGTTCTGGGTCGTCTGTAGCAGTAAATAGGTTCACAGTTTATACGACTAGGGGCACATAATTCAAAATTTGGATTTTCACTGCACGTTGGAAATGTATTAAACAAGAATAATGCTCATAACAGTGGGCGCAGTAGCGCAGTGGTTAGTGTGCTGGACTACTACACTTCCCAACAGCTGTTTCTTTGGCCTAAGAAGGCAACTGACTAGTAAAGGTGCTAGTACATGGCATGTAGCAAGCCACATACGTATCTATGCAGCTCAGACGTCAACAGAGAGTGCACACAGAGAGCTTGTACACGGCATGTAGCCATTGGGACCATACGTTGACGTAAAAATGACGTCAGTGCTACATACGTATATGGGTTGCTACATGCCGTGTACTAGCACCTTAAAGCCTTGTCAAGAAACACTAAGAAGACTCTATAATAAGACCCTCATCATGTCAATCCTGTTCCATGCGCAGAACCATGGACGACAAAGGCGGATGAAGATCTTCATGGTCATTTCGAACACAAGAGTGAATTTGGATATTGTTTGCGTTGAGAGGCTTTGGTGGAGGAGATTTAACAGTTTAACAGCGAATTCTACGAGCTGTACAGCGACATCGACCTGGCCACAAAAGTGGGTATCACTCGACTAAGATGGCTGAGACATGTAGAGCGAATGGACACCAACGCTCCGGCCAGAAGAGTCTTTGACTCCAACACGGAAGGACAACGCAGTATAGTGCGCAAATGGAGGCGGTTAGCCAAATATCGGGCTAACTGGAGAGGCGTGTTGGCTCAGGCCACCACTGTAGTGCCATCTACATAAGTAAGTAAGTTCTAGACTTCTAGATGTTCCTAGATATTTAACACGGTTTGCTTTTAACACTAAAACCATACTTTAAATTTTCTTGTGTTTATATTTATACCCTCCACAGGAAGGTAGATATATTCACTTTGCCTTTACATTTGTAAAGCCAAGAAGGAGTTACCGGAGACCCCATAAAATATATATATTATGTAGGTAATGTATATGTATTCTCAAATTTTTTTTTTTTACTACTTCTCTCGGGAAAGGCGAACCTATAACGCTTCAACAGCGCCCCGAGATGCTTGCAGATGTATGTTAGTAATCATGATCATGATCACATTCTGAATCTATTTAGCCATACGTCCATCTATCTGTCTTGGTGTTTAAGACACGACAGCGACCACACGAATCGTTCTTGTATGCAGTGTAGGATATCAAAGCATCGGCCTGGCCGATGATAACACTTTTAGTTGTTTTCTCTTTATACCCTAAAAATCACAATTTATACAAAAATTCAATAAAGATACCAATTCCCAACTTTAATCGCACTTCTATTGCTGCCCGATCGTGAAATTTGTTCACTTTTGAAGAAATTGAACTACATAGGAAAGGTTTTGCCTGCTTATAAGAACTTTTCACTCTATTTTCGAATACACTAAAAATCCCTTTTTAATAAAAAACTGTATATAATTGACCGAAGGCATAGCCACAAAGAAAGCTAGTTAGTTAAAACTTCATAGACAACCCGAAAAGAAAATGTAATTTGTCACTGTACCTAACATCCTGTTGAAATTTCAAAGTGTCTGGGGTTAAAATACCACAAACATCACAATTATAACTGCGCATCGGATGAAATAAAAATGACTAATTAACAAACAAATAAGGGGAAGACGGCAGTACCTACCTACTGAAAATGTTGGAACATTTTCTTGAGGATAATATTTACTTTTAACAAGTACATAATAATCCTTGCGTAGGCACCTTGACTACCACTCAAATATTATTTCCATTTTAATTATGTTCATTCAGACAACACCCCCTTACAATATTTTTGATATATGACTTTTTTTTCATGAAAAAAAAATCCCAGTACCTCACGTTTATCTCGAGTCGTAGCTGAACACAATTTCTCGAGTTGGGTAACCTCTTCCAGTATGGTATTGTCTGATGTAAACGTCTCTATACCATTGACAAATCAATCAGTTTCAAGGATTCTTATGTGGGTGCTTTCTCGCAAGATTTGTTGGCAGAGATTTCATCTATAAGATTCTTAAAAGTTTCTTCATAGACTAACGCAGCGAAATTGTTTTTTTATACCCGGTACCACACTGTGGTGAGGGTATATTCACTTTGTCATTCCATTTGTAACGCCCATAAGGAGGCGTTGTAGGTATGACAAACTATATATATTATTGATCAGCATCACTTTCTTAGTCGATCTAACGATGTCCGTCTGTCTGTCCGTCTGTCTGTCTGTCTGTCCGTCTGTCCGTCTGTCCGTCTGTCTGTCTGTCCGCACGATTACGGCTGTAATTTAAGAGCTATCGACTTGAAATTTGGTATGTAAGCTTTTATCCACCAAACTGAGGCTAAGTTCGAAAATGAGCAAGATCGGATGAAAACTACTACTACCTCCCATACAAAAATATCAGATTTATATAGCTTTTTATGTTAAAAATTAAATTTAAATAGCTACAGTAAAGATAGCAAGTTTAAACTTTGCACATATTGTTTTAATAATATTTAAAAATTTTTGACAAAAAATGAGCTTGGTCGAATAAAAAGTACCCACACCTCCCATACAAATATATAATTTTTTAATACTAAAATATTTTTTTATTTTACAATAATATAGTACCGGGTATTTGAGCTTCGGCATAGTCGAAGATAATTGTCTTACTGGTTTTTCTTTATTATTTTTATTCAAAATGTAAATATTAATTAAAGTTAAAATTTCATTTAACATAATTATTTAAAAAAAAAGTAAACTGTATCTGTTTGAAGGTTAACAACACCCTGATGTTGTATCTCTGAATATAC
Source organism: Cheilosia scutellata (assembly GCA_955612985.1). Classification (NCBI taxonomy): domain Eukaryota; kingdom Metazoa; phylum Arthropoda; class Insecta; order Diptera; family Syrphidae; genus Cheilosia; species Cheilosia scutellata. Next base: position 16,796,725 of record OY015311.1, read on the forward strand.
CTGCAATTCCTTGAATGCTCCAACTTTTGCTTTAAAATTATTCCCTCCAAATTCCTATGGGTGTTGTGCATATGCATACCCACAGTTCATGTTCCACAAAGTTTATGTATGACGTTGTGGAAGCCGGAGTGTTAAATTTTTGAAATAGTTTTCACTTGGAAAAGACCCAGTACATTGCATTAGATTTTCTCCCTAGTAATTTTAACGGTGAGTGTGTTCGTTTTTTTTATTTTCAAATATATTTAGTTAGTAAATTTCTAATAAAATATTTTAATTCATCAATTTGGTGTAAATTTGGACTAAGGCTGAGGTAAGTTCATCACATTCAATTACAATTTTTGGTACCCCTCCTATTTCAATCCTTCAGCGGTCAAGTGAGTCTCATGTTCAGCAAGCGACGCGACGCCAAATTTGATGAGCAATTCTTATAGTAGGTACATTTACACCGCACCTAAATTCAACATTTCAGCAGACAAAATTTCGAAATCCTATTTTGCATTCCCACTGAAAATTCAACATTTCAAATGACAGCTAGTATCAGAATTCATTACTCACTGATTTTTGTTATGTTTCGAAATCAGAAGTGGTGTACCTAAAAAATTAATTTTTCAATTATATTAATCTAAACATGAATACAAGTGATAATTCGGACATATTAAATACAATCTTAAATACAACAAAAAATTCTTCATCGGATTTTTTTACAGCGGTTTTTTTTTTTGTCAGTGAGCCCAAAAGTCATCACAATGAGGTTTGTTCGATTTGACAAACTTACAAATGCAGCGATGAAATTCAACATTTCGCTGAAATTCAACATTTCGAAATGTTGAAAAATATATGGCGAAATGCTGCACATTTGGCCTTAAATGCATAATTTTTGTTTTTGAGATAGACCTAGGTACAAAATTGGGTTAGTGGGTTCGAACAGACGGACAGATATCGTAGAGAAAACAATAAGGTTCCGTTTTGTCCCTATGGGAACGGAACTTTATTAAAAGCCATAAAAAAGCCCTGGAAATACCTACACGTGCTAACATATCGAATACAATGTCCAAATTAATACATAATTTTCTTCAGATGAATACACATATTTCTAAATTTCTTTTTGCATTCCAGGACATTTCCTCAAAAGACATCAGACAATTTTCCATACCTCACAGATTTCCTTTAAACTGATTTCTATGACAAGAATAAAAAAAAAACGCCATAAATAAATTAAATTTGTATACAAATATGCTTATGCATTGCTAGTTCAGCACCTAGATTGTCTCTTCAAATCCTCCTTCGAAAAGGAAGCGAGCGAAAAAAAGAAAAAGAAAACATGAATAAAGAAAAAGAAATTCCTTTATTATTATTCACAGATATACATATAAACGAGGGACACCGTGCTAAATTGAGTATCTACATAGCTTGTGTAAGAATAGTAGAACCCTGTCAACACATTCCATTCAATGAGCGTCGCCATCGTATCCTTTCAACTTGTTGATCCTATTCTCATCCCAATACAAGATTGAAGAGAGTTTTTTTTTTTTTAAATAATGTACAATGTACCTACGACACCGTTGTGTGACATTGAAGAACTGGTTGAAGCAAAACTGTCTGAAGTTGGTTCTTATTGGTGTCTTTCAGATATGTAGGTCACCCTTAAAGGATAGAGACATGCCCATCTAACTGGCAATAGGAATAGTTTCCTTTGAGTTGGGTTCCTGGGTCGTTTAAATGAATTGTCTTGTTACATATTTGGCACTGCTTGCTTTGGGGGACATAGTTTTGGTATCTGGCATTCAACTATTGTCCTTTCGATACAACAATTTATATGAAATAAATCAATTTGGGATTCTAGTCCTTTGATTGAACGTGTGATTTTGAATAAGGGTATGACATTGAATGTATGTATTGTATATCTTTGATGATATTTTATCGCATTTCTTTGAAGTGTGAATGCCATATGAGAGAATAGAAAGTTTATTTGGGGAAAAGTGTCTACTGCTCTTTCGTCTTCGTTATTATTCGTCTGCATTATTAATTTAAAAAGGATTCTGGGTGATAATCCCAGGCATAAAGACAAAGAACCATCCATCCACCTATTAAAATCAGACGCGAAGTATGACAAGTATTTCAAAGTCCCAGCAGCTAGGATATATTTATATGACTCACCGACAGCGCATAACTCAATAAAATACTCATTTTCGTATACTGAGTCGGCTATTTAAAATTATATGCAATCAAGGGAACTCGCTTACAATTTTTGGATGTTTTATTTTACGCACAACTGCAAAGCCATTAAATTGTCGGGGGTTTCCTTAAAGTCCATGGTAATTTCCTAACCATTGTTCACACACATGTTATCAGCATCCATCAGCACTGCACATAAATTAAGATATTTCTCGACGAAGCAGAACACACTCATACATTTACTGTCGTAAAATTAAAGTGAACATTATGTCTTATTTTATCTACCACCAGGATAATAAAATTGTCGGTGATGGTGGTTGCAAACAAATACCCCATAAGCTGTTATTTGTTCAGGGCTGGCCATATCCTTGATTCATTTATGAAAATATGTGACCAGAATCGCTCATAAAATGTATATTAGACAGGAAATACAAGTGCCCACTTCAAGACCACTCATCGTTGCTAACGAAATTATATAAAATAAACCATTATACATAAACTACCATTACCCAGGACCTGTATGCCGACTTCATTGACAGTAACGTATTTGAAACCATTGACAGCTGGAACTTTGGAACGAAAATGATTGGCTATACCCAAAACCATCATTTGATACTAGAGTATGAGAAGATACTCTATAGTTGTACAGTAATTCGCCTGAGGCACTTCATCGTTAAATTATACAATGTAAACAGGAGACCGAGCTTCGAACTCACTCCATTCGATTCCTTTTAATTTCAAATGTTTACAAAGGCTGTACAGTGTACAGTACGTACTCAGGAGCTACCTTCGATGATTTAATGGTTTCGTCGAGACAGCTTCAATATTTGAACTTGTTCGAAAGACGTAATTTGTGTTACTGGCAGTATGAGACTGATAACAATGTATCTACAAGAAGGGGAGTTTATTCAACAGCCACTCTTTCTATGGGTAACACAATATTCATTTTTCTTTTTTCTAGAAAATACTTTTATTTACAGTTTCGTTTTTTTTCTCCAGATAATCTAATTAGTATTTAATAGAAAAAGTTGTGGCACGAGTTTTTCGGGAATAAATCTACAACAAAGAGCATAATGACATCCTCCACGTGCGCATTGCTATGGAAACGTGTTGCATTGTTGGCAACGTAAAATGAATTAAAAAAGTTTTACCGAAGTAAAATTAAAATTTTAATCCGATGGCAAAATAAAATGCTGCACTTCGTTGAAATTTCATACACCTTATGATGCAGGTAGAGGATGAGTTATGGACTCGTAAAAGCTGTTTTCTGAAAATACATTTATTTGTGGAATTGGAATTTTTTATTAAAGAAATGAAATGTTGTTGATTGGTAAAGTGATTTCTCATGTCGATGGAACCAATCTGATTGGAATGGCCTTAAATAAACTTTTTTTCGCCCACTTTCTAAAAATGTACCATTTGTTATCGCACCAGGTCAATGAGCAAATAAAACTCGAATTTTAACACTCAGAAAAAATGTTGATGTCACTTTAATGTAACTAGTATTGATTTAGATATGCCATGTTATCATAGGCACACTGGGTATGACCTACATCCTGATGTTCCTGAGACAACATAAGTAGCATAGAGGCTTCTATTGAAGAACACCCTTCCACATAGACTTGAGCCATGTAATTAAAAGTATAGAGGTCACTTGTAGACTTGTGTTAGTTTGAGAAGTTTATAGATTATTTCTGTGTTGAGAAGGCAATTGGGTACTAGAATCTTATCCCGAATAACTAAGGAGATTCTGTATAAGAAGTTGATCATCCCAGTCCTTCTTTATGTTGAAGATATCCTCGGACGCTTCGAGAGAAATATTCTTCGTAAAATGTTCGGTCCCGTTTGCGTTGGCGGGCTTTGGAGAAGGTCAACGACAAATTATACGAGCTGATGGAAACAAATTAAGTGGTGCGCGCAAATAGACGACGACCTTAACCGAATTGGAGTCAGTTAGCTAGGGACCGAACTAACCGGAAAGGCTTGTAAGTTGAGGTTCACCCCGACTGTAGAGCCGCCTAAGTAAGTAAGTAGATTATTTTTACGACATAAACCAATTCTTTATAGTTGTCCTCAACTTGTAGATACAGTTTAGAAGTAGATACACATTCACTTGAAAAGAAAAAGTTATGAGTGTCAAGCAAGACAGTTAGTAATTTCCTTCTTTTTTTTTTGTATGGGTTGTGCCAAGACCCTTTGATCAGTCCAGCTACGGTGTGGTACCTCCATTGAAATACTCGTATTTCTCTAACTCAAATAAACAACAATCGAACAATATGGATTTCATTTTAAAAATGCAATAAAATGAACAAATTAATTGCCATGTATTATGGATTTATTGGTAAGAACAAAAATTCCCATTAAGTATGGCCGTCTCGGCTGGCTTCGCAGTAGCGCATTCTGTCACTCCAATTTTCCAAGACCTCGTTGATGGTTTCGTGCTGTAGCTCACGAATTACTTGGATGATATTGGCCTTAAGTACTTGAATCGTTTCTGAATTCTTGACATAACATCGGTCCTTCACGGTTCCCTACAAAAAACAAGTAAAAGTGTTATCATCGGCTTGGCCGATGCTTTGATACCCTCCACTGCATGAAAGTCATGCAAAATGTTTGCCATGCCATATTGGTTTGGTATAGGAGGTACCAGAACTACTTGACCGACATAGACAATTTTCAATACCAACCTGACGACGGTAAAAAGGAGTCCTCTCACAAAATTTCATTCGCCTAGATCGATTCGTTTGGACGCTATCGTGCTTTCAAGAGACAGAGAGGCACATGGGTCTAATAGTGGTTTTGTATGGGAGGTACCAGAACTACATGACCGACATAGCCCATTTTCAATACCAACCTGACGGACGGTAAAAAGAAGTCCTCTCACAAAATTTCATTCACCTAGGTTGATTCGTTTGGACGCTATCGTGTTTTCAACAGACAGACGGACAGACAGACGGACAGACGGACATGGCTAAATCGATTCAGAATGTGATCCTGATTCAGAATATATATACTTTATAGGGTCTCCGGTGAATCCTTCTTGGCGTTAAAAATGTAATGACAAAGTGAATATACCTTCCTGTGGAGGGTATAAAAAGTGCAAAGGGGTCAAATCGCAGCTACGAGGCGGCCAATTGACATCGCCAAAACGGCTTATAACACGATTTGGGAATTTGATACGCAAAATATCGATTGTGGCAGAGGTCGTCCAAATCCATGTCTTCAATTTCAGTAAAAAAAAAATCGGTTAGCATGGCTCTGTAACACCCACCGTTGACCGAAACGTTTTTCCCAGCCTCATTTTCGAAGAAAAATGGTCCAATGATAGCGAATTGATGTTCATGAATTGAGTCTCACACTCTCGGCTACAGCAGCATCATTCTCGTCTGTGCGCACGGTACGACGACGGGGACCATAAGTGTTGTCCACTAGCATACCAGTCTCACAACTTTTTGCACAAACTTGCGTATAGCAGGCGCTTCAATTCGGCCAAAACTTATTTTCAAACAACGCACTTTTTGGGCTAGACACACAGCACTCACATTGGAAATACGTCATACATATTTCCCAACGTTGGCGTTGTTCAAGTGTAAAGCGACTCATTTCGTTCCACGGAGGTATATGTTACTGACTTTCTGTCAAGATTTTGAGCGGGAAACAGCTGTCAGTGTCAAAATAACCTATGATTTCAAAAGAAACCATTAGATGGCTCACCCTGAAGAACAATGCTCGAAGATACATATTTTACGTCTGTAGATCACCTATCCCTTCCCAACATGTGATTGCAACTAGATTATAATAATTACTAGCTATATCTTATAATCTTCGACAAATAATTTCGAAGAAAATAATTTCAAAAAATTAAGACATTGATTGGACGGCTCTGACTCCTAACCTTACAGTTAAACACTATGGAATTGTCTTAAAGGCAAGGCTTAAGAAAATAATTCCTGGTCTCATCCACTCCTCGACAGGAACATTTACTCCAACACATTCGGCTTGAATGGACCAGAATTAAAAATGTAATTGAAATTTTCAGCAAAAGACTGGAATATTTCAGAAACCAAAATATTGGTAATTATTTTCTGTCTGAAATAACTCGAAACATGTTACTTTCGTTAATCCCTCAAGCTGAACGAAACTTTCTTTCTTTCTTCATGAGATCGTTTATATGATGACCGCCCTCTGTTAGTGAATTCGTATTGAATCGCCCTGGAAAAGACACAATGTTTGGATTGCCTTTAAGTCAAAAGACTCAATGTATCCGAGTAAAAGACTGTTGGGTACTGTATCTTGCTTGTTTGGCGTATCCGGGTAACGATTTCTGTAGAAAGTGCAGAGACGAAAGATGAATAGAAAACCATCATCCACTTTTATAAACTAAACAAAATATGTTTTGTCCCAAATCAAAGCCATCAAGCTAATGATACAATTGATACCTATACATAGTTTTGAAAAATGTGTCCAAATCGGAACTAGCTTCTTACAATATTCATTTGTATAAGTTCTCTATTTTTGGATTGAATGCGGAAGAAACCCACAAAAGTTCCAAGTTACGAAGGGGCTCTAGCAAAATCTTATTCTCTCTCTAAAAACGTATTTATTGATAGGTAAATTTGGGTTGATTGTATATTGTGCGGGTCTTGTGTTTAGAACTAGTAACTCATAGCCAAAAGAGGACATTATCCTACCCTTTTAGTCTGACCTGACAATAGTAAATGCTATATAACACACCTTTGTCTCGACAAGCTTATAAACTTATCGCGTGCCTAAGATACTCATTGGAATACACCAATAAATAGTCAAACGTGTCTTCATGTTCATTCTCATTCTCGTCTTCGGATATTGGTATAGAAACGTGCGTCAACAAATGATGGAAAATGATATTCAGCTGTATTATGAATAACGAATGTGGTATACAAACATGAAGCGTCCTGTGAAGATTAAAAGCATAAATTAGTAGTTTAAGCATTTTCACGTTGAGCATATTTATGGTATCATTCCTAAAGTCCACTTTTCGGTAAACACGAGTATTTATGTATAATGATTGTAAGTGATATTCGCGTGAACGAATCAATGGCAGTTCAATGAGCGTGGCTACACAATCATTCCCCAGAACTTCGTGTTCAGCGAGACAAGGGATTTTATAGATTCTGAAGTTGACATATCCGTCGAAGCAACGAACACAACGGATTTTATAGGCTGGCTCCTTAAGGGAGCAGAAACGGATCCAACGACAAACATGGTTCTGGATAAGGATATGGGTCCAACGGCAATGGCGAACGTGGAGTCGGAGTCAGGGTGTAGGGCAGGGTAATGCCGAATTGGCCAGAAGCACTCTAATAAGAACAATTGCGAGACAGGCCCACGAGGAGTGTGGCATTATCAGATAGGGTAATGGGAATCAGGGCAATGCCTACGATTACTTTACTATTTTTAGATCACCTGTAAAATTCCTTCAGCTGATATGTGGATCTAAGTATGTTGTTCTATGTTATTTGGATGTGTACAGTGGCGGCGTAATTTTATGTTGTACAATGGTCATTTGCTACCTAATTCTCCTGTGACAAAAGGGGCATTTCGTTACATATGGCTGGGCAGACAGCACATCGGTTGCGAAACTGACCGGCTATTGGTATACTTCACTGGTCAGCTACACTCACCTAAAAATATTTACTTTATACCCGTCAACGATTTTCTCCGCAAGCTTGTGGATGACTTTGTCTTATTACTAGCCAGACTCCGAATAACTCCGTTTTGCCACCTATCGTAAAAAGCGAAAAAATCGATTTTGAGGAATTTTCTTTCTGTATAATCCGGATATACAGCAATTCGAACAAAACAAAAAAGAATTATGAAAATCGGCCCAACGGTTATAACGTTATCGAGTTTTACCCCGAAGGAATTATACAGTGAGCGTTTTTTTAATATCTAAGTGGGACACGTACAGGTTTATGCATCCGCGGTCACGGGTGCTTGGACGAAGTTCGGGAAGTCTTTAAGTAATACTGGGTTGCTGGCAGTACGCACCCATCATCCATCAAAAAATTCGTCAGGTTTTTCGGGGTTAATTCCTCGTATCGATTTTTTACAAAAAAAAAATCAATAGGCGCCATTTGAGCTTCGAAGGACGCAATTTAATTTCAAAGCATTAATTCGACAAGTTGCCTCCAATTTTCTTCAATATGATTTGACTTCCATGGCAGTATGGTCGACGAAAAGTCGTTTCCCAGTCGGAGTCTTCTCTATCAGCGTTTAGATTGTATACAATCGTGTATGGTATCCACATTTTATAAGTTTCACTTCCGATTTTTCTGACCTTTGTTGCAGTCCACGTCCGAAATCAATGTCAATCGAAAATGCTGTTTGATTGAAAACTCCAATTCCAAACGAAGTACATTTCCTCATTCCCAATTTATGACTATACCATTCTCCATCTCTATCTCATTCATTACCTCTCTTATATTCATATATCATTTTCAGATTCAATGTCATGTCATGACTAAAAAAAAACCTTCTATCCCAGGCTTTTCCTCAAATAAAGCCCTGAAACTTGGTAGACATTTTCACCAGATACGTAACATCGTTAACTGTAACTCGATATCAATACGCTCATTTGTAGTCTGCTGTCCTTCCATTCATTATTCTTGCTACCTTCACATGGCGTGCCCTTAATTGGATATCCACCGCCAATGTCCACTTCAGTGTATATGTCACAAGCCACCACGACCGCCATTGCCAAAGAAAAAATGGGAAATTGATGTTTTCGAATTTCATGCGCATTCATACCAGCTAAAACTGAACTATTCCCTCATACACCCATATGCTGGTCTGATGTTGATCCGCTGCCAATGTCCTTAATCATCGTCATCAGAAACATGACTATACAAATTTCTATCCCTTGAAGCGCCCTCCCACATTATCCATCACAAACAGGGATTACAAAGAATTAATTATCTTTCTAGACCGCCGAGCATACGAGATATTTAATCACCCAAGAGATAAGGCAAAATGATGATGATGGACACCGCATAATCCACTTCTATCTGCCAGTGACCAACAAGAGCCTCAGCAAACAGTTAAACTTAAAACCATAATCTTATCTGATCCGATGGAACAATATTGATTTGTCAGGTCCACCTTAGACAGCGCTCTTTTCACATACATACAACACACCCCCACCGTAGCGCAATGAACCTCAATGAATCACGACACGCACATAAGAGGTGTCTTCCATCAATAAGAATGCCATTGATTATGTTTTATCTTGTTCACTGAATCGGATACGAAGAAATCTTCCATAAACAACTACCAGCCAGGATGCCCGATTATGCCGACATTTGCCTAGGGGTTAAGAAATTACATTGACAAACATTGAATCAGTCAAGTATAAGACAGCAAGAATGACATCTTCATCTGGGAGATGTATTCTGCCTTAAAGTTAAATAGAGTGACGAGAAACCTTTTCAAAGTCTAATTAAAGGGATCCACCAAAGTTTACGGATGAATGACACTACATGTCGAAGAATGTACTCTATAGACTCGGTGCGCCTAGACGACCTTCAGGGGAGGTAATGCTTTTGTTGAAAAGTTTCTTCGATATACCATGAATGGTGGTAAACTTTTCCTATCATTTCATATTAGGTTGCACACAATAACTTTTACCTATATGTGCCATATCGGAAAGTGTTTGTCGGTGTTGCAGTATTATTTTATAATTTTAGAACTTTGGGCCGGGAGAGATGTGGGCCGTTGTACTGCAACTGCGGAATATTTTTCTCGTAAAAGTTTGTCTTTTGCGATGCTTTATGTGACAGTAAAGTTAATTTTGAAATATTTTTAGAGACACTTGTTACTCCTCTCCAGATCTATACAAAGAGCTTACCAAAGACTTGGAACTTTCGACGCATTTCGCAGACACAACAATACCCATTTTAACAAATTCTAATATTTATTTTAAATACACTGATCAGGCCCTATTTTGGGGAGCTTTATGCCTGTGCATTAGTCTAATGAAAAAGATTAAAATTAGTTATATTTAAAACGTACTGCAGACGCTTCAGCTCTTACTCACATAACGAAAAACGGACCACCAAGGGAGGACTGGGTAAGGTGCAAACAGTCAGAACTACCAACGTCATATGGACCAATGAGCTTCATTTCCTTTTTCCTCAAAACCATGGAAAAAGTCACATCACAGTTCCAGATGATTCAATTCACAATAATCAATCGTGTAGCTCTTCACGACAGCGACTTACAACTTACAAGGTTCGGTTTTAACAGTACGACAGAGATAGCTTATATTGCTGCTTGACTATGAGTAAAAGTAATATCTGTGTAAAATATTGCCATCAATGCAACCTATTTGGAAGCTGTCATCATTGCCACAACCTCATCTTGAAATACTCGGACATTTCTTTGTCCAGTATTAGGCATTTAGGCATGAATAAAGCTTAGTACTTTTTGGTTAATGATAGTGGATTTGGATCCTCAAGTCACAAACAGTGCAAGTTCATCCGCGTAAGTGCTTTGACTCCATAAAATTCGAATTTAATCAAAATTTCGTTTACCATGAGCACCCCAGGACCCCACCTTGACGAGTGCCTTTAGATGCTGTTTGTACATCTCCTAGACTATAGAAAAACTTAATTTCTTTATTTAAATCGAAGGATACAAATAGGAAGGAAACAAAGAGTTTCCGCCACAAAAAGAAATAAATTCTTCAGCAAAGCAGAAGTCAAATTCGGCTATGATCACACCAGGGATCAGGCCTCCTCACTGGCTAGTTCCGTGTCTATAAAATTCGCTGATGACTATGAGTATTGGGTATAGCACAGAACAATACTTAGCCAATGTGCACCGAAGACAAAGAAACAGTAGAACATAATGTGAATGTAATTGCAGATAACATAACAGGGTCCTCCAAGACAAGCAATTACTGTTCATCTCCTTACAATACACTTCACAACTGCAGGGACATTACTTTGCCAAATGTTATTGTGCTAGGACTACAGAAGAAGCAAACCTTGGAACTCGCCTTCTGGGAATTTATTTTTAACAGACAACAACTTACAACAATTAAGTGCAGAACTAATTTTTGTTGTCTATATTTTTTTATATATGCTTTAGAGATTCCACCTGCCACTTGGTCGCCACGACACAGCCTTGCTTAATGCTTTGATTCTTGAGTTAGGTAATTTAAAAATGTTCTGCTTACCTAAAAAAGCGATATAAAGGCGGTGTCCCATAGTTCACGCAAAATTTGAATTTTGAGCCATTTAATAGTACAGTGATGCCAACGGAAAAAAAAGATAATAACGTGACAGCTGATTAGTAAAAAATAATAATAGTTTAAAAAACTAATGAAACGCTTTTATAAGTATACTGCACTAAAAAGCAAAATAATAAAAATTAACCAATCTATTTCTAAGGTTTATCCTGCAAGGGGCTTAGTGTAAGCCATGTTTGATTGGAGAATAAAAGGCTTAATTTTTCTTTAACGTTATAATTATGTGTTTTATTTGATTGCTGGTTGGAGATGGAATGAATGATTTTTACATTTTTATGGTTGACAATTAAAAAATGACAATTACATATGTACAATTGACAACTTGACTTTGACATTGGAAGTAACAACAATAAATAATGGGCAAATTACATTGACTTTGTATAACAGTTGCAATTTAATATAAACGATTAATAATAACGATTAACAATAACGAATAAAGTTGCAACAAGCCATGTTTGTGTAGTTTACACTCAAATAATACAACAGTACATAACTACAAACATGGCTTACACTAAGCCCCTTGCAGGATAAACCTTAGAAATAGATTGGTTCATTTTTATTATTTTGCTTTTTAGTGCAGTATACTAATAAAAGCGTTTCATTAGTTTTTTAAACTATTATTATTTTATTTTTTGTTTTTTTAGTGCAGTTTTATATTTACCCACTTACAGAAGCTTTTTTTACTATCATTTTATTGTATTGTAATCAAAACTGAACCAGCATTCAAAATTTCAAAGTCCTAAGTCAATGGACATAATAGGTATAGGACTATAGGTATGTACTCCACATAAATGAAAATTTGCGACAGGTATGGTTTGATTGATTTTACTACGCGTACCTACCCATACACTTTCCATAGCTGCAGATCTCAAATATTTATAAGTATGAACGATTGTGCATAGCATACAAACTCCTTATTATGTACATACACATGTACATAGTTTGGTTTATGCATAAAGACATCAAATTCAAATACGCCATACGTCATATGAGCATACTTTCTGAATGCCCGACGTATGACAATTCTATTTTTAGAACGCAAATTAAAACTACCCTTCCTAAGCACAACGGATCGAGATAGCAATTTTTTTCTGCATTTGGCCAAAGTTTCAATTTATTATATCTCGCCCTCTGGATGAACTAGTAAGATGAATGTTAGCTTAAAATACTCGGTGAAGTATTGCCTAACAATTAAAAGGATTTTTTGAGTTGACCTACATAGATTTATGAGTATAATGGCAAGTTGAGCGTAGTAAGGTCGAAATTGAAAAGTTTGCAGCCCCTTTTTTCAACCCTTATAGGACGAATGGGTACAAAGTATTAATTAGGAATGTAATAGTTTTGACTTATCTATTGCCATATAAAGTTTCAAGTTATTATGGCTAATGAATCATGTGTTATGAAAAAGCCTCCCTTAAAGGGGCAGGGGAAGTCAAAATTTAAAAATCCTTTTTAAATATTGCATTGTCTTCACAACCCAACCAGCATAGAAAATTTCAAAGTTCTAAGTTTAATGAAAGTGGTTCAAATTTGGCTTGCAAGATTTTGACTCAACAAATTTTTCACGAAGTTAAGTAAAAGCCTTTAAAAATGGAGCGCTATACGAAAGAACAACGCATTTTCATTGTTGGGCAATATTTTAAAAATAATGAAGGTTTGTTCGAACAAAATTATCTTCAGCGAGAATTTCATTTTCATCTTGATGGCTTCGTTAATCGTCAAAATTGTCGCATTTGGGGTTCAGAAAAGCCACAAGTGTTGGGAAACAAATACATCCACAACGCGTGATTGTTGGGTGAGGATTTTGGGCTGGAGGCATTATCGGACCATTCGTCGTCGGTCGATGAAAATTCCCTAAGTCCATTTTATTGGTTTTGAGATATGTATTTGCATTTGAAGTTACTTACTTAAGGTGGCGCTACAGTCCGGGGTGGACCTGGGCCTCAACCGACAAGCGTCTCCAGCCAGCACGATCTTTGGCCAGCTGTCTCCAGTTTCGCACACTAAGTTGGTTAAGGTCCCCTTCCACTTGCGTGCGCCACCTGAGTCGCGGTCTTCCTCTACTGCGCCGTCCCTCGTGTGTGGATTCGAAGATCTTCCATATGAAGTTGGTAATTAATATTAAAAATCCAAAACTGCACATAAGTGTTGATAAGAACTATCTATAATCGAAATTCTGTTAATTATTACGTTTCACAATCGATTAGAGTAGGCTAAGTGAATTTCAACACACAGAAAACTGCAAAGGTTTGCCAGTCAAAACCCCCCAAGTCCATTTAGGGAGTTTTAACTGACAAGAAATTCAAAATCTTTTGATTTAGGGAGTTTTCATTTTATATAATTTGGAAATAGAGAAACTAAGAACTTAGGGAGTTTTCACAGAGCACAGATTTTGTTATTTGATTGTACGTGGTGTATTTATCTCAGTTTTGAGAAAAATGGAGATTGAACGGCGACGCATTCTTCTTCGAAAATACGGCTGTTCAGGCAGTAATAATTAATGGTGTTCGTTATCGTGACATGATAACCCAATTTTTAGTACCTAAATTACAAGATATGGATATGACCAACATGTGGTTTCAACAAGACGGTGACACATGCCATACAGCCAGAGAAACAATTTAATTACCGCACGAGCCATTTCCTAACCGTGCAATCAGCCGTTTTTGCGATCAGAATTGGCCATCCAGATCTTGCGATTTAACGCCGTTGGACTATTTTCTTTGGGGTTTTTTGAAGTCAAAGGTCTTCGCAAACAATCTTACGACCACCAACGCCTTTAAAAAGGAAATTGGTAGGTGTATTAATGAAATTCAGCCACATTTATGCGCAATGGTCATAGAAAATTTCAATAAAAGAGTACAATTATGTACTTGCCAGCAATTTAGACTTTATTTACTTCGAAACAATAAAATTATTCCTTTCCCATGTTCCACAGAACGAAACTAGCAATATTCTATCGGAATTCCTTACACCTGGACATTTCCCAAAAACGTGGTCATAATATGGTCAGCAAATGAGAATCTGTGGTTTTAACAGAGTTCCTAGTTATTTTCACTAAAGTCCATTTTATGACAGGAAGCTTATCTCATTACGATAAAGGTCATGCAATTAGGCGCATCAAATATTTACTCCTACGACGCTGTTTGTATCAACGGCTAGTTACCTCAATCGAAATGCACTCGCCTGCATTGCAGACACCACAAGTAGTTTCCTTCTCAAACCACAGCGCAATGTTCAATGCCATGGGGACACCTCTGAAATTCTCTGATTCAAAATCTGTCCGCAAACTTAAGTGGAAATCGATTTAATTAATTCCAATGCACTTGAAAACCTATTACTAGGATAGGAACGCCACAGTTAGCTGCATTGCCATTGATTATACCAAAATGGATTTTAGTTTCAAAAGGATGCATGCAAATCATTATGGGTACTCCTTGGAGAATGAAGTGAGGTGAATCTTAGGTGCATTACATTGCTAAGTACCGTAGTGGTGTTAGATTTCACATTACATTTGAATTAACAGTTTCTGCTTAAAATATTTGACCGCACTCAAGTTGCAGGAGCGAAGAGGTTCACCCTTGTTTAGAAATAATTCTCCGTTCACTATGTGTGTGTGCAGTGGCTCAGTGGTTGCTGTAGGAGGGGTTCCATATTCGATTCCCGAGAAAACACAAATTACATCTTAAGGACGGTATATATACCTGCCATATATATTTTTTTAACTTTTTTTTCATATGTTTGTATACATGTACTGTACATCTCGTACATAATATCATAGACAAATTAATAATAATAATAATAATTAATTTGTCTATGATAATATTAACACACATTTTGAGAAGACACTAGATACTGAAAGGAGTCAATATTTCAAAATAGTCATTTGTCAGCGTTTGGAAATGATGTAAATGTCTAATATCACCAACTACGCACACTTTTGCACCACCCACCCAACCAGTCTTATGATACCACTCGAAATACTAGGCAACCAAATTAGTTGAATAAAAACAGAATCCTATTTCGTTCTAAAGAACTCGGCTAAGTCCACTTTCCTGGTGCAAAAAATAATAACAATTTTCCCTTCCATCATCAAATTGATATTCCTTACCTTTTGATTATAAATAAAAATAGTATCCTACTTTCCATCATCGGCTTAACTCTTTCCTTGGGCAACTGGTTGGAAAATCGCATTTACGTAAGGGCTTTGTCCCATCAGCCAGCGGTCTCTTCTCTTGAATGGAAAACGAACTCATGCACATCATAGAGTTTTTTTCTTTTTATGAACTAAATCAGAGATTAAAAAGAAAACAAATAACAACAACAGCAACAAGGAAACCAATTGAGAGAACAGAAGCTGTATAGCATATCCTGAGCACCAGTTAGATGGATTGAGCCAACTGAACAATTTCAGAGATTAATGTCTGCTTCGATGTTTTCTTATGTTGTTTTTGGTTCTTTTGCAATCCAAATGATGTATCCCTGATGTAAATAAGTTATCAACGCTAAGGACATCGTTATATTGTTGAATGGGTGGAGAATTTAAGGCGATGTTCTGGACCATGAGGGAGTCATATTCAATTCTGGAAAACAGTCGGTAGCTCGAATAGATTCATCGCTGTTCTGTTGTGCTAAATACAGATGCAAACCATCGACATAGTAATTAGGGTCGGATAAATTAACCCCAATGCTTTTTGGGAATCCTCTTAAAGTATGTAAATGGGAGGGTTGTCGAGTTAATGGACCCATTTGCATGCACTTCTCAAGTGAAAGTGAATGTTGTGTTTCAAATCAATTTAGACTTGGATTGGGGGATGTCTTAGGATGATGGGAGTTTTATTTCGTGTTTTAAATAAATAGAACGGAAATCATCACCTCTTTAGTATATTTCTCGAATGGGATTGATTATATTGTATTCATATTAATAATAATTTATATTAATTCTATTACTTTACTCAAGTAAGTAACAATATTTAGTCTATATTCCATGTGTAGTAGCCTTTGCATACATTTGTCTCTTTCTTTCATGAACCGACTTAAGATGGTTTAGTTTTATTTCCATTTTGTTGCCTTTTCTGTTATATTGTTCCCTAGCTCGTTGAACTATTTTTGTTGCTACTTGTACTATTCCTCATAGCAAGTACAGTGCTATCATCAGCAAAGGTAACTTAAGTAACTCCCCGACTTTATTAAAGATCACTTATTAGGTATATAACGGGATCTAATAGACTGCCTTGAGGCACACCAGCTTTTGTTTCTTTTAATGTTGAGTATTGTTTAGACTTCACTAGTTCTCAAAGGGTTTTTGTTTGTAAAGGGTGTCGCATAATACACCCAAAATATAATTTTGATAGAAAATACAGATTTTTAATTAAAAAGCTTACATTTTTTATTGATTCATAGAGTATACAGATTGGGATGGAAAAGGCATGTCGATCTGATAAACACTCATTTTCGACAGAAGAGTTTGATGTCAAATTCTGACAATTGCTTTCGAAGTATCAAGCGTAACAATTTGCGTTTCACCAGACTGATGGAGAGGTTCACTTCAGTTTTCGCAGATATAAATCGTCAATTCACCAGTGGACCTGCGGACTCGAAATACGTATTGTTGACAATTTTCCAGCATTTCCGTGACCTTGGAAAGAATGAACGTTAGCTTTTTATTGGGATAAGAAGAATCGCCTTTATTTATTGACCAGCAGAACAGTTGCGATTTTCTACCTACATTCTTGGAAAGAGTCCAGAAGAATAGGATTAGCGGAAAAGATTACGCATTGGTAGAAGTATACTTCTTTCGAGTTATGGGCGAGGCCAATGAATTTGTGAAAATGAAGACCTTTTAATACACTTGGTCGTCAGAAAATCTTGCGCATCATCGAAAATAACGTGGACAATTTTTTTTAGAAAAAATGCCTAAAATTTCAGAAAGATTGTCAGAAAAGTCTGGCATTTCTTCCTAGGAAAAAGGCCACACTTTTGTACCTATACAAAATTTTCTGTCATTTTTTTGCAATATAAAAATCTGGCATAATTTTCGGGAGCCCATCATATCTTCAAATTGAAGCCCTTTTTCGACTCTGCTTTGACAGATGCTTTTATAATTGATTATAGGTATACCTATGTCCCTAATATAAAGGGTGTTTTTTTAGAGGTGTAGAACTTTAAGTTGGCAACACTATTTTAACCGGCAGCCATTTTGTCACTTTGTCAGCCGTCACGTTACGTGATTTATGTCTAGTATTTCTAGTTTGGCTTGGCATTTCAACATGACTAGACTGACGCTTGAACAACGATTCTAAATTGTGCAAATTTATTTTGAAAATCATGGTTCTGTTCGAAATACGTATCGCGCACTACGTCCATTTTACGGTCAACATAATCGTCCATCAGAGCAATTAATTCGATTAAATACTATAGAACGTTTTCGCACCACGTTTATAATAACAGAAGAAGTCATTGCTGATGCTGTAGAGCGTAGCGTAGAGGAAGACCCGAATCAGTCTATCCGCCATCGTGCATGTAGGAATTGGATATGTTTCCATCCACTTTATGGTAGATTTTGCGGAAAGATCTTGGTCTGCTCTTGCAAGAATTGAAGCCACAGGATCACCTAGCAAGGCGTAGATTCGGTGGTGAATGGGCCCAAAACAACCCAAAAAATGTTCATAAGCGAATTTTGTTTAGCGATGAAGTTCACTTTTGGTTGAATGAATACGTCAATAAATAAAACTGCCGTATTTGGAGTGATGATAATCCTCAAGTGTATGTTGAGACACCTTTACATCCACAAAAACTGACTGTTTGGTATGCTTTATGGGTTGGTGGAATAGTTGGTCCGTACTTCTTTAAAAACGATGCTACCCAGAACGTTACAGTCAATGGTGACCGCTACAGAGCCATGATTACTAATTTCTTCGTTCAATTGAACAACTATGACGGCAACAAGACGGCACAACATGTCACACAGCTCGTGCCACAATTGATTTATTGAAGGAAACGTTTGGTAACCGCATAGTTTCACGTTGCGAACCCGTTAATTGGCCTCCAATCTTGTGTGATTTAATGCCGCTTTACTATTTTCTGTGGGGATATGTGAAGTCGCTAGTCTACGCCTATAAGCCCAAAACGATTGACCACTTGGAGGACAACATTCGCCGCTTTATTGCCAATATACGGCCACAAATATTGGAAAAAGTCATCGAAAATTGGACCTCCAGATTAGACTACGTCCGAGCCAGCCCCGGCGGTCATATGCCAGAAATCATAAATTATAATGCCAGAAGATTATCTTTCGAATAAAGTAAATTTCATGTCAATTTAAAAAAAAATCATATTTGTTTTATTCCATTTCAAAGTTCTATACCTCCAAACAAAAAACACCCTTTATGTCTCGCGGGTAAGTATAGTATTGAAGATACAGCTATTAGTAGGATGGTCAATAATTCTATTGGTTATTGCCTTACAACCTATATACTCAGTCTTCTGGGTAAACCACTAAATTCAACTTTTTTTTTTAAAGTTGCACATTTAAAATGTATACCCTGGTACTTATTTGAAAGTTGCTTGTTTGCATTTGTAAAAGGGTTAGGTCCTATCATATAGAAACCTTCACTTCCCAACTTAGGTATATCTTACAACACAATCGCATGACATCAATAATAATAAATTCAAACAACTTTCACAATGCAATGCGAATTGAAATCAAATATTCCATCATCCTCATCAATAGTCATAAATGCCAATGCTGCGTTACCCTCTGAAGCTGAAGATGTCAAAACAAATACGTACTCCATAATATATTCTCCTATCGTCGACTAATAAAGTGGATCAATGTTTTAGCTCAAGGAATGTTCCATTAGCATTGTTACCACAAATAAATGGCTTCCATAAAACCCTGAAATTTATTGGAAACCACATTTTGCTAAGAAGCCTTGTCTTTGAATCGTTTATAACCTCGAAGGGGTTCTCATTCAGCCAGAATTGTGCCATTGGCACAGCAAACATCAGTATACAATACATTTCAATCTATTCCTTGATCTGATGGTAGAACTAATTTCGAATGAAACCACAACAAGTTCCTACAAATAGTTTTCAAAATCAAGAACAGCATTCTAGAATAGAAGATATTTTGCTCTTTGTGGTTTTTTGATTTCATGGCAGATACGGTACCAGGGTATTAGGAGAAAAGGTTTACTGCCCTATGGGATCATAATGGAATCCCAATGTGAGAAGTGAGTTTCGCTACTCAAATTGATGAGAATTTTTTGGTTGTTTTGTCGGTTTTCGATGCAAGTTACTATGGTTCTTTGACTAGGTAGCATTGGTGACAAAAGTGGATTTACTAGTTTGCATGGGTTCAATTGATGGTCATTGAAAGCGGGTGATGTACACAGGGGCGTAGCGAGGGGGGGGCGTGGGGGGTGTCGCACCCCCCCCACGCTTTTCAAGAGTCGGCAAATCAACGATCAATTTTCAAAAATTAGGTCTTAAGTTTGGATTTCCATTAGGTATAGGTTTTTAAACTTGTAAATGTATACAAAAGTCGGCATTTCCAAAGGTTTCAGGTGAACTCCTTAAAATCGGTGAATCGGCATCGGTGAATTTGCCGACTGAAATCCTTACAATTTAGCGAGTTTAGATTCGATTTTAAAAAACAGTCGGGATCGGTAAATTTTGCCGACTGAAATCCTTAAAATTTATCGAGTTTCGATTCGATTGTAAAAAGGACGGTTGGCATTTCTAATTTGAGGTTAAATTCGAAGGAATGTGTTATTCACTATAGTTTGCGGTTTATTAATGTGGAATGCGAACTCAATTCGCGGCAAATGTGTGTTTGAGCAAAGAGGAGGATAATTAATTATCCTATCAAAATGTATTAAGACAATAAGTTTATAAACAGTTTAAATAACGAAATTTCGAATTCCAAACTTTTTGCCGCGAACGAAAACACCCGCGCGAATTGTCAAAGTTTATTCGCAATCCACATCATTTAATACGCATTCCACAAACTAGCGAATTAAACATTCGTTCGAACTTAACCTCAAACTAGACATTGTGGGTAGAAACTGATGGCTGAAATTCGCGAACTGCCGCGACCTATAAAAGTTTTCATTTGAACGGACTGTCAAAGCTTGCGAATAGTCGTTGGATCGTAGGTAGTTGATCGCTCTTATGTGAATGGTCTTTTTGGTATTAGCCCAGGTAAGATTGGTCAAAATTGGACAAAGAGGCGTGGCGCCTCCCATACAAAAAACATCTTCTATGGAGTGAAACTCGTTGACGTTGATATAACTCGATAATCACTGGGCCGATTTTCATAATTTCTATACAGTCGGCAAGTTCCTGAAATAAGTCGGCATTTCAATGAAAGTCACCCCCCCACGGCTCAAACCCTCGCTACGCCCCTGGATGTACACCAGCGATTTTTGAGAGGTGTCAAGAATTTTAAGGTTATAAGTAATTTCAGTTTGTACAAAATGGTGGTCTTCAAATTCAGCATTTGGAGTGGGAATTTTATAAATATTTGTCTGCCAATCAATATACGGATATACTGCCACTTACTGTAGTATGTACAATTGATCAGGATTTGTGAATTGGTGCCAAAACACATTTTAAAGTTAAATCATTAAATCATCTCTCTACGTCTTGATTGCACTCTCATTTGAGCCATACATAGAAGGCTCTTAAAGTCGCAAAAATAAAAGCGAATCTTAAGAGAATTTCATTACAAATCTTTGCCAATAGTTCATTTATAAAAAAACGTTCAATTTATTTTTAGCTACTGTCATAATTGCGTTGGACAATCCCCTCCTGCAATGTCCATGGAAACATTGAGCTGGCTTATACAATCTGGGTCGCCTTCGGTCTTTGCATTTAAAATCAAATTAAATGATGGCATTTAAAAATGCCGACAGTTAAAATTAAATTGACTGACAGTTGGGACTTTTTTCTATTCAAACTGGGCAGTCGGAAATATGTAATGCGCTATTCCCAACGGAATTATAATTGTCACACGATATAATGGACTACTTTTTAAAATTATGAAGTTGTATACCTACCATCTCCAAGGGATAGAGCTTTTCATATTTTATTATGTCTTTGGTCGTTATGTAAAAGGAAATGAGGAAGGAAAGCAATGAGACATTTCATTCCGGTCTGGTTGATATTTTACAATTTTCGTATTTGAAATAGGCATGGCGACAAGACAGGGACTTCTTACTAATATTTTCACTTTCCAAAGAGAATAAGCATATCAATTGTTAGAGTTTAATTTAATTAAATACTTACTGCCTTCGACTTCACCACAACTGACTTCATGGCTTTTATGGCCGCTATACTGCTAAAGTAAATACAGCCTACAGGAAAAATCAGCATTGCTCCTTCCGACACTCGTGAATGAGACAACGAAATAAATGCCTGTTCTAATGGGAATCCACTAATATTCAGAGTAGTATAGCCAGTGACTTGGAGACGATCATAACTTAAGATTTGTTCACGGTTTTCATTACAGCTTCAATATACCTACATGCCTAAACTGAAGCTTAGTCTGGGAGGACCCAAGGATGACCAAGTTGTTAGCGAATCTCAAATGACGTATCCCAATTCGAATCGTTCTTCGTCACAGCTGCGCTGTAGATTAAGTTAGGCGTGTGTCTTGATACCAGATGTGACGAGTTGGCTGCGCTGTAAAATCCAGTCCGTAAAATAAAGCCAACGAAACGCACCCCTGAGGAAATATAACGCTTACGGTGAGAGGTTTAGTTTATCCGAAAATGATTTATACAGTTTACAGGAGAAAAGCGTCAATTCTTATCCTACAGTACAATCCGAGATTCATCTTGAGGTAGGTATCTATCTACTCAAGCCATTTTAAATTCTAGAAAAATGATTTTGATTAAATTTAACATCTAAGCAGATATTAGACATAACCTACAACAACATTGAAAACTTTTGAATTTTTTGTATATTGTTATTATCAATAAAAAAAATGTATACTTAGTCAAGTCAAAAAGCATGCTTTTACAGAACGACTCAAATTCATGATCCTTAACCAAACTTCTGATAGAAGAAAGGCAATTTCTTACATATTTATATAAATATTCTCCGAAACTCAGACTGAAAATTCTAAGAACAATAACTTCCTATACTGGTAGATACCTTTTTTCTCATTTAAGCATTTCTGAAAAAAAGAGGGAGCCCCAAAACACCCCATAAATAAATTATATTCTCAATGTGACCGACCTTGTCTAAGGTTAAAATTAAACTTTTTGAAGCATGTAACTTTATATCTCTTTTTGGTTTTAAATTTTAATTAGGAGCATAATATTTTCACTTCATAATAAGCTATTTTCGCAGAAGTCTGTATCGCACATTTATGTATGTCATCAACCCACCTAACACTAAAGTTCATCCTTGCGGAGTCAGTACAAAAAAAATATCTCACTTTGACACAACAAGGAGAAGTAAAAAAGTTGAACAACTTTGAATGAATGTAAAATATGTTTTTATTATTTCACTTACACCATATTACATTCTGCGAGGAAACACGTTCAAATTCATAGAAATGAAGTGCGAGGGAAAGCCAAATATATAGGCTGGATGCCATATTTTATGCTGTTATATTCAATTCTGTCAGTATTAGGATTTCCACATCCTCCGCAAAAAAAAAAAATCCACACGCATACAAGTTCTCAAATATCGCATGGAAAAAACATTGATTTGTTAAAAATGAAAACGGGGCGCGACGGATATTCATTTTGTGTCACAACTTCTCATCCCTACCAGGAGTACATTATTTCTGGCAAAACGATGAACATGGATTCGCACTCATTAAAAAAAAACTTCATACATAAGCCATTAGTGCGAAGTTTGTTTCTGATTTTATTTTACAATTTTTATTTTTATTTTTGTTTATGGTTGTGGTTTAGCTCACAGGAAATTATTAAAACTTAAATTAAGGTAGAGAAGGATGATACATACTTATATGGTTACATTTTTCTTAATTGTCCATATAGCATTTATAAAAGGGTAGAATATTTTAAATTCGATATAAAAGGGTTACTGTCATCAGTTTTGAGAGGGTTTTTTTTTACAATAAAATGGAACATTTTTAAACTTTAGAATACCCTTTCGAATTTTTTGAAAGGACAAGGACATTCGAAATTTACATACTTTTGAAACTACTTATTGTTTTTCTATAGAAAAAGTAAATTTAACTAAGCAAAATCGAAATTACCAAGAGAATGGGCAGACAAGTAGTTTGTAGTTTGATATGCATGCTGCCCCCTGCTTAAAGTCACTGTTGGATTTGGAATAGGTGCGAAGTTGGGTGCGGATGAATTTAAAGAAATGTCCAACTTCGCAACTACTCTAATTCCAACAGTGACCCCAAGTGGGAGTTGGAAGGGGCAGTAAGCCCCCCATATTCCACTTTTTATGCGTTGTGAATTTACGAAAAATAAAAGCGAATTAATCCCACATTGCTCTCATTTCATTTTCTGAATTGAAATAAAAATTAAGAATTTGGTCTTATTTCGCGTTTGAAAACAAAATATTTTGGTCTTTTTGACTATAGGAAACCAGGGTATGTCTTTGGAAATTTATTTGGTCTTTCGGAATTTGACCTTTCGACCAAACTGCAGAACGGGCAAAATGTTATGACTACTTAATACTCAGTGATCACCATATAGGCACGGAATATGAAAATATTTTATTATGTTAATACCTTGCAAAAATTTGGTTGACTATTTTCGTTTTCATAATAATAGTTTAGAATTAGGAAAAAGTATTTTCAAGTAATAAATGGATTTGGTAAAGTCGGTAAGCCTTAAATTATTATTAAAAATTTAAGTGGCATTCTGACCTATGGCATTTAACACTAAATTCTACCTCAAAAATCTGAACAAGATACAGAGAATTGCTTGCATAGATATAACGGGTTTACTAAAATCTACACCACAATTAGGACTAGAAACGTTGCTGTACCTACAACCCATCGAGCTATACACTATGGACGTGGCAGCCAAATGTGCTCTCAGTCTAAGAGAGAGCAATATTTGGAAGGCCGAATCGTTCGGTCACTCGGGCATAGTTTACATTTTTGAACAGAACAGGTTTGCATTCACGGACTATAGGAAACCAAGGTTAAGGTATGACTTTGACAAAAAAATTAAAGTCTGTATACCGGTTCTCCCCGAGTACCTTTTTATAAAAGGTATGCCCATCTTTACAAATGGGTCAAAGTCGGAGAATGGAACGGGAGCAGGAATCTTCTTAGAAGAATTTAGTATCAGCCAGTCATACCGAGTGGCAAACCAGTGCAGCGTTTTCCAGACAGAGAGCTATTTGGTTAGGAAAGCGGCTTCTGAAATGAACATACTATTAGCTGACAGACAAGTATTCCCAGCATCATCAATAATGTCACATTAAACTTCGCTAAAAAACGATGGAACAATATTTCCGGTTGTACCATAACTAGTAGCTTGTGGTCCGCAATTGACACTAAAAGGCCAAAGATCCTAACATCCTTTAAAAGAAACCAAATCCTAGTGCCCGTCGGGGTAATAACCGAACACTGCATTATTGAAAACATGGCCAAAAGACTGGGTATCTTTACAAATGACTTCTGCAGAAGTTGGAGGGATGAAGAGGAAATAGAATATCCCGTGTCACTGTCCAGCCCTCCAAGAATGCCTCTACTCTTGTATGGGAGCATGACTCTGGAAGATCTAGCAACCAGATTTAACAAGAATCAACAATAGATCCGAATGCGTTAGTTGCATGTCCTATCATCTATACTGTATGCATATAAAAAACTCTATGGATTTTCTTTGTCCTTTAAAAACGAGAAAACTACTGCACAGATTTCGATGAAACTTTTTCTTAAATGTTTCTTAAGACTGTGAGACTGCTATAGGCTATGTCGATTTTAGACACGTCCTTTGGAACAGATTTTAGCCAAAATGTATGTTAATGTTATAGATCAGGAAAACGAAAAAAATGTATTCTATTTGCCTTGTAGGTAATGTCCATGTCCATATATCGTCTCATGATTAAGATTGTTGTCCGGAGGGGTGTACCGTTTGGAGGTGTTCAGTTGTGTAATGTATGGTATGTATATGTATTTTATTGTTGGGAAGAGGCACACAAAACGATTTGCTTTTGGATAATGTTTTGCAGGAAAAATACTTCTTGACCTAAACGAAGTGAATTTTTCGCAAAAATTATTTTTGTTGTTTTCCATTTTTCATGTGTATGGCGATCCAATAATTTTATTTGCAGATGGTTGTATTTTGGGCTATATCATTTATCTTTCTACTCCATCCAGAAGCTGAGAAACAATAAGTTAAATATGTTAGTTGATAAAATGCTAAAACAATGCTAAACCAATAATTTTTTGTTGTTGCTCTGCGTTGGGTGGTGGGCGTAAATAGCAAGCGTGATGTGATGTGGCCTGAGTGCGAGTAGGCCGTACGGTACGCTTGGTAGAAAGAATGACAGGTGCATTGTGATCGTTAACCGTGCCATATTTTTTTCAACAGTTAATTATTGTGTTGAAACTTTCAAGGCTATATTTTAATGTTCATTTAGCAAATAATCTAAAGTGAAGTAAAAAACTAAAATTATCAAGACGCGTGATTTATTTTTCCGGTAAGTCGTTACATTATGTTAATCATCGAAATTCTGTCTTCACAATTCATTTCTTGCAAACTTTTTTAAAGTTCATGTTACCATTTAAAGTGTAATCTTAAATGGACCAAATATTAGTTTTTTTTTCCAAAGGCGAGCGAAGCAAAGCGAGCACGGGTCAGCTAATGTACTATAAAAGGGTTATCACAATGAGCCTCACTGGCTTCCTGGTGAAAATTGCATACAATGCAAAGTGCCCCTCTAGCCTAACCTAACCTAAGTGGCATGTACAGATAAACCCCCGTTCCGCTGCTGCTATCATCTCGATATCCCATTTAAAACTAACAACTGTCGAATACCAATTACCAGTATATAGTGACTTTTGTAAAAGTAATTAAAATAATAATCTCCGCATCGAAGTACCTACCCTCGATGTACTGAAAGCCAATCCAGCTACAACTGGAACAGAAGCAAAAAGTAATGGTGAGTCAACAACACGAGGACATCGCAATAGACGCAATTGAATCCATTTATAGCGCTCATTACTGCCGCCTCTCCATATAACATAATCTAGCATTACACAATCGTCAAGTGCGCTGTTGAAGGATCACATGCACTGATGCGCATAACCAAACTAAAACACTACGAGGTCACATAATCAAAGTCCTTCTGTTCCAATCAATACATCACCTCTTTATCCTTAAGCAATCACTGATTCCGCTTGATGGCATTAAAGGCATCAATTGCGAACAATAAATCTTGCTCCAACAACCTCGTGCAGTAGTGTAATCAAACAATAGAAATCACATCGTCATCGACAATTGCTCCCCGTCATTGTCTTCATGCATCGACATCTTGCTGGCACATGCACTAGCACTTAGTATGAAATTTGCACGTAATCCATCCCTTAGCCTCGTGTACGACATCCTTAGGATCGCTGTACTGTTGCCTGCTGAAATATTCTTGGTAAGTTCTGCCCCTTTTGACATTGTCGCCAAGTTGCAACAGTTTCCAACAGTTGTAATTGATAGTGCTTCGATGGTCCTTCCATCACTATATTCCGCTTACTTCCTGGGGGCCCGCCAACACTAGTACCACTTTCATCGCCAGCACCACCATCACCAACGAAATTCAATTCCAAGTGCAACGTTTGGGCGCCAATGACGCCCAGTCATTGTAAGTGGCTTCTATTTAATTAAATTGCAGTCTCGGGGAAAACAGCGTTACCAATAGTTCGGATTAATTAAATTGAAAACCATCATGGGATTCAGAGGATTTCACATCGAGTCGGAAGTTCATGTGGGGCGGATGCTGCCGATAGGGAGAGGGAGTGGTGCTCTGGTCCTGTTTGAAATTCTCGGAATTCTTCCGATAGCAAATGGATGTGGTAATCTAATGCTGATTGTTGTTTTCGATTCGAACACAGCGCACTTGTGTAGAAGGTCACAATTGCAAGTGCTAGGTAAGCCGAACATAATCAAGTCGAATAAACGGGAAACTTTTAAATAAGTGTGAAATGGAAATGTTTGCCATTAGTACTAAGAAGGAGAGAAAACACGAGCAATAGGGACTGTGGGATGCCAATTCATCAAAGAGTGAGATCCTTTTCGTGAAAAGCAGGGGGGATATAATTTAATTGACATTTTAGGTGAGTTTGCTTTGCGGGACGTGATCATCAAGAGTGCTTGGGGTTTTTTTTATCAGGACAGATCAATTTAAGTTGTGTGCCATCCGATTCCTTTGTTATCTCAAGCATTCTGTCTGTACTTTGTCAAACTTGATTTCTACTTCACACTGAAGATATACTTCTATAGACGAACAATAAGATGTTTAAATGTACTCTTAAGAGTGTTCTTAAATGCGAGTACCTTTGCTCGTACTCCTTGCTTTACACAATCGGTCATGCGAACAAACGAATTCCCTGAATATTGGCCAAATCGTGATATAGCTAGCTTCGAAGAAGTTAAAGACTTTGTCTGGCTAGGCTCTACAATTACCTCGAAAAATTACATCGGCGCACAAATCAAGCGAGGACTCACTCTAGCCAGTCGCTTTCTTTAGGACTAAAGAGACATCTAAGAAGAAGTAAAACCGTCTCTCATAAAACCAAGGAGATATTGTGCAAGACCTTAAACTTTTTGGTTCTGCTGTATGTCGCAGAAGCATGGACCTTTTCGAAAGCGCATGGAAACCTCTTAGCACGCTTTGAAAGAAAAAAAGGGCGTAGAGGAGAAGATTCAACTATGACGGGCTATACAGCGACGTTGACATGGTCAAAAAGCCACGACTGGCTATAGGTCACGTGGAGAGCAGTGAATACAAAATACCAGCCGGATGAGTTTTTGAGCTTACCCTTGAGGGTCAACGAAGCATAAGAGATCCCAATTCAGGTGGAATCAACAATTGGACAGCGACCTCAACCAACTTGGTGGACATAAATAGAAGCGGAGAGCTGGGACCAAGCTGGCTGAGGGGCTTGTTGGTTGAGGCCGAGGTCCACCCCGAACTGTAAGCGCCATTTTAAATAACTTAAGTATCAATTGCCCCCTGCTGAAAAGCATAGAAAGACTGGTCGAATCGTTCGTGTCATTCAAATCAGAATAGAAGCAAAATTCCATTGCAAAAGAATTCTATATATCCATTGGTTGTAAAATGGGCTGTAAAGTTGGGAGCGGGGGTATTTTATATAACCAAATATATAGAAACCTTTTCGCCTCCCCAACGGAGCCAGTCTCTTCTATGCAGAAGTTCAATCGAAATTAAGGACAAAAAATAGTTATCTTCGTCAATACCCAAGCCGCGTTTAAGTCACTCGATTCGACAAAATCTACGCCCAATCTTAAGGTCTTACAAGATTTTCGTCCATGCTAACATATAGATTCGAGAGGCGATGAGTTGGTCATTTGGACTAATTGGCAATTAACTTTTGATTCATTTTAAAAAATTTGGATGATAAATCCGCCATTTGTCGGATTTCCATACAGACAGACGCATGGTTACCTAAGGGGTAGTGTGTCTAATGTTCTAACGTAGTAAAGGTTCACGAAGAACCAGACCCCTGTCCGGTTTTGGAGTCATCCGTGAATACACGATGGCATTTCCCTGGCTCAGAGTCCGGCCGAAGCCATTCCGTTACCTGAGGAAAGTTGACGTGGTTGCGTCAACGACGGCATATCCACAAGACAGGGGCCAAAGGATAATTTTCGCACAAGTTCTTCAAAATTCCAGTGCGCGTGGTACCAAAATCCACCTCTCTTTAACCGAGAGACGGTTTTCAGCGTACATCCCATGATAAAAATATCAAGGGGAGGGAGGTTCAGCATAGCATCTAGAGTAGAGCACGGAGTGCTAGGGAAGGTCCCTGTGCAGCCAAGATACGTTTTGTCAAAAAAGAGTCAGTAACACGTTTCCGCGAAAGCCTGTCCCACCATACAACCGATGCATATGAGAGAAGTGGTCCTACCATTGCCGTGTAGATTCAAAGGACCCTTTTAGGAAATAAGCCCCATTTGTTGCCAAATGCGCCCTTGCACTGCCAGAAAGTTGACGGCGCTTTATCGGTTTTCGATTCAACATGCTTGGACCAAAGAAGCTTTCTATCGCGGATTACTCCCAGATATTTGACTTCATCAGAGATCGTGATAAGGATACCTTTAAGCACAAGCTAAGTCAGACCAGTGACCATCCTCCTTCTCGTGAAGAGGTACTCACACCTAAAGCTTGGCATCCCCCACAAGACCCACTGGCACTGTGTCGTAGCTGCGAGTGAAGTGTTATTTAATTTGCTCTAACCAATACCAGACAACGCGTACTAGGAAAGCCATCATTGTTGAGATCTCGGCAATCTCAGGCATCAAATTCACAGACTAACTTCATCATCTCCACAGGCTGCCTTTGAGCGAGTTCCACTTCTATTTTTCTCCTTTTAAAGTACATATCTCGTGACTTGCGGTCTCGAAAAAGGGGGCGCAAGTGCTAATTGCGTTTTTCTGGCAAGAAGCCGGAAACCATCCTCATTAAGCAACCAATCAACTTATTGTTGATAGCAAATTTAGACCCTCATATACACAATTATAATTCCCTATACTAAAATCTATACATATATAGCAGTTTTTGTGTTGGATATTTTTTTCATTAACAATTTTTTTCTTGTCGACGAGGAATTTTTAGAGTAGAAAAAATCTTCCTGGGGCAATCCAACCTCATTACCGTTGTATAATCCAATTCCACTAGCAATGTCTACAGTTCCTTGGTAAGAAAAAAAACCTATAACAATTTGGGGGTGTTCAAGTCAAGTAAATAGCATGCAGTATCCGCAGGCCAAGGTCTTGTTAATTAAGGGATTTCGTTTTTTCCGGGTCAAGTGTTTCAATTAATTCGTCACTGCGCGATAAAAGATGAAAAGAATTGATGTACACGAAAAATAAGGTTACATTTTGAAATCCTCATTAAAAAAAATTAGTTACATAAACCGTAAAAAAAAAAAAACTTTTCGACCGACCAAAATTTGTCTTAATTAATGCCACACTACGTTAAGGAATTAAGGTCTTATTTAAATTAAGAATAGGACAACCTTATAACCAACCACAAATTTAGCTTAAACCTATTTTTATCTGAAAGGTAAAGTTCCCATGAGTTTAAAAAATAGACGATAAGCAAATAAAGGGCATGATAAGAATATATTCGAAAATTATGCAAACTATAAGCTTCTACGATGGAAATTGATACATCTTTCTGAGTAAAAGGATAAGCCAACTGCCATCCATTACTATGAAAGTGCATCTGCATTAGAGTAGACAAATTTCAGAAAGCTCATATTTTAAAAACAGCATAGTCATACTTTAGAGCACCTCGGGCTAAATCGTCTACAATGGAAAAGATGTGCAGCATAAAATTCCTACAGAAAAAACGATGGGCAAATATCTTGGAAATGCATTTTCCTCTTCATTGGAGAAAACTATTTTAGAAACGCCACTCATAGCAACAGATTTTCTATGAAAAGTATTATCCTTACTATTCTTGAAAGTGTACACTATTTTTTTATTATTTTCTATGCCGAGTTTCCATCACGGAATAATGGGATACCTACACTAATGTAATGCAAATGCTGGTTTTATGGTTGTCTAGGTAAGAGAGTGGCTGGCGAAATTATGGTGTGGGATGGACATATGAAATATAAAATTCAGGAATAGCTTCAGTTTTGCTAAGTCATACAAAATGTAACTATCAAAAATATAGTTGAGGATACAGTGTTTCGAAGAATATATTGTTCGATCCCTGATTCACCTTAAAAACCATTTACCGCCTCAATTTTGCTAAAGGATTTGTCTTAAAAGCAAATTTGAAATTGTAAATGAAGCCAAACTTGTTGTACGACAAGACGACTTCCGAACTAATTTCACTTTTTCGTATCATCCTTTAGCTGCACGTATATATTTTTGCCGTCGTGTAAATTCCCATAGATAAATTTGCGTGAGAAACTATACATCACATTACAAAACTTCTGACAAAAAAAAAACACAATAATTCTTAGCCAAATCAGTGTTAAATAAATATGGGAAAAGTTGCTTATAAAATTAGTAAACGTATAGATAACTGCTTAATTTGATCACAAATTTAGGCCGAAGCTCTCAAAAATATTTACAAAATGAGTCCAAAAGTTTTGCCAGTCATTTAAAAGGCAATACTCTCCTTTATCATTGTAACTTACCACATCAGACAAGTTATATTGTCCAGTTTCTATTTGCATATTTAAGGACTCTCAATCCTATTAAAAAATATAAGCACTGCTTGTCCCACTACCACTTTATGTTCTTGTCATTCAAACTTGAATATTTATTTTTTAAATGCTAACAACTCATTAACATTTATTTTTGTTTAATATAACCCGACAGAATGTTAAGTATACGCCTCCGAGGTAGAAATCTAAAAATAAATTTAATTCTGTCCAATCTGGAAAAAGGATACACACTGTCTGTTGAATGACAAATAGGGGATGCGAGAGGGACAGGGGTAAAGAGAGGGAGAGATTGAGCTCATTTGTTAAAGCCTACCTATGCGAGACACATAAAACTTTTGATTTGCGTAATAAATGGTAATTGCAGACCCAAAATTTTGTACAATTTTGACAGAGCACATGGAAACATGAGACATAATTGTAGTCATTAACAAACAAAAATAAATGCAAGAGGCCTCCATATTTTCAGATTAGAGTTGGTTAATGTTTTATGTGTAACAAGCGAAGACAACAAAAGTGATTCTTACTGTACCTACGACTAGGGCAAAGTCTTTATGAGTACATGTACTTTCAGTGATTGTCTTAATATTGTGTTCTTGTGTGAGAAGTAAAAGGTTGATATTTATGGTGCTATTTGATAAAGATTATTGCTGACTTAAAAATTAGTTTTACCATTCATTGTGCAAACTTAAACTTAAAATAAATAAAATATATTTTACGAACATTTCTTTTAAATCTTTAGATACATAGAAAATTTGTTATATATAATTTTAACTGCAAAACTATTAAGTTCTTAAAATAATAAATTTATATTGGGCGGAAAATATCTAAAATTGGGTGGGAGTTAGAAATAAAAAACATTTGAGTTTATAAAGTTTAAAGATTCTCCAAGTCCGCCAACCGATGAATCACTTTTTAAAAAGACCTTCTTATTGGACGCCACCTCTCGCGAACGTCTGAAAAATATCGAAGAGTATAACTTTCCTGGAAAAGCTTCTCAGTTCAGCCAGTCGCACACGGACTCAGCATAAAATTGTAGCTCCGTTTCATTCGCCCCAAAAAATTAAACTCACACAAACGAAGGGTTGTAAGAAGGCGTAGAGTGCCTAATCGCAAGAACTGGATGAGCAATTCTGATCGCAAAAATGGCCGATTACACGATTAGGAAATGACTCATGCAGTAATTGAATTGTTTCTCTGGCTGTATGGCATGTGCCACCGTCTTGTTGAAACCACATGTTGGGCACATCAATATCTCGCAATTTAGGCACAAAAACTGGTTAATTAATTAATTTTGACTAACTGGATGCATTTGTTTCTCAACAATTACTCGTGGGTTTGCTGAACCACACATGCAAAAATTTTGACGATTAACGAAGCCATCAAGATGAAAATGAGTTTTATCACTGAAGATGATTTTGTTCGAACATTGCGGACTGTAGCTGACAAGGCTTCATTATTTTTAAAATATTGCTCAACAATGAAAATGGGTTGTTTAGTAACCCCGAACTGTCCGCTGTCACATTGTTATCTTTTTCCCGTTGGCATCACTATACTATTAAATGGCGCAATATTCAAATTTTTTGAGAATTATGGTGGGACACCCTTTACAAGATTTCGACATCGCATGAGTTCATATTGTTATTGCAAAATTTGACAGCTTGTTATGAGTTGAGAAGTTTTCACCACATCACGAAATAGAATGGGAAAAAAAAGAAACAACCTAAACCATGTCGCCGCCCATTAGTGTAGAAATTTGGCCAAGAATTTGTCGAGTTGCGTTTGGTTTGGCTGGTTTGTACTTGAACCCCGAACCTAGGATTATAGTTCAAGTCCCAACGATAGTTTTTATTTTTTTTTATTTTATTTTCTTTTCTATTTAATCTGAAGAAACTGTCAAGCTAGAGGTCAAAAAGGATACATAGAAACCGCTCGTGAAGTGGAGCGAGTAAGCGCGTGTTTCAGTAGGGAGACAGTTAACTCAGAGTTTTCGTGAAGAGCGGTTGTGTTAGCAATTGGAAACAAACCGAATATATAGAAGTGTGATTTCAAAAATTAGTTTTGCTGTTTCTCATCATTGTGGTCAATTGAAGTGTATATTTACCTACCTGTGTACCTATGTAAAAAGAATCCTCTGAGATTATCAACATTGGTGTGTCGAGTGCATTGTCCAACATCTCAACAGTTGGCTTACCATACTTATATGTATATGCATAGTATATTGTATATACAATTCATATGTACTGACATCAATAACACCTGCACGTGTGTCTGGTGGATATTAAAATCCTAAGATAGATTTACATCATCTAGAGGTAAAATCGGATTATTCTTATTGTTGCGATACAGTGGCTCAGTTCTCTTTGTGTTTTGTTCTCTAGGAAATTCTGAGCATAATACTCCAAATCGAAGAGTATCTGAGGTTTTCCTTTGACGTGAAAGAACCAAGAAGTCTGGGGGGACGAGTGCAGGGAGTTGTCGCAAGAGCAACCGAGTCCGAAGTTGGCGAAGTGTTTGTGAGGCGGACGGTGGCCTGGAGCATAAGCCATCAGCTGTCGAACAAGAGACTGGGGTTCGAGTCCCAGGCTGAGTCTTGTCTATTTTTTTTTAATTTTTTTTTTTTTTGTTTTACTATTATTTTTTTTTTTATTGCCATAATTACTGGCTTATTGAAATTTTTGTTACGATTTTGTTTCTTATTTTATTTTTTTTTTTTTTCTTATATCGAGAGGGGGGAGAACTAGATATATCATTTGAATTGTTTAAAGTGAATTTAAGGAAGCCTATTTTGTTAGATACCCATTTGGCCGTGCGAGCCTAGGTGTGAACGAAGGGGTGGCAACGTTGCGACGCTTTTGGGTGTGGATTCAGAATCCGAGGGTACAGGCATTGTTTTGTATATTACCTTTTTTTCTCCTTTCTTTCCCCTTCTGGGATTACATACGCTATAATAGTAATTTAGTATAATAAACGGATTTAATTGTATTTTTTTTTTTTTTTTATTGACGGTTTGCGAACTTTTCTGGCGGTCGCGATTCTTCCGGAAAGGCATCTTGGGACACTAAGGTAAATCGCGTGGCGCCCATTTTTAACATCATTTTTCCCACGACCTTTTCCATTGTGTTGGTCGGCCCTTATTGTCCTGAGTCGCGGAATTGGAACGTAACAAGCTTACCGACACCGAAATTATATTATATTGAGCTAGTTGTTTCTTACATTATTGTGACGTATTAACGTGGAGCGAAAGAAAATGCCAAGCAGTTGTGGTGAAATCGGCATGGCAAACGTTTTCAGTGTGAGCATCGTCAGTAGGTGCTACTGGGCCAGTTATTAAGCAATTTTGGGTGATCGCAGCTTTTCGGTTCGCTTAACTTTTTGTCTTGTAGTTGTAGTCTTTGGTGGATTTCCCAAGTTTTACCAGCACCCTTGCATTTTCGTTTCTCAAGTTTAGTCTGCACTTCGCCGTTCAATAAGACATGTAGATTCAAAAGTATAGTGGGTCAGATTAAGTCACAGGGACAGCTTGGATACAGGCTCGCAATAATTAAAAATCGCATGTTTTAGCGACTGGGCTAGTCATTCCCGTTCGATGGAGTTTAGATGAGCGACCACAAGCCTGCCGTTCTTTACCAATAATTTTAAATTTTTGGATTCTTTACGTAAAACAGAATTGTGGTAATCTCCAGCTTTTTGGCTGTAAAGATCGATGTAAAAAAATCGAAATAACGCTGCCCATCTCTACCCTTGGCTTCAGTCGCTTGAGTGAGTTTTGAACTAGTTTTTTTTTTTTTTTTTTGAATGTGTATTCTTCACAACTTGGGACTCCCTATGTCATTTAAAGTTTTTGAAACTCAGCAATGGTGAGAAAGCAAAAGGAACAGCGGAGAGTTAACAGATTTGAGTTTAAAGGAAAAAGAGTGAAGTGTCTAATGTCTATGCGCGTTTTTCTTGAATTTGTATGTGACCATGACTCTGGAAATATTAAGGAAGGCTCTTGAAACGTATGAAAAGGACTTGCGTTTGAAAACCATATACAACTAAGCTGTTAATCCTTTTGATGACTATTGCACATTCGCCATCAAGAGGCATTGTAATCTATAGTTCTATACCCGTTTCCGTTCATGTAAGGATTGTATGTACACCTACATCATGATTTCCATCCTATCCGAAATCCCACTACATCTACAGGCTCTCTGTTATTCTTATGAATATAGATACGCAATTGTGGGGCAAATTAGGTTGGCATTGTCTACACTGTAATATCATTTTCTCTGGTCCTCAATGTGTTTGTGTTTTCAACCGCAAACATCCCTAATTATATCCTTTTTACACTTCAAATTGGTATGAGGTTACGACACTAGTAATTAATTGACAAATGCTTTAGTTGTGTCATCTCTGGGGTTGTCTTGTAACGCGTGACATTAGCGGAAGGCGGACAACAACTTTAATTTATTTCCGGTATTTTGTTGAACATTAAAAGAAGTATTAGGTATGTACTTCTGAAAACCATAACATTTTCAAGTACAATCCTTACGATAGACTTATCTGGGTTTTTTTTTAAATAAAGTCTTGTATTAGCCGAAACAAGCAGCCTGTGATATTTAAGCTCTTCAATTTGATCTCTTAAGTATTGGCTCTAGTACGCCCTTTATTTGGCAACAAACCAAAGTTTGATAATTCGCGTATTGTCAATCATTTTTAAAATTAGTGTTTCTTACAACTAAAAATCCCAAAAACTTATTCACAGCTACGCGAACTTTGTAATAATTCCAAAATCGTTTTTACAGGCTTTTATTAGAATGTTTAACGATTTCGCTGTGCTGGGTTTTAACTTCATAAGCTACCCGGTTCTTTCATGTGCTGCCTGTCTTTGTTTACTGGAAAACCCAAAGACTGCATATCGATCGTGCTATCCTTTTTTGTATAAAACAAAGTGTGAGTCATAAGTACATACTCCAACCGATAATTTCAAATATGTATGTCTAAGCTTGGATACAAAGCATCTGCGTTTACATAGGTTTCATTCAGTCTGAATAGCCCACTTAAAGGGCTTTAAATGGTTGTCCATGTCCATATACCTACTATATTGTCCAAATTCGTTCCATAAAATGAGTGCACTCCAATTTTTTTCTGAATGTTAACATATACAATGGCCACTATTGCATATGAGTAGAAAAATCCCTTCTGCTCATTATTTCGTTACTGATAGGTAGGCTGCACATGCAGCTCGACGAGTGAGGCAGATGGATTGAGTTAAGAGGCATTCCATATCTGCCTGGCAGGGCGCTCGGTCGAGTTCGCGAGGTGCTCTTGGATTAGATACAGTGACAGTGAGTGAGTTTTTGGACCAATGTAAATAGATAGAATTCAACATATCAGAAGTGGGATTCGTCCGCCAAATATAAAGCCCTACAAGTGTTATAGTTTATGTGTTACAATGATAAAAAAAAAAAAAAAACTATTGAATTTAAGTCAAAGGAGACGTGCGACGACAACAGCGGCGCCAAGGCGTCGCGGGGTAAGAAAGCATTATTTGGTATTGGTATTGGTATTAGTACTCTTTCGAAACTGAAAAAAAATATATTAATAATAAATTAAATAAACGTCGAGCAGATGCAGAGAATTCGCACCACACAGTTGATCTTGTTGGTGCATATCAGTATAGTATGCAATATGCATGGACATACATACTGAAATGATTATAGGTGTTTTTCATTCCCTTATTTTGCACTGTAACCCTGGACATACATAAGTCTAGATTAATGAAACGAGTTTCAGTTGTTTCGATCTGTGTGTATGTGTGTGCGGGTACTCTTGGGGACAGATGTTCCACCAACATTGTTGGAGATGGCTGTGTGCTGTGTGCGTTGGAGCTAAACGGGAATGCATGTGCATGACATACATACAAGTTGTCTCTTATAGGGGTGTTTTCTTATCCTTGCTCGAGGAGCTTTGTGGTTGTCTGTTTTCAAAGTGTCCCTTTTGAATATGTACCTACCTACTTATGGTTACCGTCGGTTTGTCGATCGGTCTGTGTGTACATTTTCGAATTCGTTCGGTACATGTTTGATCCTGCTCATGGAGAGGCGACAATAGCTGCCCTTGAATATTTCAGAAACGGTTAAGTATTTTTGCCGATGGTCTGGTCGTCTAGACTGCATTTTCATATTGTGGTTGTACAGAAGACTTTTCCATAGAAAAAGTTTTTTGTGGGAGTTGAAGTTTGATATTCGAAGTGATCGGTTCAACTTAAAGCGTGTTCTGTGTGGACGAAAATTTATTAAAAAGTAAATAATAGCAGTGCATCGTGTATAGGTACACAACATTGTGAGAAGTTAGTGAATTTTTGTTCAAGTTAGTGAATCATTCAGAATGAACGAATTGAAAAAGCAAGTAGCAGAGTTGAAAAAGAAAAATGCCATGTTAGAAACTGAGATTTCTTCCTGTCGCCGCGAACAAAGCCAAGATGCTCAATCGTCGGTGAGCCTCTCGAATGGGCAAGTGCATTTAAGGTTGGGTACCGAGGAAGTGAAAAAAATTATTCCACCCTTTAATCCTTCATCTAGTGTCGCGTTAAGTGCTTCTCAATGGGTAGAAACGGTCGAAAATATACGTCACCTCTACGAGTGGGACGAGCGATGTACCCTTTTCTATGCATCTCTTAGGTTAGATGGTGCAGCGTCACACTGGTTCACGGCTCAGAGAGGACAACTAATGAACTGGACAATATTCAAAACTCAGCTGATGGAAGACTTCCCATCGTTTTCAGATGAGTCGGAAGTACACGTGCAACTGATGGAACGTCAAAAGACCCTCCATGAAAGTTGGGAAAATTATGTCTATGAGATGCTCTCTCTAGGCAGACGGGGTAAGTTTTCAACTAAAGTTATTATCCATTACATAATTTCGGGATTGGGAAACCGTGGACTAATGAATAATTTAATCACGGCAAAATGCGAGACAATTCCTGAATTATTGTCAGTAATGAATTCACTTACAAAAATGAATACCCAGGCAGATAAGCGAGTTAAATTTGACCTCAATCAGCGTAAAACGTTAAATACTCGACCTCAATTCCAACCCTATACAGCCAGGCATGTAAAAGAACGAGTAAATGGGTTTGAAGATAGTAAGGCTGGTAGAAGCGCTCACTCTGACCAACCACCAAAGAGACATGAGAGAATCTGTTATAATTGCAGATCACCAGGACACTTTGCTCGTGACTGCAAACAACGCCAACCTCGGCACGTAAATCAGTTAGAACCCCCATCAAAGAAAATGCGACGTTTAGTTAATCCCGACGACGATAGTGGCCTTATAAAAATTATTGATGTGGACGGTATTCATATTAAAGCCTTTCTAGACCTAGGAAGCGACTGTACCACTTTAAGAGTGGGTGAAGTGCAGGAATGTCGTTGGGACATAAAACTGTGTGAAACTAAATTAGTGGGCTTTGGTATGGGAGCGGTAAAAGCCAGCGGTAAAATTAAAAAAAGTGTAACTGTAGGAGAAGTTAAAATGGTTATTGACATTTTAGTTGTAGAAAATCATGTACAGGACATCCCAATGATTTTGGGCCGTAACTTTTTAGATTCGCCAAACATTGTTCTCATTAAAAAATATGGTAGCTTGCAAATTAATTACGCGCGTAAAACACAATCTCCAATTATATGACTACATGAAACCACCTCGGAGTCCAATAGTCATCCTGGTGGTAAGTCAAAACCAAATATTGATACCAACGATATCGTAATTGGGAACTTTCCATATGACCGCCACGACAAACAAAAACTTTTCGATATTCTCAATAAATACCGTGATTGTATAGCAACTAATCTAGCCGAGTTAGGTTCAACAAGAATTGTCAAACTCAATATCTGTTTAAAGGAAGAGAAAATTATTCGCCGTAAGCCATACCGAGTTGCGTACAATGAACTGGAACAATTAAGTGGCATGCAGAACTTTTGCAACAGCTTTTGTGACTCCGAATGGGCAATATCAATTTAAGCGCATGCCATTCGGGCTAACGAATGCTCCTTCAGTTTTTATGCATTTAATGAGTATCGTGATGAGTCGTCTAGCCTCAAAAAATATATTAGCTTATATGGATGATATTGTCATTTTCGCACCGGACGTAAATATGTTACTAGAACTGTTAGACAAACTGTTTTCTGTGCTTAGAGAAGCTAATTTGACTATAAATATTAAGAAATGCACTTTTCTCGCAAATACAATTAATTACTTAGGACACGAGGTCAGTGGAAATGGCGTAAAACCGGGTACCGCTAAGATTGATGCTGTTAAATCGTTCCCCATACCCTCTGAGACTAGACAGGTGAAGCAATTTTTGGGGCTGTCTGGATATTTCCGACGCTTCGTTCCTAACTACGCTAAAATTGCTGCACCCCTTAATAATTTGATGAAGAAAGAAACACCATTTCAGTGGACTGATCAATAACAGGCAGCTTTCGACACGCTAAAAGCCAAACTTTGTGA
This sequence comes from Cheilosia scutellata, assembly GCA_955612985.1. NCBI lineage: Eukaryota > Metazoa > Arthropoda > Insecta > Diptera > Syrphidae > Cheilosia > Cheilosia scutellata. Next base: position 16,837,053 of record OY015311.1, read on the forward strand.
TGCGCCGGTACTTTCAATATATGACCCTAAAATGAATCACGAGCTTCACACAGACGCGTGTGCTCAGGGACTCGCAGGTGTTTTGATTCAAGTTAATAAATCCGAAGAAAGAAGAGACGTTTCATTTTTCAGTCGTGCTACGACAGATCCTGAAAAGAAATATCATAGTTACGAACTTGAAGCTTTGGCGGTGGTGGAAAGTCTTCAGCGATTCAAATATTATCTCCTGGGGAAAAAGTTCACGATTTTTACTGATTGTAATTCCCTCAGAATGACGCAAAATAAGAAGGATATAGTACCCCGAATTGCAAGGTGGTGGTTGAAAATTCAAGAGTTCGATTTTCAACTTGAATATAGACCAGCAACGCAAATGCAACATGCAGATGCTTTAAGCCGCAATCCAATTGGGAATCCAACTGAAATGGAAGAAGTTGGACTCGATATTCGTATAGTTGGTATACAAAATGACGACTGGGTAGCTGCACTGCAAAACGGAGATCCCGAATTACGCCAGATATGTGACATGTTAAATAGTCCAGACAACAATACCTCCAAGCGAAAGGACCTCGAAAAGGAATACATCCTACAATATGGTCGTCTATTTAAAAAAACAGCAGAGGGTTTACGCTTTGTCGTTCCAAGAGGAGTAAGATGGCGAGTCATTAAGTCGTCACATGATGATCTTGGTCACTGTGGTATTGATCGAACAATCGAGCATGTCAAGAAGATATATTGGTTTCCAAAATTACGAAGCGTTGTAGGTAAATACTTGAATAGTTGCATTCAGTGCCTTTATAATGAGCGTGGTAAGGATGAGACGAGATATCAAATTCATCCAATCAACAAACATCCGGTGCCTTTTCATACCGTACATATTGATCATCTGGGACCCTTCCCGAAGAGCCTTAAGGGAAATTTTTATGCGATCGGAGTTATTGATAGTTTTACTAAATTTATTATTTTGCGTCCAGTAAAAACCACAAATTCTAACGCCGTTATTCGGTCATTGATTGAGCTTAACCAGTTTTTCGGAACGCCTTCCCATCTTATTAGTGATCGAGGTACGGCGTTTACCTCAAAAGCCTTTAAAGACTATTGCTACCAAAATGGAATAAGACATATTCTCAATGCAGTTCGTACACCACGCGCAAATGGACAAATTGAACGATATTTTCGCACTGTGAGTACATCGCTATCATCAATGACGGAAAGGCAGGATGGACGAGATTGGGAGCAACATTTGTCCGCGATACAATGGGGTTTAAATTGTTTAAAGCACCGTATTACAAATCAAACACCACAGGACCTACTTTTCTCATTTAAGCTGAATAATTCGCTGTCGAATCAAATTAGCATAGCATTACATGGAAATGATTCCGAAGATGAAGAGAACATACCACTTTCTGAACTTCGAGAAAAAGCAAATCAACGAGTCCAGGAATTGCAAACTAAACAAGCAAACAAATTCAATGCCGCCCATATGGAGCCCCAAATATACGACGTTGGTGATTTAGTCCTTATTCGTGCCGAGCATCCTGCAACAGGGCAGTCAAGGAAGCTCCTTCCGAGATATAAAGGCCCTTATGAAGTCAAATCAATTTTATCAAACGATAGGTATGTGGTCGCCGATTGTCCAGCATTACAAATTTCGCAAAAACCGTACAGTTCCGTACATGCTGCAGATCGGATGAAACCGTTTGGGAAAATCGATGATTTTTCATGGGAAGATTAAGTCGTAAAAAATAATGGAATAATTAATTGAATAATTGAATGAAGATATTTTATTTTTAATTTCATTTAAAAAAAAAAAAAAAAAAAAAAAATACGGTAAAGCAATTATTAGTTCTATACTTTGAAATGATATTCGTTATTCTTGTGCGCCGACCAATTGCATCATCTTCTAGGAATACGATCGGTGTTCAGGCGCTCTGTGGAAATTGCAGTACGTAAGTAGCCTTGTATAATATGGTCTTGGTCAATTTGTGAAGGACACTATCTTATCCTCATTGTTTGGCTAAGTGTTCCGATACATCCTGTGTGATTTCTGTAGCTATCCTACCGCTGTGTGTTCTAACATATCCTGTGTGTTTTTATCAACAACTGCTGTGTGATATGACATATGCTGTGTGTTCTTAACAACAACTGCTGTGTGTCGTGAAACATATCTACTATGTGTTTTTCAACCGACTGCTGTGTGATCTGTGTGATTTTCATCAACAGGCTGCTGTGTGTTCTGTAAAAATCATAGGTGCTGTGTGTTCGAGAAAACTGCTCTGTGTACTGTTTTCGTCAAATATATTCATTTGTTGACTGTAAAAGTCCTAGACGAAACTTTTTGTGTTTGAGAGAAATGGTATAACCGTTATGTAGTAATACTATAATTAATTGACACTAAACGTGTTAACTTACACTGGGGACAGTGTATCGTCGGATGGCCGAATTGTTAACATATACAATGGCCACTATTGCATATGAGTAGAAAAATCCCTTCTGCTCATTATTTCGTTACTGATAGGTAGGCTGCACATGCAGCTCGACGAGTGAGGCAGATGGATTGAGTTAAGAGGCATTCCATATCTGCCTGGCAGGGCGCTCGGTCGAGTTCGCGAGGTGCTCTTGGATTAGATACAGTGACAGTGAGTGAGTTTTTGGACCAATGTAAATAGATAGAATTCAACATGAAGTACACCCACTTCTCATAAGGATCTGCCTCACCATGAATACAAACAACATTGGCAATACAATGTAAAAGAAAAAAATCATTCATCGATCCGCACTGGGTTGACATATCGTAACTAATTAAAAATTTATATTTATCAGCAATAAGAACCAAAGTTTCCAAAGTCCCGGACGCACAACTATGTACTCGTATACACACAATGTTTTCATATATGTACCTGTATTCCACCTTGAAACTCGTTATCCCTGTCATATAAAATATATAGGTCATGACTGCATTAATTGTGTTCAGTGTTCTGCTTGCTATTTTTTGATGGATGGTTTTAATAATTTGCCAAGCTTCCAACTTGGCATTGGCCCAAATTGATTCCCCCAACGAAAAAACACACAAAATGAATACTCTTCTTTAGACGTTCCATTGTATGTAGGTTAAATAAACAAGCTTTACATTATCCTTATGCTCCCCAAAGACACATATCAACGCACAAAGACGCATATACACAAAAGGACGCGTCATAAAAAGCAAAAACCCAAAACTTCAGCTTACAGAAAAAAACAAAAAAACGACAAGGCATCATAAAAACCAATCATAGCCAGGTAAATCGAAGCCCTTGCTTTATTACCCTTGAAATAAATACCAACACTTTGTAAGTAGACACAAAAGCTCTCTCGGCTCTTCTCCTTACGGATAGACTTGACCGAAAATCAGGTAAGTGTAGCTGCGATTGCCACCAGTTGCTAGTATACTTTCCCCACGAAAACCAACAGAAAGGAGCAACAAGCGGGCGGCTTTATTGTTGAACTGTTGCTTCGTCCTTTTGTGTAGTGGTTTGAGAGTACCTACATATGTATTATTTTTTAGAACACTACTGTGGATCCCATTCGGGTTTCTCCTCCATTGTATGGAATTTATCCAGGGTTGTTGGAGCCAAAGCACACATCTAAAATAACAGTTGATTGTCCTTTCAGTTCTGTTAGACATTAAATTGTGAACGAATGTGCCGCTCTTAGTATTGTTCCTGTAGTAGAGAATAGAATTTTACACTTTGAATCAATTTTCAAACCATTAGAGGACTAGAAAATTGTTGCTCCCACTTGGGCTTTTTTTAAAACGTATATATATGACACGGATTAACGGTATTTTCTTTCAATAGAACTTGAGAGCGCATCCTATTCCTATACGTTGCCATTGAGCTTTCTGTGAGTTACTATTTCAAAGGTCGAAGTACTTCGTGGTTATTTGAATAGGTATTTACTGTGGGCTGGATATTTCGTTTGCCTTTTTTTGAATAGGAAACCTTTTTTGACAGTAAAAGGACACCATGGATGTGGTGAGTGTTAAATTGTTTTTTCTCCTTTCTATTGGCCATTCTGTTACGGAGATTTTATGAATTAAAATTTTTTGCACAAAAACAATGTAGGATGCATGCGTCTAGGCAAGGACGTTGTGTACTAATCGTAAATTGAAGTTCTTTGCTATGTGTTTTAAGACAAATTGATTTTGAAAAAAAAACTTTATTTTCAAAAGATTGTGTCTGTCCTTTGTCTTTTAAGACGAGTATTGGACCTAGAGTAGTGACTTAGGTGCTTCAGAATTTATATTGCAGTTTGAGCGTGAATGCCAAAAGGAACCTTTGGACTAGAATTTTAACTACAATATTCCCAAAAAATGTGTAAAAATAAAAAGTATGTAAAAGAAAATGGACCTAGTTTTTTTTTAACAAATACGCGAATTACGGTACGTTGAGAGTATTATTCTGTCAGAGACGAATTAATCAATTTCAACCAAAACACGCATCTTGGATTGGATTTTACATGGCACACGCTGTTTTTAAACAAAAATATTATGTATACAAAAAAACATTTAAAACGTCCTAAAAGTAGACATTTTTGAGAAATCACCTATAAAGGTATCTTTGGTTTGGTTTGGTTGAAATTGGCTACCAGCTAGGAAAGGTCAACACACTTAGGCCAGCATAGACCCATTGTGATACCAAGACAAATGTATCATGTGAGATTGAGATTTCCTAGTCGTTGAACCATTTTGAGCTCTTTATAAAGCGTCTCTGTTTGTCAGATCACCTAAATCGTTGTAATGGAAGGCTAACAAGTGAAGCTTCATTCTATGGGAAAGACTTTGTTATTCGAGCTGTGCGTGCCTCGCGCCGGCGGCGTATAGAAGTGAATAGATTCATCTTCTAAAATAATGTATTCTCATTCCAGATATTGTTCTGGAGGGAATGGTGATTGGTGACGACAAAGTTCTTGTCAGTGTTTTTGGTTGATATTTTAAAGTTCTTCAGAATGGGAGCGTGGCCAAAGTCTTTCCTTGACCACTGTGAGGTAGCTTACCTTTAAGCGGCCCATAGACACTACACTTGTGTCTGCACCGGTGTCAGTGTACGGAAATGTGTACTGTGTGTGGGCTGGTGCGCACACCGATTTTGGTGTCAGACACGGTGCGAGTAAAATCAAAAGTTTTTGATTTTTGGTGTCGGTGTCTCGATCGGTGTGATGTGTATGACGGAATGCCACACCGGTGTCAGTACACCGGTGCAGACACAAGTGTGGTGTCTATGGGCCGCGTTAAGGCGAATGTGTGCACTCGCACGGTCATTTACTTGCTAAATATATCAACGGGTAATAGATGAAACATTTTGTCACCGCTTATGCACATACAAGCTGTGCGCTGGACCTTGCTTAGATAATCGCGGTTTATAGATTTTTCCAAAGCTGTCCACGTCCACCAGAAATTGACAATAACGCGGCGAATGTGGTCAATCGTTTCGGGTTTATCGGCGTAGACTAGCGACTTCACATATCCCCACAGAAAATAGTCAAGCGGCGTTAAATCGCACGATCTTGGAGGCCAATTCACGGGTCCGCAACGTGAAACTATGCGGTTACCTTCTATGCGGTTCCTTCAATAAATCATTAAATGAAGTCAGTAATCATGCATGGCTCTATAGCGGTCACCATTGACTGTAACGTTCTGGCCAGAACCAACCATAAAGCACACCCAACAGTCAGTTTTTGTGGATGTAACGGTGTCTCAACATACACTTGAGGATTATCATCACTCCAAATACGGCAGTTTTGTTTATTTACGTATCCATTCAACCAAAAGTTGACGATTATGTTGACCGTAAAATGGACGTAGTGCGCGATACGTATTTCGAACAGAACCATGATTTTCAAAATAAATTTGTACAAGTTGGAAGCGTTGGCGTCAGTCTATTCATATTGAAATGCCAAACCAAATTAAAAATAAATCACTTGACAGCTGACAAAATAGCCGCCAGTTAAAATAGTGTTGCCAACTTAAAGTTTTACCTCTAAAAAAAACCACCCTTCATATAAATACACAGCTGGTCAAAAAAATAATGCCAGTTGATTTTGTTCTTGCTGCTAAATAACAGACTTGCAACAAAATACATTTTTATTAAGAAATGTTTAGTTCCGTTAGTATGACGTCGAGCTTATTGCATTTACTAAGTGTACTGTTAAGTATTTTATTAATTTTCGTTGCAATACCATTTTCTACGTTTTACCACTTGGTCATAAAAATAGGTGTGCTTAACTAAATTATTTAAATTTTACGATTTGTTTCAAGAGTGTTATTAAAAAGTGATTAACTTTAAAGGTGAGTTTGTTTCTTAATCACTTTATCACAATTCTGGTTTAAGTTTTTTATTAAATGATATTTTAAGATGGTCCCGAAAAGAATTTGCCTTAAGCCATAGAAGTTGGAACGGACCTGAAGGAGTGAAAAAATGGCGGAATATTCTGTGGAGTGACGAAACAAAAATAAATTTGTTCTCCTCGGATTGTGGGCGTAACGTAAGGCGACCAAAAGGAAAACAATACCATCCTCGCTGTACACTGAAGATCGTTAAACATGGTGGGGGAAATTTAATGGTATGGGGTTGTTTTTCCTGGTATGGTGTCGGTCCTATATTTCGTCTCAATAACATCATGACAAAATATGGATATAGGGACATCTTGGAAAATGTCATGCTTCCATTTTCCAAGGAAAACATGCCCCTCCGATGGCATTTCCAACAGGACAACGATCCTAAACATACGGCCGGTATTGTGAAAGCTTGGTTTCGGGATCAAAACATCTCTGTAGTTTATTGGCCAGGTCAGTCTCCAGATCTCAATCCCATTGAGAACTTGTGGGATGCACTGAAAAGAGTATTAATGGGTCAGTTCTTCACAAATGCGAATCAACTGTGGAAGCAGTGCAAAAGGAATGGTATACCATTCCTCCCGAAACGTGCCAGAAATTGGTAGGATCAATGTCACGCCGACTCCAAAAAGTTTTGGAAAATAATGGAGGATACTCAGGTTACTAGAGTAAGTTATAAAAAATCAAACAAAAGTTAATAAAATCTATAATTAATGATTATTAATGAACAGGGAAAACAGAACTCCAAAAGATTTTTGCCCCTATTATGTAAGACAACTACAACTAAAGCTGAGTTGTCACTTGGTTTTATTTAATTCAAAATTCGGTTTTGTCCGTATAGTAATACACAACTTTGATAGAAAAGTTGTCTGTCAAAACACAATAAAGATGGTAGTGGTTGTCTATAAGTTGTTAGTTAGTTTGGGTTGTGTGAAAGTTGAGTTGAATTGAAGACAACTCAACTCAAATAAGTTGAGTTGTCTTACATAATAGGGGCATCTGTTATTTTTTTTTTTTTAATTATTCGAAAAAGAAACAGATAACTATTTTCCATAGTTCTTAAATAATGTATATTTTATTAATAATGTATATTTTATTAATATAATTGTGTACAAGAAACTAATTGAAAAAAATATGAAAAAATTTAGTTTTTTTTAAAATATGTTCTCACACCTATTTTTTTGTTTGACCAGCTGTGTGTATGGATTTGTATTTAATGTGGCTCAGCTTCTGGATCGAATAGAAATTTGCGTGATTCGTTAGGTAATTTTATTGCCTAAAAACAATTTCAAGATTTTTTGTACTTTTTAAGATTTCTGAATGCAATGACAAGTTGAAGGAGAAAAAGTCTGAGAAAAAAGTTTGCTCTCATTTTTTATGATTGAATCATTGAAGTCAAGTTAAGTGAAAGCTTGTAAAAAGTTGAAATGGGGAAGTGTCTTGAACAGTTCAAAAAAGGAAGAACTGTTGTAATTTGGATTAAATTATATAAGCACTATAGCGTCTGTGCTTATATTAACATGGGTGTATGTATGTATGTACCTGATTTCCATGTGTAATATGAAACCATCGTGATAGCAATGGCCTTAATGTACTGATTATGTTCTTACCCCTCAAATGTTTAATGTCTCCCTAATTGTGAAAGCCAAGCCTGTTGTTTTCCTTAAGCAAGACACACAAATGTCCTATTTTAACGAACAAGAAAATAAATGTGTGCACATAAAGTAGGTATAAAATGGCGACACCTTGTTAATGACAATCATGTCATAACCTTCTTTCAATGCATATTTTTCACACGAGTAATATTTACAGCATGGTATACGAGTATTATACGTTTTATGGTTCAACCTCCTTTTAGGACATGACCTAAATTTGACGGAAGATTTCTCATTCGTAAATCTAATTTGCTTAACGTCTAATTACACCATTAAAAGCAGGAGGCAATTTTTTTTACAGCGCTCTGGTAATCTCTATGACAATATTTTTCCTGTTCACCTCAACCTCAACACATGTCATGGTAGGCACTTGGACAGCTTTTACAAAAAATTGAAAGCGCAACCGAATGATAGAAATGTAAATCAAAATCAAAGGTCTGACTTCAAGTACATTTTCCAAATTGGACTCAGTTTATTACAGGTCTCTCCGTACTTGCCTATACAAAAAAAAAAACTTTATCTGAGGTTCATAAATTAATGGCAGTTATTTAGGATCTAAGACAAATGTGTCTGCATCTGATTCAATTGAAATTAATTAAGTTTCCTCTGATAAACTCGACCGTTGAATCGATTAGTCGCGTATAAGAAATTCTATTGTATAGGATGTTTAACTATAGCAGCTATTGACAGTTGCCTTGAATAACAATCAAGGTGGGTAGGAGCAAATGGTGTAAATATTTTCATCAAATAGGACGTAATTACACACATAAATTGTTTATCGAATCCACTTGCGATAAGGATTTAGATTTAGATTTAAAGGTATGGCGGGCAGTTCATATAATGGACATAAGTGGCTCAAAGATTTATATCAGTTTTGAGATTTCGCACAGTCTTATATAAGTTAATGGGCAACCACAGTGGGACTTGAGTCTATGTATAGTTAGATGTAGCAGATTGTAGCCTCGTGAAATTTTGTATAAGTAAACACGTGTTGTTCGCCTAAGCACGTAACATATCATTCGTAATGAATGCGGAAAGAGCCCCGTATGTACAAATCATCATTATGGCAACTCTATGTAACAAACGCTTTTTACAGCGCTAAGTGGAGTGATATTAATGCCAAACGCATTACAGAACAATTGCATCAGACTTGCATCAATATCTCATTCGAATGATGATAATAGTTACCTCAGAAACAGAAAGTTTATATGACACTCACACCGCAGAGGGAATGTAAAAGAAGAAAATTACGACCGCTTAGTCTTTGAACCCGATTAATGAAATATTTCCTACGATGCAATCCTAAGAATGGATATGCTCAAAAATATATATGTACATAGGGGGCTGAAAAGATGTTATTGCAGCACAAGACAAGACAAAGACGGCTGCACAAAGTCATAAGAAGCATATAATCCTGCAAGACTGTGCAGTGCACTTAGCCTAGCATAAAGGAAAGAAGAAGATACCTACTCCCTGTTCTGCTAACTAGGAGGCAGATCCCTAGTATCTTTCGGATACAGATAGACCAGAAGAAAAGAACCGCTAAAGATTCGATTAAGTATGGAAGATTAATGCGAAACTTGAGATGACCAAAAGCAAGTCAGCGTAAACTTATTTCGACAGTCACGCATATATTTACTAGCCTATCGTAAGGCTTTGAGATTTTGGCAGTTAAACTCTGCCAAAAAACTTGGAACTACAGTGAGCTCTCGATAATTCGATTTCCATAGAACTATAGAAAAACTTCGAATTACAGACGTTTTCGAATTATTTTCGTTATCTCTATTCAGAGGTCGGCTCTGAACTAAAAAAGAAATGAAGACTGGCTCCGACCTAGGCGATAAAAGCGGCACATCGAAATGATTAAGATCTATTGTATCATAAGTTAGAAAGAGGGCTTAGGCTAAGTAGCCCTCCACGTTTTTTTTTTTATAAAGTTTATGATATGGCTGCGAAGGTTTTTTTCACCTCTTCGAGGTCCAGTTGGTTCCTGGAGAAGATTTTCCGTCTAATTCCACATTCGCATATAATGTTGTTTCGTCTTCTTCAATATATAAGCCTGCACACCGCTGAGTTGGCTAGATTAATTTTTCTTAGGTAGTATCGTAACCCATGATGTCCTGTGAGGAATCCAATTAGGTTTCTGATATTATGTTTGCTATTGGCATTGTGACTGAATGGCTGGATAGCTGGTTTGAGCCTATTCTGTCCAATTCGTCGGCTTTATAGTTTCTTTCAAAGCCGTCATGGCCATCGGGAACCCACCACAAAATTGGTTCTGTTCCCGAGGCTAAGACTTGGAAGGGTGTTGAAACAGTATAATACTGATTTGGAGTCAATGATAGGTGAGATAAGAGCTTTTATAACCAGTGATGCCATTCTGACTGGATTCCGGTCATATCTGTCCGAAATCTCTTTACTCTGGCCGGAGAAAATTTTGAAATCCGGCCTACTCGTCTTTTGACCAGAACGAAAAATGTTTTTAACCGGAAAACTCTTTTTGGCTGTAAAAATAAAATTGCCCTACTGACTATAAATTGAGATAGATTTCTATAATTTGAATGAAACTTTGCCATATATTACTAACATGCTCCCAAGTCCAAACAGAAACCAATTTAATGCGAATAATCGGACTACAACATCACGCATGGAATTCTGCTCCGGGAGCAGGATAATAAATTATATTAATAAAATATATATAATATAATGAAATAAAATTGAAGAGGAAATTAAACAATGAATTTCAATTAATTAAGGTGTGAAATTCAATAAATCTCAGATTGGATATTCTGACTCTTTTCAAGTGCCAGAAAATTATCCGAGAAAAATATTATTTAGGCCAACTGACACACGGCCTTAGTAAATGACCATACACGTCTTCCCATGACTTTTATTTCCATTAACGACTTGGCTACACACAAAAACTAGGCGTCATTGCAATGAAATAAAATTTGACATGTAAAAGAATTTTAAAATCGAAAACACAAACAAATTCTATAGTAAAGCCGACGAGGACGCCTGTTTCTATCAACGCAAATATCAAATAAAGATTTGTTTGTATCGAAAGCACAATGGTGCGAAAAAGAATCTTCATGCCCTGCCCAGCCCATGCCAGAATTATTATTTCTAAAAGTGGATTTTCTGTGCATTTTTTATGCTATATACCTTTCTCCTTTCTACTCACTCAAAATCTACCTTTCTCACTGGACACGACGTTCATTGGAAGGCATGTATGGCCATGCGCTAAAAGTGTATTTCTGGACTTAAAACATGTCATATAAAATGAAAAATTTGTTTTAGTAAATTTTAAACAAATTTAAAATTCGTAAATTGTATAGGTTAGTTATAATGTATTTTCTATTTTTGACCGGGTTTCTGATACTGATTTGGAGTCAATGATAGGTGAGCTAAGGGCTTTTATAACTGCTTGACTATCCGGGAATATATAGAGCACTTTCGGGGCTAGTCTGCCTCTAGTCCTGTACACGGGCGAACTTTCACACTCTTAACTGTGCAAGAAGCATTTTCTTCAACTCATTCAATTGTTTAAAAGCCACGTTCACCTAGTCTATCAACTTATGTGAGCTTGGCAAAAAGGAATATCTTGCTTGAGTTGAATTAAGTTGAGTTTATAGAACTTTCTCATGTACATTTGCTGTTTTCTCTATTTTTTCATTGACATTCGTTTTCCAATTTAGTGTTCTATCAATAACTACATATTTCCAAATAGTTCGCATCCTTTGGATACCTTCAAAGGTATTCCACGTTTTTATAACATATTCACCGAATCATAATCGTCTATCAAGACATCCCATTACTACATGTTTTTCCAATAACAAACTACGCGCACTCCGGCTCTAGTGTTTGTCTATTCAAGTCACATTCAAGTGTCTTTACACTCTTGACCTACATCCTCATACGAGAGTCCTAAATAAATATTTATATAGAGATTCGCATTAGGATGTGTACATCCTTAAGGATTAACTTATAGCCATATAGTAAACAAACTTGTTACTATCTCGTGACGGATATTTCCTGACAACAGACTTCCTTGTAGGGTAAAATTCAAGTAGACGAATATAACCAAACATATTCTGAATGAAAACGTCTATAAATAGATAGTTATTTACCGGGCGGAACTATCACCCGTTTGGAAGGAGTCATGCTTTTTTTGGGGGGGGGGGGCTCTTTTATGCAATTCAATCAGGACTCAAATATTTTTTAGCCTCTATCATTAGGTATGTAACCCAGTAGCTTGCATTTTAAAACAATTAGGCGGTTCAAACCCCATTCAATAATTTCACATCGAAATTTCTACAGCATATGGTGTATGATGGAATATCCATAGAGTAGTATCTACTCACAGGACACGGAGATGTTAATTATTCTAAGAAGCATCTTCAAATAATATGTTAAAAAATAAATTCGCTCCAAAATTTGTGGAGTATCCGATGCGTATGTTATCATATCCGGCTATATCGGATATTGTTTCATCCAATTCTAGGAACTAGGTACTGTAATTGGTTGATGGATAAAAATCATTCACCGTCTGAATATCAAAGGTCACTACTGAAAATAAAAACGTTACCAAGTAAAAGCGGTTTTAGGTATATATTCGGGAATATTCCCCAGAGCCACTATTCTTAACGAGAGTTTCGATTCTCAGAACTATGAATCGTTTTCCTATTTATAAATATACTTGCTTCTTCAATAGTTTCTCTCATCTTCTAAGCATTACAGACATATAGACACATTCTGCTACCTTGCGCCAGACTAAACGCACCTCCAAAATCAATAAATCGCTAGTAATAATGAAACGGAATTCCCAAAGGAGACCCTGAGAGATCCTAATAAAAGACAACGCAAAATGGGTTCATTAAAATTTTAGATGTTCAATCGTTTTACTACCTACCCTCTTCCGATTATAAATAAAAACAGAAAAGAAAAATCCATCCGAGCTGGGATACAATAATAACAATCGAATAGGAAAGTTGGGCAATTTAAGGATCTTTCTTCAGATTCCGATTGATGTTACGATAACAGCCCCCAGTTGCTCAAAACAAAGAAAAAATGCCCTGAGACAGCAGCATTCGCAGAGCTTAAGGAAAAGGTATTCTTTCCTTTGACCTTTTTTACCAAAATAAAAAAAAATGAAAATCAATTCATACTCTTAGCGCTATTTCATTTAAGGTATGGATCACATCAGAATCCTTAAAGTTTGTGCATTCACTTTCAATATTACAAATTCCAAATGAAATACTTTGTATACCCCCAAAGCATCTCGTTCAATCGAATCCTTGTTAAGCTGATTCAGCGCTGTTCCACCGGCGATGTAATGTGTGTATGGATGTATAGTGTAACCTATCTACGTCATGGTAGTTGAAGCATTTCCTCTCTCATCGGTGCAAGGCGTATAAAAAAATGTTAATTTCGATTCAAGTTGCCCCAGGAGTTCATCAAGGTTCAAGAGGTAATCCTTTTTTTCCATTTTTTTTCGTCGAATCGAATGTTCGCATATGTTAAGGGTTAAAAGTGAATTGGTGTCGCGCACGAATAGCTAAATATAGCAGCGATTTCAAGGGAGATATCACTGGGTAAGGGAGCCGTCAACGTCGTCGCATGTTATGCGAGAGTAAATCCAGTGGGTGAGCCTGGCATCCGGAATGGATGGAAATGATGAGAAAACACATTTCTTTCGTTGATCGACTGGAATAGATACGAATTAAATTTCGCATTTTATGGAATTTATATGAAATATGGGCGAAAATAAAAATGTCATCTGCGATACACTGAAAGCTGGAAACACAGTGGAGTGCGGAGTCTTATAGGTATAGGTATATCTTTTATTTTTTCGTTTTTCCCTCAACTTGGATCGGGATGGGATTTTATGGTACGATAGGCACCCATACCCATTTTTAACCTTACCTTTACTCTTTTTGCTAACACCACTTTTCCCTTAAACGTAAAAGTTGCTAGACAAAAGCAACGAAGTTAGCCATCAGGACTGCTCCTGTTGATAACTTTTTGGCAGACTAACTAATATACCTACACTGATTTTATTAGTGATTAGCATAACATCAGACTGACTCCATGGCGTATTTTTGAAAGTTGAACCAATGAAACTGTTCCATTTATATCGACCTCATTCGTGCCAAAGAATTGTGTATATCGAAGGACAGGCTATAACCAACTGCTTGTATTGGGATATCTGTAATTTCCGATAGGAAATGCAATAGAAACTGAGGTATCCTTTCATCCAGGATTTGACGATTTGAAATTGAAATTGATAATTTGATTGCTTAATTTGCATCTGGTCAATATTTCTCTTCTAGGTATATGGAAGAGATTTTGCACGTCTGTACCTACTCATATTTAATACCCGATTTTGTAGAGGCGGGAGATGTCTTGGTGGAGAGCATACACCAACTCGTGTCTCCAAGATTTGGTCAGAGGAAATAATGCCTGAGGAATGGAAATGGAAAAGGATACTCTCTAAACCGCACCAGCTATAGAGGCATCAGTCTCCTCAACATCGCCTATAAGATCATATCTGCTGTATGCTGTGTGAATGCCTTAAACCATTGTCAGTTTTTGCAGAATGACGATAGAGAACGCTCGCTGTTCCGTAAAGGTCAGAAACAATCTCACCGAGACCTTTGATGTCAAAAAAGGATTTAGACAAGGTGATGCGCTGTCATGAGACTTTTTCAACATCATACTCGAGAAAATTGTGCGAAACTCACAAGCCAACACCAGCGGCATAGTTTTCCAAAAGTATCTACAACGTTGCCGAACCGTTCACTGGTGAAGGTATCAGATGGAATTTAATCCCTCCAGCCTCACCACATTTTGGAGGATTATGGGAAGCGGGAGTTAAATCGGTGAAGTATCACCTAAAACGAGTTGTAGGGAATTCAACTCTTACATTCGAGGAGCTGTCCACAACACTGGCTTAGAAAGGTCGAGGAACCAAAACCTTTAAGGCATATTTTGCCATATTCATTTGCTTGGCCACCAAGGCCCTTCACCTTGAGCTGGACAGTGACATGACAACTCAAGCCTTCATAGCTGCGTTTAGGCGATTTTCTGCAAGAAGAGAATTCTGCAAGGAGATTTTCAGCGACTGAGGAAAAAAATTCGTTGGAGCCAACAATGAGTTAGAAACACTTGCATACGCTGACGACATTGACATAATTGGCAGAACGCAGCGAGCTGTCACTGATGCGTTTGCAAGTTCCGGTGCCAGCGAATGTAAGCGAATATCACTCGCGCGAATTCGCAAAGTTCGCTGAAAACATTTTAGTATGCATTTCCTATGTTGTGTTCGCGCGAATAAATGTTGTGCACTCGAACCACAACATAGGAAATGCGTACTTTTAAATGATTTCAGCGAACTTTGCGAATTCGCGCTTACATTCGCTGGCACCGGAACCGCAACCTTAGTGGTGAATTAGGACAAATATTTAAAATATTTGGATATAAGCTGTCCAAAAAAGATAGTTTCAGATAACTTTCAGAGATCGTATAGAAAACACTAAAGGAAGTGAGGTATTTATAATGTAAAGCAGCTACTTCTAGAACGGAGAGGTCTTAGCTTCATCAGGTAGGCGTTCTGTGGGTAGATCTCTGTTGCCGCTAGGCGGGATTAGTGTTCACTTACTTTTGACGTCCACTGTAGGTATAGATTTTAAGTTATAAACATTTTAGAAAAAAAATATCAAAATGAGGTTTTTAGTACTTTAACTGCAATTGTACACCAGCAAACATGTTCTCCTTCTCTGGTTACCACAAGTAAAACATACCGCTAAGCTTCAGTCGTATAAGTGGATTTTTTCGTACAATTTATGGGCCCGCTTATAAACTATTTTTCTTCTTTCCATTAGCACACATTTAATAAGAGAGGAGTTTCGTGGCGTAGGTAGCTACCAATGCCAATAAATATTATTCTTTGTGAACACCTGTAAACACAACATAAAGATCGTTCCCCCATTGTATCTATAAAATTCCCATTTCCATTATTTCCCCAAAGTAAGTTCTTTTAAGTTCACCGAAGCGCCATTTAGAGTTCTCCGCAAATCTACTTACAATGGCTGCCATTACCTCTACCCAATGACATTGTCGTAACGTAACCATTATCTCGTACAATCCAATTTCCGATTTCTATTTTCCCTTTGTCCTATTGCAGTACTGTATATGTGTTGCATTGTAACTACATATATGATTATAGTGCGGATATACCGCCCGGCGACATACAAGAAACGGTTATGTGAATGCGAAATATTTTCCTGTGAAATATTATTCTCTTCCGTTGATGCGCTACTATCAAAGGGTGGTATCTATAAGAATACCTACTAAAACCACCTTAGAGATCTCTGATGGAAAGAAGTGGCTTTAGACACCTGTGTTTGCGGGGAAACGACATCACTCCCCTTGTCGGTGGGTCTATTATACACTTTAGAAGCAGCAGCAAAAATAAGGAAAGTACATTTTACACCTGTTTATGTAAACACTCACTTCAAGAACTTGTCGGTTACAATTTGACAACAATGCCACAAATATTGATTAATGGTGGCAGATATTTGCTTATTGAATACTTAGATATTAATGCATCGACGTGACGGAGCTTTCAATAAACCCTTCATGTACCTATACTTACTTCCGGGAAAAGCATAAGTTTTTTTTTTTAAGGGAAGAAATGATTAAGGGTTTGAAAAACGTATTTGATGGATGTGATTGAAAACTTGTTTGGATAAATTGGGGCTTTTGGACGATTGCAACAAAAGAGGGACTCATTTGTGGATATATCAAATTGATTGTAGTTCCAATTCTTTAAGCAGTGCTGATCAAAAACAACCCGTTTGTGACTGTGGGTGTGGGTATCCCAACTGACTACCGGATTGAGTCATCATTTCCAATCACCCGTATAGTTACCCAGTTTATCGTTAAGCACTTGAAATTACCTCAGAAATTGCTTGCTTTTTACAAAAAAAGAACCCCTAACTTAGACCTTTAAAAAAAAAAAAAACACTTTAATCTTTCAACAAATTTGTCTATCCAATTGACAAGGTAGCTCCTAGAGTAACCCAATTTAATTTGGTTTGTATCACCTGCTTCAGGGGATACTAATTGTTTTCGGAGAAGAAAAATGAAGAAAAGCGGATTCTCCTTTCAAATTTGTTAAACATTGCTTTTTAATTAACTTCAATCAGGGCATGGTATCCTTTCACAAAGTTCTGGTAGTATTAATTTCAGTAAAATACTTTGTATATCACTTATATAACAGCCTTCAACAGTTCAAACAGGAGCAAGCGGATAAATTTACCTCTGCCAGGGACTCATTAATAGAACGACGCTTTTTGTGCACTTGACGGATTTTATTTCTAATGAAGTGTAAAATATGAAAGGAAAAGGGCTCCAATAAAGTACCACAAGGAAGCAACGAGGGTTATTTGGTTCTGTGAATAATTCTCTTTCTATTGTTTTATTGGGACTTACATTAATTGTTTCACATAGCATTTTGGATGAAAGGCCAGGACGAATTCTCCCAATAGAAAATGTTGTTACGTACGACTAAATAAAAAACATTTTATTTACTTTTTTATTTCGGTAGTATTTACGGATCCTTTTCCCGGGTCTCACACCCAACAAATTTTAACAAAAAATAGATGTCAAATGAAAGATATCATTTTTTTTATATTTAACAAATGAAAAAAGTTGAATTTTACTATACTTTTAATTTTGGCTGAGAATTTGCTTACAAGAGTGACGTCACGCAAGTTTTTGTAGAGAATTTGTTGAGTAGGAAGTTGCAAGCATGATGGAATAAGTATAAGGTGGTCTCGTCGGCTGCCGACTCGCTCGTTTTTTGGTCCCTTAACGCTTCGTTAACGTACACTTACTACGCTGAATAAAGAGAAAAACGTGTCGTTAAGGGACTACTTTTTGCCGACGAGACCACCTTATACTTATTCCATCATGGTTGCAAGTAGCAATAGGTCTGTTCTTTTACTTTCAATTTTTACGAACTTTTACGCATTTTTACTCAATGTCGTTCCTTAACTTGAAAAATTCGTAAAAGAGAGTGGCTTCGAAGAGAGCAAAATATTACCCCTCCACTGAGAATCTTACTAGTTTTTGCTCAAAACATTTCTTTGAGTAAGAATTGAAATAACTATCAGTCACCTGAAAATTGACACATTTGATTTTGAACGCGTGTAACGACTATTTGCAGTTTTTGTCTTTTGATTTGCTGCGATATGAGAAACAAATTGGTATGAAAATGGTATCAGAAGAAGGGAAAATAATGTAGCTTTTTTTCTCTTCTCGAATGCATTTAGTTCAGTCAGTAAAAACTTTCCACATATACTTGGATCCATACTCACATGCAATTTAAGGAAAAACAAAATGCATCTGTCATTTATCATAGTTAATATACAAAAGCGTTCCCTAACGTTTTCGTAAGTTTTTCTCTTTGAGAGAGACTTCATCCGCACCACTGTCATTTCGACAGTATTTTCCATTTTTACTACAAAAGTAAAGGAACAGACCTAATTTCTTATTGAATTGGACATGGACATTCATTTTAGGAGGAGAAGGGAATACTTACGGGGTGGATATGGGTTACATCTTACAACATAGGTATGCCAGAGTTCATGTTGTCATTTTCTCAAATAGTAGAAAGTTTCGGAAAACATTGTTTTGAAAATATTTTTCATTGTTTTCAAAACATTTTAAATTTTTTCGAAATATTTTTGAAACATTTCAAAAACGTTTTCCAATTTTTACGAGGAGAGAAAAGTTTTCATTATATTATAAACATTTTTGGACTGAGAATCAAAAAAATGAAATATAACAAATTAGAAAAATTATAAAATAAAAATTATATTCACAAGTTGGGCGTTTTCAAATAATTTTATTAATTGCACAATTTTTTCCTGGCACCACACATGTTTCTCTATTTTGATTCGGCTAATGGTCACCAACTATACTTACACAAAAAGAACCATTTGAATTAAGGACTAGCAGAGTAAAAACTTTCTGCCAATCTTTTCCACCTCTTGATGGTGGTCTAGGCTGGGTTAGAGCTTTAATCCCATTCGATCTTGGCGTCAACATTTAAGACTCTCATTTTAAAATCCCTTTGCAAACGAAGTGTTTTTTTTATCAATTCCACCAAACTCTTAAATTGTTTCTGGCTTGTTACTTTTAACCCTTCAAAATAGAATCTTATTTAATTTAGTTATTTGCATAAATTAAGAATTCAAAAATTACATTTTCAGGAGTTTTTTATTTTTTTATTACTTGACGATCACTAATTTGTTAATGACAAAATTCGTCCTTTTTCTTGTCGTTTTGTTGCGTTCAACGTCTTACATGAGGTTCGTCGTACACTAATGGGATCCACAAGGCATTCAACGACGAAGAAACGTCAGACGTATTTCTAAACTCAAATTGGCGCATTTTAAATCGTTCTAAACGCCACTCGTGGGCGCAGTAGCCCAGTGGTTAGTGTGCTGGACTGCTCCCTCGCACAGCAGTCCAAATTGGCCCAGGTTCGATCCCCGGAAAAACACAAATTGCATCTTAAGGTTTTTTCTACTGCGCCACCTCTCGCAAACGTCTGACAAACATCCGAGAGTATGACTGTCCTGAAAAAGTTTCTCAATTCAGCCGTTCGGACTCGGCATAAAATTGTAGGTCCCTTCCATTCGTCCCAAAAATAGAAACTCACACAAATGAATGGTTGCGAGAAGCTAGGCCTAGGGTGTCTACCGCATGTTGCGCCTATTTAATTATTTATTTATTTAAACGCCACTCGGAATAAGGGTGATTATCTATAATTCATCTGTAAGTGGGTATGTCACTGAAGTTCTCCTAAACGGATGAACCGATTTTGACAAAATTTGTTGCGTGTGTTTCAGTGGGTCCCTGGATGGTTTTTTATTCATAATTGGATCTGGTAGGTTGCACTAAGATCGGGTTCCACGAATTTTTTTCTTGACTTGCGGTCATAATTGACGAGATTAACGAGAAATTGTACTCATTTTTTTTATTTTGCTTTGGGGAACAGCAAATCACACAATAGGTAGCGAACGAGAAGATTGAAGTGTCAAACTCAATGCCAAATGTCGCTTAGTATATAGTTTGCTAGACCCACTAATAGAAGGCAAGTCAAAGTTCGGGCAGGACATCATCGTTTATAATCAGTTTTGAATATTGTGTTGCGGTTTATCTTAACCTTACAATATTTGCTAAATTTCGTCAGATAAACTACTTAAGTAAATTTCGTGAATACCTACATTTGTTTGTCCTAAATGCACTTATTCGAAATGTCGTCAGGTTGATGGAAGATGGGTAGAGCGATTCGCTTTCAGTCTAAACATTTTATTTATGCAGCACATGGAGGACTATACTCGTGGCGTTCTGGTTAGCCTTTTTCGTACCTTCCCAACTGATCCAAATTAACGTTTTCTGCTGAGAGTTAGAGTATAGAAGTAAGAACGGAAAATGGTTAATAACAGAGCCCATTGTCTAGTTCACAAACCACAGGTTTGTGGTTTAGTTGTGAGATTGCAAAAATGACAAACGTATGGCGGATAAAAAATTCACAAAACCGAGAAATTTACACCCTAATGGGCGTCTATATTTAGTAACAACTTACACATCTAACAGTAAAAAATGGTTAATTTAAAAAAAAAAACTTAAAACGTAGTCCTTATTGTGCTAAAAATAAATGACATCATAAATCCCAGGGATTCCATTATCGCATACCCCTTCTTTTGTCTGAGTATTGACTACCTACTATCTACAAAACGCATATTTATGGCAAGCCATTCGACATGACAATGGCAACTGACCCCAATCAGTAGTTTATTTTTGTTGCATGGAAAATCGAATTTTCTCATAAATCCATTCGAGATACTTTTCAATTTTCACATACACTCCAGGCTTGTTAGCGTGTCCGCATTGTTGTCCCCAGGAAATGATCCCATAAAGAGTTTCCACACCTACGCAACATAAAAATCAAAAACTCTGTGCCATCAACATTTAAAGCGTATACTACCCACCTGAATCTGAGCACACAAATGGACCACCAGAGTCACCCTCACATGCATCCACTCCCTCTTCCAAGAATCCCGCACAGAACATACCCTCTGTGATGGAGTTACCATAGACGTGTGGTAGCTTGCATATTCCATCGGAAATCACCGGTATCTCGGCAACTCGCAGATTGTTCGATGGAGCTAAACCCAAAAGGAAAGTTAAATACGTAAGTCAACGCCGTTCTTTTTGTACTAACTTGAAACTCCCGACTGAATGGATCCCCAGCCGGATATGGTACATCGTCGTCCCTCCTCGTAGTTGGTTCCTTCCGGCGGCAGACAAATCGGTTGGATGTAATCGTTGAAGCGAACCGGATTCTTCATAACTATCAGAGCAATGTCGTTGTTCATGTGTGTGCCATCTCGGAACTTCTCATGGATATACCAGTTCTCTATGTACGAATCAATTTCCGATGATTCTGCAATATTTGCATAATGGTCACCCAAACGAATGAAGTAGGCTCCTTTGGGATAGCCAGCCAGGCAGTGGGCGGCTGTTAGAATATGCTTCTTCGAGATGAGAACAGCTCCACACCAATGACTGGAGATACCACCACGGCCTTTGGTACGGATGGTCGCCTGCCAGGGATGATGACCACGCTTCGCCACATTACCTTTGACGACACGCTCCAATTCGCGTGGTAGCTCCTCTGTGAGATTGGCGTTAAAGTGCCCACAAACTTTGCGGTTGTTGGCGAATTTGCTGTTTCTCTGCATTGCATAGACATCCATTCCGATGTCGTCGATTGTTGTGGTTTGTACATCTTCAGTGGGCGGTGGCGAACCTTTAACTGCAGTGCTCGTCGGACGGGGTGGTGGACCAGCGGTGCACTTAAGGCTGACGTCCTCGGTGTGATTGCAATTATGCTCACCCCATGACCAGTGATTGCATACATCTATTGTGGACTCGTTACCATAGCAGGATATCTGGTCCAGCCAAATCGGTCCAGAACCCGGTCCGAAGGCGTTCTTCACTATTTTCTATAATCCAAATAATTAGAATGATATTATGAATTCTAGTCTGTGTGGGATATCTTACAGCAGGTCCATAGTATCCCAGTGAATTGCAGGCAACTTGTGCTTCCGTTTGTCCGAAATCATCATCACATATAGTACCCCACACGCCACGATACAAGACTTCCAGTCGACCTTCCTGTTTGCTGCGTCCTCCTTTGAGTCTGAATTCCACAGTTGACTGTAATAAAAATAAACAGTTAGCTATTGACTATTTAATTTGAAATTTCATCTTGTACTCACATTACAAACAGCAATACTCTCGTCTGACTCATCAGTGCAATCCGAGACATTATCGCACACAAATGCTGGTGGGATGCATTCTTTTGAGGTGCTGCATAGCCAGTAGTCATTGGGACATTTCATCACTGGTGTCTTACATTGAATTCCAACGACTTCATCAGGACCACAGTCACTAACACCCCAACCCATAAAGCGACAGTCCTTGAGAGATGTCTCGTTCCCAATACAATCGACTTCATCCATTACGAAGGAGACTTCCTCACCATCGACTGGTGGGTAGAATGAGTTTCCGTGCACCTCACTGGCTCCCAATGGAAAACCAAGCTCGCGACAAACCACATTTGCATCGTTTATTCCAAACTTATCATCACATACGTAGCCCCATTGTCCGAGGACTGAAATATTAAGAAAAAATTTAATTGGTACACTTTGCTTATTTAACAATCGGTTTTAACAGAATTTGATAAATGGGGAAAGGACATAATTCCATCTATCGATATAAATAAAACTGAAATGGTACTCGTTAGTCATCGCATCACTTGAGAGCGGCTGGACCGATTGGCTAATTTTTTTATATGTTCTTAATATTCTGAATAAGAAAGTTACGGAAAGGAAAATTGGAAAAGTTGCCCGGGTAAGCGAAAAAAAAGCCGTGGCACCTCCCATGCAAAAAAAAAAACATTCAAAATCTTATATCTCGAAAACGACAAAACCGATTGACCCCGGGAGTTTTTCTGAGAACATTTTTTAAATTTGAACATAGGAGCATATATAGAAAATAAAGTTTTAAATGATTTATTTCAAATACCATGCTTATCCTATACAGATTACAGATGCCTGGCTTCTTAAGAGTGCATAATTTCGGCACAAATAGGACAAGAACGGATTCGAGTTGTAGTTCATGGGCCTTACGATTCAGCCATACAGCTATACGTATACCAGGTCCTCCAGACCTAGAGTGACCCGTGGAAATAGAAATAACCGTATAAAATCAGTTTAGGTCTAAGGCCCCACTTTTTTGACAAAAGTTTTGAAGCATGAAAAGTTAAATACTTGATTTTTGAAGGTTGATATTAAAGCTGTAAATACCGGAACTGACCGTTTTAGTTATATTCACATCTAGTCCACAACCCATGACACAAACACTTAACCTAATCAGGAACCTTTCTGTGCCATATTTTATATGCTAAATGAATAAATATGTACATAGTTGGATAAACATGTCTGTAAACGGCCGTAAGCCTCACCATTCGTTTATTCGTTTTCGTATAAGTATGAATGGGTTGGATATTTAATTTTATGCCGAATGGCTTCACGAAACCACCTTAAGAAGTAATTTCTGTTTGCCGGGGGATCAAACATGAGACCTTTGCTCAGTGTAGTCCAACACACTAACCACTATGTTTGATTTGGCCCAGTGCAGTGCTAAGAAAATTAGAAACGATCCTTCTAAATCCTTCTGTCAGTCAGCTGAAAATGCCGAAACCTGTTGTACCAAAATTGTAGCATCTGTTAAATGGTGTGCAGTAGATTACAGTTGACAAAATGGGTACAATTTCGTCCATCGATTTTTAAGCTGCCTATCGCCTATGGCATCATCTTTAGAGATGTGCTCTTGTTTTAGCACCAGCCTTATTAAGACTTTTGATGTCAAAAAAGGATTTAGACAACGCGACGTCCTGTCATGGAACTTCTTTGACATCATTGTGCGAAACTGAAGTGGCTACAATTGATTGAATTTAGCTTTTAACGAGGGAAAACATAAAGTATATGCTAAACCAGAAGGGATACCCAACAGCAACGAATCGGACAGATCGGCTCAATCGATAGCTAGAGATTTTAGGTAGTATGGGATTTTGCCGACCTCAACTGTGTAATAAATTCTGATAATAACATCTCAGCAGGAATTAAACGAGGAAGGCAATTGAGTAGGTATAAGAAAAGCAGATTTTGTAGCAGACATTGGTCATCCAAGTTTGGACTTTTAACCTAAAATGGATGGAGATATGCTCGATCGCTTTTAGAGAAAGGTTAAAAGTTCTTTGTATAATTGTTCGTGCCGTTTGCGTTGACGGCCTTTGGAGGAAGATATTCAACGATGGATCTGCATCGGTCTACAAACTGTAGACGGATAGACACAAATGCTCCGACTCGAAGGGTATATTCGAGTCTGACCCGGAAGGAAAATGCAGTAGAAAAAGACCTTTGGTGGCGCGAAAAAGTTGAAGTGCTCACTAACTTTTGAAGTGCGCAACTGGATCAGTCTAAGCTATAAATATTGAGGCGAACTTTAAACATGTAAATATAGTCGCCTAAAATTCCAATGTAAGTATTTTAAGGAATACTCACTCTTGACTTCAACTCTTCCGCCACCCTCGTTAGACAAACGAATATCGTATCCCAAATGATCGCAATGCTCCTCGTCCTTGCGGTTGCCACAATGGTTGACTCCATCGCACGTCTGTAAGATTCAATGTACTTTAGTAGGTTAGCACTTTAGGGAAACAAAATTCTCACCTCAAACGTCTTGATGCAATTGCCATTGCCACAATCGAACTGACATACATCATCCACAGAAGGATTCTCAACGACATCGACAATGGTGGTCCCTCCCACCGGTGTCATTGGAGTTGTTGTCAGCTCATGCTTCGACTCATCTGCTCCCCCGGCTGGTTCATTGGCAAAAGGATTCGGTAGGTGAGGATGTGTTCGATGGAAATTCCTATCGTGGTGCTGATGTTGATGATAATTGGATGGTGTATGGACTGGGAATGGTTGGTGGATGGGATGAGCATAGTTCGGTGGTGTCAAACTATTCTGTTCACCTGCAAAGACAATTTCAACATCTTTATGGATTTCAGGCGCAACAGTGCTAGTGGTTGTGGTGCTAGTGTTAGGTTCCTGAGATCGTGACAAACTCATGATATGCGATTCGGCCTTTGCAGCCATATCGTTTGTCACCGTGCCACTGCGATTGAAATATGGACGCAGTAGGAGACGAATTGCCTCACTAATTGGCAGTTGACCGACCTCATCGGCGGCATCAGTCTCACCTGGGGGTTGGTAGATACTAGATGGAGTCGTTTGCTTATAGAACTCACGATTGTAGTTCGGTGGTGAGACACCATGATGCTGAGTAGTACTTGGGATGACGACACCTCCTTCCTGGCTAAATATGATCTCGGGCTCGAAGTTGTCCTCGGAGACGAAGCTGGTAGTTGAGGATCTAGGTGTGGGAGTGGTTTTCCTGGCAGCCGTCTTATTGGGCGGACTTGATGACCAGCTGGTGTTGCGCGAGTGTGCTACACCAGAATATGAGGGACTGTAGGATGGACTGGGGTGGATTCTGGTAGTGACATTGTGGATAGGTGGATGATAGATGTTGAAGATTGACACATCGGTCTTTCCTGCTTGTGATGTTAGAGTCGAAAATGAAGGGCGATTTGCTGGGGTGGGTGTTGTTGGGGTATAATCGCTTTCGACTGAAGCTTCTGGTGCTGATGGAAGGGGAGGAAGCAAGCCTCCATACAGATTGGATTCATCGATTGCGGGCCATGTTTCTGACCTATTAGGAGGAGTGTTTATGAATATAGTGCTTGTATTGAATTGACCAGGTTCATAATGGGAACTTGTTTGTTCTCCTGGTAAAGGGTGCCATTTACTTTCCCTTGGGGGCGAGAATGACGGCCAACTTGGAATCAAAGCGGGTCTTGGAGGCTGTGACGTCGTAGTCGAATATTGTTCAGGGACTGACCTGTCATACTGGTTGCTACCAGGTGCAGAAAATGACGGCCACTTTGATTGGTCTTTGTGAGGAGGCATAAGATTTATGTTGGGGATGTTTATAGCATCCATAGAAGAGCCATTATCATCAGTCGATGGCCAGCGATCATTGGTGCGAGGTGGGATCACAGGTCTTGGGATTTGTTTTGGTGGAGCTACATATGATGGGTAGGGCGATGAATAGTCAGGATATTGCTCA
This sequence comes from Cheilosia scutellata, assembly GCA_955612985.1. Taxonomy (NCBI): domain Eukaryota; kingdom Metazoa; phylum Arthropoda; class Insecta; order Diptera; family Syrphidae; genus Cheilosia; species Cheilosia scutellata. Next base: position 16,863,420 of record OY015311.1, read on the forward strand.
GGAACTTGCGATTGTCTATCATCAGTTGGGGGAGACGGATGGGGAGGCATGAGATTCATGCTGGGGATGTTTATAGCATCCATGGAGGAGCGGTTATCATCAGTCGATGGCCAGCGATCAGAAGTACGAGGTGGAGTCGGTCTTTGAGGCGATGAATAGTCAGGATATTCTTCAGGAATTTGCGATTGTCTATCATCTGTTGGGGGAGAGGGCTGGGGAGGCAAGAGATTCGTGCTAGGAATATGTATGGCATCCATTGAGGGATGTGAAGGTTGCGGTTCGTTCGAATGGGTCGCACTAGGGAAGTTGACACCCCTACTTGCATTTCGTCGCGGGAAAGTGACTTCGGACACATCACCTCCATAGAAATTAGTGAACACTTCCTCAGACGGTAGGTCATCGTCGTCGACAGGCTGCGCATAGTAAATGTTGGTAGCGGTTGTGGTGGTGGCGGTAGGATTGGGAGTATTACCATATGAGTTTGGATAATTACTTGGAGGGCGAACACTGGTCGTCGGTGTCCATGAACTTCCAGAGCTGCCATGACTAAGCCAACTGGGTTGTGGTGTGGTAGTAGTAGTTGTAAGAGTAATAGGCGTCCAACTTGATGTTATTGCTGGTCGTTGCCAAGTCGTTGTAGTTGCAGTTTTCTGCCAGCTTCCAGGTCTATCACCGGGTGCTGAGGGTCTCGTGCGATTCATGGTTGCCCACCGATCTCTGTATAGGATTGGAACTTGTGCTGGTGCTTGAGGCGACTGCTGATGGTGCTGGTGATGGGCATGTGTGCAATTGTGATTGTGGTGATACCCATGGTGGGGATGACTATGCTGATGATTGTGTTGATGCGACCAACCTTTTCGCTGGGGCTGTTCCTGATTTGTTATTTGGTTCTCCCTAGAAATGATTGCAAAAGTCTTTCCGTCACGATTTCCACTCACAGCTGAACCTCTGTCTCTTCCACTACAGTCTACATTGTGGGCAAAAGCACACACCTTCATGCGAGGACTAAACATCGTTTGCGGCCCGCAACTTTGAATGTGCATAATGCCATTGGCACAATTCAAAAACTTCGAACAATCATGCGGGTGAGGTAGTAGCCCACTATAGCCTGCCGGGCATGATATGGCATCATCCTGTTGCACTCTTGCTAAACGATGGTTTTGTGGTGGTTGCGGATTTTGCATCGTGCCGCCACCCAGTCCCTTGCATACCACCTTTCTGGGGTTGTCACATTCTAGTGTTTCCCCATTGAACACAGTGCCTGGCCCGCATGTTTGAATGTATGCACGTCCCTTCCAGCAATTGACGAATCTTCGACAGTCATATGGGTACGCCATCAGTCCAGTGTAACCCGATGGACAGCCACTGTAGTTGTCATCGATATTATTTGCATAATCTTGGCTAGAACGGCCATAGTTTGCGTGTCGCTCAATGGTTCCCCTTGCTTGATTTGGAGCACCGACTGACGATAACCTTGGCTGATATGGGGAAGCACTCGATTCTAATGGATCGCGTATGTAATGGGCATGCTGGTGATGGTGCCGTTCTAGTGCCCGTGCAATGTGTGGGTCACGTCGATAAGAAGATTTTGTTATTCCAACATTTTGTGGATCGTAAATCTGCGAAGAGAAGCGCAAAGGAGAATGTTTTTGTTATTCAATTATTGATAATGATTATTACGATTTGTTAGTTTAAAGGCAGAGAATAAATAATGCATTTAAATAAATTGCAAAATATATTGGAGTGCGATAAAAGCATAGACTGGAATAGATTATAGAGACTATAATTATTGTTATCTCTGGTGGTAATTTTTATTTTTTATTTTTTTTTTAATTTCTAGGTGAAGTTTGCAATGTGTCTTAAATACGTTGCACATGTTTCATATGATAATAATTCATTAGATCATTCAATTTTATGTTCAGGGTGAGCAGTATTTTGACTTCATTCAAGCCGCAATAGGCTCAAAATTGTAAGTGTTATTTTATTTTGCCTAAAAATAAACAAAAACTGTTTTTGTTAATTCTCTCCGTTTTATTATGTCTCTTAACTTTAAAAAGTTTGTATACCTACCTACATTTTTCAAAATGGTTTCTGTATTATACAATTAAGGTTTATTTTTAAGAAGTTTACAGACTTTAAAAATGTACCTTCAGCCTTGCATTTATTTTACAATTTGCGTATTTTGAGCAAAGTAGTGGAGGCAACCAAACGCAATGAATGGAATGATAGGTAATTTTTGTAGACAGGTCATCATGCAAATATACTTTACATAATCATCGATCAGCCCCGTGCTCCAAAGAAACAAAGAGATGGATACAATGAAAGGAGAACGAAATGTAATACTATAGAAGACAAATAGTAGGTATATTTTTAGACCTAATGCAATACCCCCTCCATTGGCGCAGTGGTTCAGTGGTAAGTATGCTCGACTATACGGTGCGAAGGGTTCCAGGTTCGATCCCCGGAAAAACACAAATTACGTCTTGAAGTTTTCTCGGCGGCGGCGCGTGCCACGTCTTGCGAAAGTCTGACAAACATCCGAGAGTATTTATGGTGCAGGGAAATAAGTCCCCGGGAACTAAGTCCACTGAGCGAATCAGTTCCCACCTAGTGGGAAATAAAACCACTTTCGTGAAGTGGACTTAGATGGCATAAAATGGTAGGTTTCTTCCATTCGTCTAAATAAAAAGACATAGGTACACACACACCAATGGTTGTGAGAAACTAGGCCTAGACCCTAGGGTGCCTAATACGGGTAGTAGACAGAGCCGGCATGTCTACAAAAAACAGCGCTGCATGAGGACCACAAGATTTAATTGGCATTCGGTAAAATATGTTTTGAAAATCTATAAAAAAAAGGTAGGGAAAGATGGATTCACAGTATGTTGAGGCCCGCTGAGCACAAGGGCGATACATATTCAGACGGGATTCCCAGAACTCACAGGAAGGGTTAGAAGTTGCGTCAACAAAATGTTGGTTATTTTGGGGTTGGCGTGGACGGATATGTCACAGATTTGTAATTCTAGCGAACCTGGCGAAAACTGAAACATTATAGTGTCATGTCAACTTCAAATCTTTGCATAATGCATCGTAATTGAAATACATATTTATATTTTTAGTGTAATTGCCAGAGCGATTGAGCAGTTGCAACACCTCGCGCGTTTGTAAGAAGTCTCGCCGCGGTCAGCACAAACCACATAGAACTAGACCGCCGACTTCCGTGCACCTACCCGATTCTCCCCGGAATTAATTTCCCTGTCTGTGAATACGTGTGAAATGTAAAAATCAATGGCGGCAATGATTTTCCATGCTATACCATGGGCCTAGGATTTTTCAAGTATGCGTGCGTTAATGGCGCTCCTTTGATTTTGTACAGCTCCAATCCATGAAAAATTCTGGGCCCGCTGGCAGCTTGTAGGCAAGGTCCGTTATATGGGTGGAGTCGACGGTCTATTCTATGTGGTTTGTGGCGGTCAACATATTCGAAAGCGATGATAACTAGACCCATTATTACCTACCTATCAGCTCTCGGTGTTATGCTGCGTGAAAGGCTCCAGGAAACTATGAAGAAGCACCTGGATAGGGTCCAACGGTTGGCATGAAATTGCAGGTGCAATATGTACAACACCAAAGTGCGCATTGGAAGTGATTCTGGGGATCTTACTGCTAGACTTATGATTATGTACATATTTAGAAAAAGGCGACGGATTCTGGAACTTGGTCCAAACGAAATAACCGATCGATGTCAGAAACCTTGTCAATTTTTGGCATGCTAACGTCAGATTTTGTCTACAACACACAACACACATATAATTTTGTCGTCAGCATGTCAAATTCGAAATGAGTGTAATTGTAGCTAAAGCTATTACTCACTACTATTACTCGAAACCGGGGCAAAACTGTGAAAAATCTAGATAGACTTTCTTTATAAGATAGATTGTGTTTGAAGCAGAAAAAGGGATCCGATATAGAGATCTGTTTCGAGCATCTCTCAATTTATATACAGTCATGTGAAAAATAATAGGGACACTTGCATAAAAATTGTTCAAAACACAATTCTGTTTCAATTACCATAAATTGGTTAGAAACGGCACTTTAAATTATTTGTTGGGATGTCGATAAAGTAAAATACTATTATCATAACATAACATAAGCGTTTTTAAAAATAAAAACACTACTCTAGACTTAAAGAAAATATTCTTGTCCTTTGTATTTTTACGAAATACCTCAATGGATCCCTATTATTTTTCACATGACTATATAAAGACACTCAAAATATTGTTTATTTTGTTCAATGTATCAAAAAATCGTAATAAGATTTTAAAATGAGCCAACGTAACCTTATGAACCATATTTCATTATCATCACTGACAACAACATTCGAAGGTGATAACACGATGGAATGAGTCAAAAATTCGCAATAAAACAAGTCAACACAATAATTCTACGTAAGACTCAATATTTTTTCCTAATTGCCGCGATTCTAGTGAAAATTCCCCATACCCATAGCCAATCTGTTTGCACTTTGAAAAATTCCAAGTATTTCCTTTACAAATCCTCTAATGCTAATCAATTGATACGCAAGTCTATGTAAGTATAATAGATACTTCTCTTAATTTTTTTTTATTTCTCTCACATCAAACAAGAAAAGTCACTAAGGTCAGGCACAGGCTATTAGCTTAAATCACTCAACACATCTTTTAGAGCACATTCATTTCAGTCATGTTGAGCACAGCATTTTCGAACAGACACAAGGGGTGAACTGAAAATCTCCCCAATTGCTCACTTAAATCGCCAAGAAAAACAAATCATTTCACACGATGTGTCCATTGTCGACACCAGAAGTTCGACACACTTCACGATTCTTTTACTATAGTTTTAATTTAAGAACAGAAGCACAGGACTAGATAGGTACGCGACAAATTAACGCAATAAAATGTGTCAGGGAAAATAACAAAAGACCTGTAGATACGTAGATACACACTTATAATATCTATAATAAATGAATCATACTAACAGATACAACGGCACCGGCGGACAATACCACGACTATTAGTATCTTTAGGAACATTTTAATAGGCGCGTTTAATTATATCGCAGACGAGTGTGGTTGTCGTCTTCTTTTGTCGGCCCTGCTTAGTGGACCGTCAAATGGGATAGTTTTTGTCAACGTTTTACGGACTAAAAATTCGCGATTACAGTCGATGTGCTCACGACGAGCATCTTCTGCGTTTTGAAACGTAATGAAACCGATTCAATTTGAATTAAGCAAAATACGAGCAGTACTGTAACTGTATACGTACCCTGCGAGATGAGGATGACGGCGATGAGCATCGAAGATAAGGTGGTGCTACTAGAGTGCTGAGAATAATGACTCTTATCGCTGGCGACGATCTTTAGACCTTTCGCTCTATCTTGATCTTACTTCCCGCGCACCGTGTTTGTTTACGTACAGCTCAGTTCTTATCACTCATGTTTCAAGTATACAGGGGGTGGGATTTTCCCTCATTTTTCCTTTGTATGTATTGTGTGCACCTCTGTTGATGGAAGGGATATGAGAGAATTGGCATCAGATCAGAGCTATGGACGACTGTTTTGTCGGAAATTTCTTAGATTCAATTGATAATTCCGAGTATACTATGGACTCAATAGATCGGTGTCATCAAACAGATTGACAATAATACAATAATTTGCCGATGGTTATAGAACAAGCAGTGGAAGGATATCTAGTTAAGAGGGAATGCCCATACAATAGTCGCTTAGTTCAACAGGTATATGACAAACATATTTTCAAAGCGAGTACAGCATTCTTTTTGCCTTTATTTATTACTGAATGGTAACGTGGAATTGGCAGTGTAATAATAGGACAGCCAATTAAGACCATCGAGGCATCGACCCAAGAGAAGTTAGCAGGATAAGATCTTATTTTTAAAAGGAACCCTACTCTTTAGCGATATTTGATATCATCATCATATTGATCGCAAATCCAAAATATTTAAACTTTTCGCATTATGGGATAGGAAGCACTGCTCATTCAAATTAATGCCTGGAAAAGGCCTGGTTCGAATTATAAAATATCCATTTTCCTCCAAAACTTTAAAAACTAGGCATCAACTGCTCGTTGCAAGGATATGGGACCCTCACTTATGATTGCTCCGCTTTACCATTTGAACTCTCCAAATACGAATTGATTTCACTATGCTCGCTCAGTCCATACATTCAATTTACTAAAAGGTATAAATGCAATGTCCTGAACTACCGAGGTATTTATACCCAGCTAGATAACGTATACTCCGTGAACATCATAAACAATTCTGCAACACACTCATTGGCAGGTCCCAGTATGTTTCCTGTCCTGCAGAACACTTATACTTACTTACTTAAGGTGGCACTACAGCCATCACGATCTTTAGCCAGCTGTCTCCAGTTTCGCCCGCTAAGTTCGTTAAGGTCCCCTTACACTTGCGTGCGTTAACTGAATCGCAGCCTTCCTCTACCTTCCTCTATAGGGACGGCCCCCTCGGTTGTGGATTCGAAGATCTTCCGGGACGGCGCATTAGCGTCGATTTGATCTATACGACCCATCAGCCACCTCAGTCGTTGGTCCTTCACTCTTCTGGCTAAATCGATGTCGCTGTAGAGCCCGGAAGAGTTCGTCGCTGTATCTCCTCCTCCTTTCACCGGTCTATGCAGACGGGACTGAAAATTACTCAAAGATTTATCCACTCAAAACAACCTGGTGTATAACCTCATCCATTTTGATAGAGTCCATACCTTTGCACCATGGAGAATGACTGGGAGGATTAGGGTTTTTTAAAGGGTGACTTTAGTTGTTGGAGAGAGGGCTTTGCTATACTCAGTTGCTTTCTTAGCCCAAAGAGACAGCGATTGGCAATAGTTATTCTTTATTTAATCTCATTGTTGGCTTCATTGTCTGAGTTCAGACTGGAGCCTAGGTAGACGAAGTCCCTAACCACCCACTACCAGGGAGAAAGTTAGACCAACGATTTTCAATAGGTACTTAGACTTACCAAGTTTTTACCTATACTGTCTGGAAAGCCGCCTATGATAGTAACAATCTAGCTCTATGGCGATGACCGATTTTAGGATCCCGCAAAACCGATCCACCTGTGTCAAGCGACGCTAAAAAATATTATGGCCTACAATATCCCGGATGAGAATCAAACAACTTTACGAAATAAGAATTTTAAAAATTTAGGGCTGATAGAATAACTACTATAAACTCTGGCAATGACTCCGCAGCAGAAATCAAACGAAGAGTTACACTTGCTAATCGCTGTTCCTTTGGCCTAAAAGGCATCTGACTAGTAAGCCCTGAGACTCTATATATAAGAGACTCTATATATACAAATACAACGCTCCGGCTCAGAGAGTCTTCAATTCCAACCCGGAGTCGGAGAGCCAACGCAGTAGAGGAAGACCTCAACTTAAGTGGCGCGCACAAGTGGAAGGGGACCTGAACCAACTTGGAGTTTGCAACCTGAGGCGGTTAGATAAATATCGGGCTGGAGAGGCGTGTTGGTTGAGTTTGTGGACATTTTTTTTGTTTTCAAAGATGTGAGATGACATTTTGCTAGAAATCTACAGGTCGGGCAATGACTTTTATCCACTTATGAAGTTTTTCGTGCGGTAGGGACTTAGTCTGTAAATAGATAATCATAACTTTGTGGTGAAGATTTTCTTTCTACCAAGAATAATACTTGTCAGGAAGTGGAAAATAACATCAATTTTCTTTGCCTGGCTCCTGCATGAACTATCCTTATGTCGTTTTTATTCCAAACCATTAGCTGAATATAAATTAAAAACTTACGCGTTTCAAATTTTGAAAAAAAAAAAATCAAGAATCGGTAATTGCGAAGTTGTTGATCATGATTGTGGTGAATTAAAATTTAAATGGCCTTTTACTCTCGTGATGCGTTTCGCCTCACCTCGATGTTGTGGTGTGGGTGGGCCTATCAGTAGACACAAACATTATAATAATTAAATAATTATTTAAATTGAAGATAAACACAACCTCTATTTAGTTTTTTATATATTTAAGGGGAAAGCTATCGGCCTAAAATTCGAAGGCTAAAATGTGTCTTTATCTAATAAAGATAGAACGCCAGCCCCGCTTAGAACTCGTATACCTAAATAAATAGACTAATAATCATTATTTAATTGTTTAATTAGATTTATTTTCGTGTTTTTAAAGCGTTTTAAGTTCATATTTAAACCGAGTGAATATCTAATAAGGTCGTTTAGATTTCTAAACTTATATTTTTCCGTTATAGACCCCAGAGCTTTAGGTTGTGTGTCAATTGCGCTAAATAATTTTGTCGACTGATTTTTCTTTTCTTTTGATTCTTATGAAACAGGGTTAAACCGGCAAAATTTTGAATTTCTGAATGCCGTTTATTTCTTACTTTGTTTCGCTAATATGAAGGTATTTGAATTTGTATTTTAACTCGTTCCCGTACCTACTTTTCTTAATATTTTTGGCATTACTGCAAGCAAATTCTCTACGCGAATTGCAAGTTTTTACTGACCATAAGTACCATAAGGGCATTTAGAACTTCTGGAAAACTATTTCGACCAACGAGAGAACAAATGAGTCTTCTTATTAATTAAAGCCAGAGATGAAAAGACCGTATGACACAAATTGATAAACTTCCTTCATCAATCATCATACCAATACCAATTCTGATGAAGGTTTGCGAAAATTCTCACGAATTAAAGACGCTCTCAACTCAAGAACTGAAAAAAAACTGATGCGCGCTAATGCACAAAACTACCTACTCACCCGCCATGACTAAAATAATTCAGAAAGATTTCCAAAAATAGTTTCACATTGGAATTGGACTACCTAGTCATAAGCGACGCATCATACCTGAAGCTGTGCAGTGCTATTGCTATGCTAATAAACAGTTACAAGTTTATCTAAAGCTTTATTTTATAATCGGACTAATGAGTTGAACACTGGCTTATATGCTGAATTGCTGATACTGGTAGGTAGGTAGTTGGATTGACTGAGAATTCTACATATGAATGCATTTACACATCGTGTCCCACATTATCGCTTATGCTGCTTCCTCTGTCATATTATTTGACTTATGACTTTGTCATGTTTACATGTTTACCATGATGTGGAAATTTATGAAGGTGGGTTGGCTTGGAATATGCTTCTATCAGAAATCAGTTCGTTTTTGTGCAACATGACATGTGCAAGCATTACTGATTTCAATATTTACTCTCATCCCTACTTTTATACAGAAGTATTCAGAGTATTGTAATATTTGTAATGCAAGTGACGAGAATTTCTTAAAAATGCTCACTGAAATAAATACACATTGATAAGAGTTTAAATAAATTTGTATTATTTATGAGGCCGACGCGTCACATACTCACATCAGCTCATGAAGGAGTGATATATTTGTTGATTATACGCATAATGTAGGTGGCTCCTACGTAAAAATATTTTTTTTTTTTCTGTCTGGTGAAGAAGTCTACTGCGAACTGTTTGTGCTTAAATTAAGCATCCACACAAACCCCTTCGAAATCACTTCGCACTTATTGTTACCTACACCACAACATTCTTCTCAGACTGCAAATAAAAGTATTCACAACATTACCTATGTAACTCTAATTATGGGCACCACGTATTTCCTGCGTTAAATCGAAGACTTTTCGGGAGCTGAGGGAGATGTCCCACCTCAAACGTATAGCTTAGATAACTGTCTATTATGACCGCAGTTAGCCCGGTCATGCCTTCAGTTGTTAGTCGGTTGAGGTCTCCTTCTTGTACTACTTGAACTTGTGCGCGTCACTTAAGGCGACGTCGGAACGGAAGTTTTTTCTATCGTCGTCTATATTGGTACGTTCTGTAATAGCGGGATCCTCGGTCTTCATTATAGACTATAGAATATACAGAAATAATTTTTCAACGTTGTCAGCATCTCAACACTGACTATGATGCTACTACAATGTTTCTGCAAGTTTCTGCACTGGTACGTTCGCTTTACCTTTTGGTAAAACGTTACACAAAAATCTTATTGTGCTCTTTCTATTTCGTCCTAAGAAGCAGATGTTCCTCTCATCTATTTTGCTTTTAGGGCTCGAGAGACCACTTTCTAGGCAGTTTCTTGCGATTTTTTTAAATTTCTATTTCCAAGCCCTATTTGGCACAAGCTACTGATCGCAGCCACGTGTCCAAGAGTAGGATGTTGCCCGAATGAAAAAATAAATATACAACAAAAATAAATCTCATCACTTTATTTCCTTTCCGCATCATTTAACTTAGCCAGTGTTGGAGGAGGGCCATTCCCCGTTCTGGCTTTTATACTCATCCAAAGATGTTGATAGGGATTCTGCAGTTCACTTTGCGTTTGTGGTATTCTGACAGTCCTTCTAAATTTCGGCGAGAGTATCAATAAGTTTTGTAGAAGACCATACGTGCTGGATGCTGTCCAATAGACGCACAGAGCCTAAGGAATGGAAATCAATAAAATGTTGGCAATCAATCGGTATAACCTACCGAAGGAACACTGCATGCAATCGGAACCATTGCCACACTTAGAATTCTGAAAGCATTTGTGGCAATTTTTTGCAAGCGAGTAGGTGGACGGGTCTTCAACATCGATTGCATCTAGAAAAGAACACATCTGACTTTATATGGATAATGACAAATAAAATTATAATCAGCTTACCTCAATGATACCCAAATTGAGAAGACCCAACGCAACAGGAAGTATGTACGAGCTATCTACAACAGTCAAGTTCGGTATCCAACCAAAGCCTCCCAGAGTAAGCTCGGTAAATATAATTTTTGCGTCCAAAGAATTTGGATCTGGCAGTAAAGAAACTAAATTGCGTAGCGCAACGGATTGAAATATCCACAAGGGGATTTGTCCCCACAGAACTATAAGCGTCTTTGCAGGATGACAATTTTCACGGATAACAAGATTGTTCCATTGCTTTTTCAGCTATTCATGGGAAACAAAATCAATAAGACATCAAATAAAATCATCAACTCACCGAACGATTGTAGACGATCCTGGCTTCTTTCTCTTTCCAGTTGAACTTTTTCATTGCGATTGCAGTCTCTTTCTTTAATTCAGCCACTATAGCCGGCATTTCCAATGTTATCAATTCGATTCTGGCCGTAATTTTTGTCTGATAAATTGCAAGTGGCAGTGTCACTACAGATCGAAAGAGAAATGTTGAGAAAACAATAGTTGCCCACCATGGCAGGCCTGTGAAGTCATGAATTCCCACAAGTCCTTGCTGCATATACGCGACTGGTGTGCTGTTGGATAGTGATTCCCAGAATCCCGCTAAAGACGATTGTTCTCTTGCAAGGCATCTCGTGTATTGCGGTGTTACATGCGGTTTCAAAAGATTTCCATCGTTGTAGATTTTTAGGCAGGAGAAAGATCTAGTTGACACTATAGTCGATGGGAAGTAGGAAATGCAGCTTCGGGTAAGCACAACTCCTGCATGTTTTCCTAACCACATCATAGTTTGTTTTGTACCTCATAACATTTCACGCTGCAAGAAAACACATGATAAGATTGCTTGTTATTTCTTTAGTTTTCTGTGGATATTTTAACTGGCAATTGATATTGAATAGTTAATAATAAAGCTGGAACATAGGAAAAACGACTTCATATATGTTTGCATGTTTAGTAATGGTATATCTAGTGAAAATTATAAAATTAACCACTTACAAAAGTAAAATAAATATTCCGGCTGAATTTTCAACTGTCACTGTCAGCTGTTTTTTTTCCTTTACGTCAGATAACTGAGGTTGTGTTCAAAGGTTCGTCGCCGATTTTGATCACAATGAACTAACCTCGGATAAAGAGTTCGTTGAGTAGGTGTACGCCTGTTTTAATGATTTATTTAGGTTATTTAGGTAATCAAGCAAAGTGAAGTATAAAATCTTTAGTACGCAATTAAAACAATTCCACTCTACTTGATGCTTCCAAGATTCGTATTATGTACTTATCCCAAGAGGCGGCAGTTTGTATTGACAGCTTTTGTGGGTATGTGTGTCCCATCCATTGCTAGTAAACTGCTTGCAGAGCCATTAGGTAGGTACTCATGCGGTTACTAAGAGAATGTTAAATCAAAACAAAAGTCGAGTAAAACAACATGTACTCTACAAGTTTATACCACTTTATAATAAATGTCAATATGAATTATTTTCATCTACTCTCGCATTGTTTTCACAACTTTTGCACTTTAATTCAATTACATATTCTGTATTTAATGGTGTCACAATGAATATTATTTTGTTTCCAAATTGGATATATTTTCCCCCAAATCAATATCATAAGGTCGTACGGTTATTTCAATTTGAATTGATGTAGCTGCACCCTGCACTAATTAAACTATTGTGCAAAACATTGACGCTTTAAACTGACAAAAAAAAACAGACCATTAAACCAATAAACGATTATCAGGCGACTTTCTAAAATGAGTCTGTGGTGGACCAGAGCCCGAACTAATATACCTGCTTTTTGATTAACTGCCTCCTGTTATTGCCCGTTTCAAGTCGGTTGAGATTTCCTTCTACTTGTGCACGTTACTTAATGCAAGGCTTTTCTTTAAGACATTTTCGTCTGGGTTAGAGTCGAAAAATTCTTCTTTTAAGAAATGACTTCCTCAATTTGTCATAGGTACCAAATTAATATCCATCAAAACTCTTGTCACCGATGTAAGCTACTCCTAACCACGAGATTCATCATCATTCATCAACTGTTGCGATGAACTATTTTTTGCAAATTGCGGAACTTTCGACGCCGGAATGTTTTCCACCCTGCTCATGCACCGTTGTCAAAATCAGCTGCTTTCTGTTTGTATTTGCAAGTGCAAAAGAGACGACCTAATATCTGTGTGGCACGAATAGCGACTTTCCTGCTTACACGCTCTTCTACACCTTCGTTGATTGTCGTCGTCGTCGCCGTCGTCATTCTTTTTTTTTATTTTATACTGTGCAGTGAAAAGTTATCCAGCAAAACAAAAGAAGAAAAAATCATTCGACGCAATCACAGTAATCAAATCGGAAAAAAAAAAAACTTTTTTGCTTTTATATTCGAAAAAAGGTTATTATTCTACGATAAAAAAAATTAGTTTTCAAACGAAATTCTTCGTTTTTACATCCTTTTTCCAAATTTTTCGTGTACATATTAAAATATCACTGAAGTTTATTCATACAAAAAAAAATCTCCTCAGGCCTTCAACTTGAACGAAAAGAATTAACCCGTACTCCTTGTGACGACTATAATTCCCAACAAGAAGTTGATTCCAATTCCAGCAGTGAGCCTGAAATTTAAAGAATTGTGTATGCTCCGTGCTACTGCTTCTCCCAGTGGTGGTGTCTCTGGAGGGGTGGTCGTGGAGAATAAAAGGCAGAAGATGAGCAGAACCCCACAATGGGGCGAAGTTCCAGCACTTGCCCTAAGTCGTGTATTCGATTATTTGGATGGGAGCAAGGATCGATTTAGTGCTTCCTTGGTTTGCTGGCATTGGAGGAGCATTCTCTTCCAGAAGAGGTAAGTGAACGAACGAGATGACAAGTTTGATTTCTGTTTCTTAAAATAGCCAACGTGATTTGTATTTTGCGTTTTATTTTGTTTAAACAAACGAAAACGACAATGTACCATATTATAGTACTACATATTTATATAGTTAGGGTGTGTGGGTGTTGCGCATTTGCCCTGTGCAAATGGCATCAGCAATTAGTTTTAGTAGTGCAAAGTGCAGGTGCAGTTGTAGTTTTAGTGGCATGTGGTAGAGAAAACGCTTTCTTTTGTTTCAGTCGATGGATACGACCTTAAACGGGCTGAAGTGGCCTAAGAGAGGGAACACTAAGAACCTCACATAAAACTCTTTAAAGTTGGGGGTCCAAGCAGTTTGATCGTTGAATTACTTGTTTTCTGTTGCGAGTGCCTGGTACTCTGTGATGGCACTTATCGTTGCTCATTTTGTTGATACAAACGTAATGGAGAGAAAGTGATTTTTTTGTTTGCCTCTTTCTTTTGCCGTTTTTGTTCATTTGTTTAGATTTCTTGTTTTGCGATTTCTGTTTCGAGTTGGTTTGGTATTCTGTCAACGTGCCCAAACGTTGCTATTGGGAAACCGCCACAGAAGAATGTATTTATATGGGGACACAACTTGGTGACGCAACTTCAGTAAACACTAAGCGAATTGAATAACTGATTTGTAATTATTATTGGCTACCGATTATGGTTAATTAAAAGAGAATACTAGCATAGCCGATGAAAGTTGTCGCCATAGGGGCAATTTCCAATTATTGTTTTACAAAAGTAAACTTTCTAATGAGCTGGCAAGTGCATTCATAATTTCCATCATTTGTCTTACTATCTGGAGAAAGGCTAGCCATAATGCATAACTGTTTCCCTGTGTCATACAATGCAGCCAAAAGTTCTGCATTGGACAATGCACACACAGAGAGAGCCAAATATTTAGGCCACAGCAATGACCCTGAATAATAAATTATGTTGCACGACTGAATAATTAATTTCATTCCATTAATACGCTTAGGTAGGTCGGTTTTGTGATCTTATTTATCTGTCTTATTTTACTTTTACATACAAACGTGCAGAAAATGCAAACGTATTGTAATTTATAGGAAATGGAACAAGGGAAATAAAAAAAGCAAATGAGTGTAAATGCGTTCGCTATAAACAAACCCAGCTTGGATGTCGAGCTGTCGGTTGCTGTAATTTTGCGGTTTGAATTAGCAACGTTATATAAGTTATATGTACGCATTAAAGAGGAAACTATGGTTTTATAGATGGAAACTTACATAACTTGGGGAAATTCAAACTAACTTTGTTTAGATTACTATGTAACCGATTAAAGAAAAAATCTCGTTGCTTTTGCCTTCATAGGGAAAAGTTAGAAATATGTATGTACTATAATTAGGATTGGATAGGATTGCCATTGTCCCCGCCAACATCAGTCTCGTCGAAGGAAAATATTATGTTTGTGATGTGGACTCTAACCTAAGACTGAAAGTTTTCGTGTTTCTTTCCGTAAAAGCACCATCGGCTTTTCTAAACGACACAGTTTTGTGGTTTTCTTGCTAATTAACTTACGAATATAATTTAAAATACGTACACCTACACACGTATAGAATTGCAAACTGCTCACAGCAATATGGTATGAATCACCAAACATTGCACAGCTTCCTGGTGCCAATGACATGTACACCTGCACATAGTCTTACGAACTTACTGCCACTCTTTTAAAAGATTTTCAATAACACGTTATATACTTTTTTTTATTTGCTTACAGATTTTTTCAAAAATTCAAATTTACATTGCACATTGACAACGACCGACAATGTACATTCTTCCTGCATACACTTTTCAACTTAACAAACGAATTAACAATTGTTTTCGATTTTCTATGCTTTTATCACATCGAGAAAATTCGACGGATTCTGTACAAGTAAGTTTCGCTAGCCATTGCAAAACAGCAAAAACGTTAATTTCGTTTTTCAATTTTAAAACAGAATTGCAAGAAGTGATTGCTTACAAGGAATACGCTTTCATACAAATAGCGTTGGCAATGTTGCTCCTGGTGATGTAATCGATGAAGGCCTAGTCGATGTTGAACAGTAAGTAGTGTTCACAGTCTAGACGACTCACGACTAAATATTTACCTTGTTTTGTAGATTCTTTGTGGAACCCATCAAAATAATTCTAAGTCGAAAGAAATCAGTTATGAAAGTTCTCGATATGGGCGCTATCGAGTCGCTGACATACCACGGAGCTGATTTTCTTAAATCCATTGCCAAACCACAAGAAATTGAAGAGCTGACATTCGCATCAATCAAATACGATCCTAGTCACTATCCAATCTTTGTGTTGGAACCCGTTTTCCTAGAGAAATGTGCATCACTTCAGGTATGGAAATTAAAATACGAAAACAGCTTAGGTATTATGAAATTTGTTTCCTGCATTGCAGGTTCTATCTCTTGACTATGACACCCTGAATGAGGACATCCTCCGTACGATCCAAATACTTCCATTGAAGAAACTGATGATATGCGTCCATGGATTGGATCGTGAGCACCCAGGCATTTCTGAGAGTGCTTGGGCTGAATTTTCCAATAAATTCCAGAACATTGATTTGATAGTCTCTCTTATATACGCTTATGAAGCTGTCGAGGTTCTGCAAGTAAGGATCTTGCGTCAGAACATGCCAATCACCCACTTGAGGGTTTTATTTTGTGATTTTGTAAGTACATACAGCAGCAGTTTGATGGTCACGGACACTAATATTTGTTGTGTTTATTGTTTCCAGATAAATGTTGAAGCTTTGGAGTGGATGTCTCTTAACAATAAGAATACCTTGAAGAGTGTTCAGTGGATTGATTCTGTAAGAAAAAAAAAAGTTACCACTAAAAGGAGTCTGTTTTGATTTTTGTTTTCGTTACTTTAAGGCGTTCAAGCAACCCCACAAAAATGTGATGGATCTCTTTCTGCGTTCCGGTCAGGATCCGTTTGTTATGATGTCGTGGCGATGTGAAAACTTGCAAGAAATTGTCATTCACGGCTACGTACTGGATGCGCACAATATTGTTGGAATATCACGATTGCGAGGAAGATCGTTGAAGCGTCTGGAGATTTCAATGATTGACAACACTCCATCTACCGCTAGTATGGAGTCATTTATTGAGGTATGTATCTATTACAAAGTGATTAGAGGGTGGTGATGCATTTCAGTGTATGAAATTGCTTTTTCGGAGACTCGCAAGTGCGAGATAGATCTTTCTTAGGTGGTAGGTTTTGACTGGGAATAGAAGAAACGCATGTAACGCAGTAGATCTGTATAATATGCAAGCGGTTAAACCCTGCTGAAAACTTGTTAGTACCTTAATATTATACTATCCAACTTTAATAACACTAACACATTTAACAAAGTTGGTAGACACACCCCGTCTTCGACGTGGAGCACTGCATCAACCTACAATCCCCTCCAACCAGTTTGGTCAATGTTGGTAGGCACACCCCGTCTTCGACATGGACCACTGCATCAACCTACAATCCCCTCCAGCCAGCTTGGTCGCTGAGCAGTTCTCATAAGCAATGATCTATAAGATTGAAGGCCGTTTGCTGATACGACTCATTGAGATTTAAGTCCCACTAGACAATTTCATGTGGCAGTTTATGCCTCTTACAAAATATAACCCATAATAATTTAAGTAGAATTTAAATCATCGCAATCGCGAATGATCGATGTTATTGGTCAGGTGACCAAATGGATGTTGAGATGAAGAAAGTTAGTGCTAGTCGATACCAGAATGCTGTGTCTTGGAACAAAGCCGATGAGCCGCAATGGTCGCTTTTTGTGTTTCAGTCAGCAGTGTGCCTAAAGTGGCTTACTGAGTTGAATCGCGTGATTTTATGTAATTCGCTTTTTATTTACTTACGTTATATGGGTTCATAGAAGTACATACTAACAACTCCATAAACAACACACACATTTTATTAAATGAGTTCCTACGTGACTGCGCTCTTACACTCATCCAAACAAAATCTAATTCATCCGAATTAACGTTTTAATTTTCAGGAAATTAGTTCCTTACTTGGACAGCGCTGGAAACCCCTAAATCCAGCTAACTTACATCCATCGCTCGGGTATGTACCCGTTACCGACGATATACGCGACGAATACGTTTTTGATCTCATCCGTTCGGACTTGCAATCGAACTAACTATGTATCTCAACAAAAAAAAAACTAATATAAGCAACGCAACAACAAAAGACATCAAGTAAGTCACGGTGATTAAGATTATGTGCATCCGAATCATTCTAAGGACATTCACCAAAACCAACAAATTGAGTATGTCTCTATCTATTTATATAAATATAATTTTTTTTAGACCAATCTCTTCTAACCTTGTTAACCAAACGCCTCTCTCATATTTTTGTTTTTGTGTATTATTTATCGAAATTCATGACTACCTTTCTACCGAACTATACACAAATTATTGTATACCTCCAAAAAAAAAGTGTGTTTACAAATATAAACTTTTTTGTTTTACCGAATTTAGAATCTAAATCTCATTTGTTTTCAAAAGAAATCACACTACTTTTTTTTATTAGTTTTAACTTAGTATAGAAGGAATCAAATTGGAATTCCAAACCTTTGAAGCAAATTATTACAAGAAAAACAAAACAACACACACACACACACTGAAACAAAAACCATTCTGTGATTTAAAATAATTAGAGAAAAAAGAAAACCGAAGGACAAGAAGCAAACACGATCGCCATATCGAAGTCGATTATTAGTAGAATTAGTAGCAAAAAAAAAAAAGAAACAACACGACAAACGGAAAGTTGCGCAAATTAATAAGAACATTATATTATATATTTTGTATTGTGATTAAATACTAATGTTTAGAAAGAAATTTTAAATATTTTTTTTGTTTTTGGTTTATTTTATTTCAATTATGTGTTACAAAAAGAAACTGTTGATGTAAAACGAAATTTCGAAGAGAATAACTTTGAGTTATCCAACTATTTGTATACTGCATGTCCTTAGATAAATTATTTTTTTTTCTTTTCTATGTTGTTTTTAACTACCTCCGGACATGTGAACGTCTGCAAAGAAAAATAATAATAAGAAGAAGGAGAAGCTTTTATAAGAAAAATAATGATTTGAGAGAGAATTAGTATTAACAACAAAGTTAAATCGTTAAACCAACTGATTGTATAGGTATTCTGGTACAAAAAGTCAAAAGAACTTAGGTATAATAAATGGTAAAGCAATTATTGCAGGAGTGTAGAATATCGAGCTAAGGTGTGAACAAATTGTATAATGTATTGCACAAAAAATTACCTTTTTATGTGTCTATTTTTTTTAGTGGAACTGTTAGAGAATGGGGGGCAATTTAAACGCGTTATTTATACTTTTAAAACAACTACGACTATGCATATGATAGGAAGGGCAAGCGTTCTGGATTTTGATTTTTTATAATGTGAAAATTATTTTAGTAGGAAGGGAAAGACATAATAAAATTGGTGTAAGTTGTAGCCTTCTGATAAATATTATACCGTGGAAGTGAGTTACGAAGGTAGCTTGTCATGTACCCAAAAGGTTTTTTGAAAAAGTGATGTCCTCGTGGTTGTTAAGAGCACTGTTAGATTATGTGCATTCGTTGTCTATCTTGTCTATCATCCTATTCGAGGAATAAATTCTTTAATTTCCTTCAAACATCTGGCTTGGTAATACCTTTAAAATGGGCTTAGGTCGTCGACTAATCTTCTGTGCGCGATTGTAAATTTAATGTTAGGGTAGGATCTCCTATAAGTCGAACCGCTAGTCTCTCTTTGCTGTCAATTAGGTTAAGTGAATGTTAGGGGGCAGAGCTCCACATATTCTCTAAGCAATATTCGAATCCTGATCTAAGCTGTGATTTATAGAGAAAAAGTTGTTTCGGGTTGAAGTAACTCTTTGCTCTAAATAGGTAACATAACTTTGGAATAAGTGACCCTGCCATGTTTTTCCCGAATTTACTGTGAGTCCAAGAGGGTGCATGGATCAATACTCGCATGTGTGTCAGAAAATTTGCCAAAGATAATTATTTGGCGCATTTACTGCACACGTCCAGAGTGACCGAAAAATGTCTGTAGCATCACATTTATCATTAGGAGTGATGCTAATCATTTGATTTTACGATCATTTGGCAAGGCTGATTGAGTAGGTATCATGAGGATTTTCGAATTTAACATTATTTTCTGACAAATCGCGTGAAACGAATAAAACTACTACTAACAGCTAGGTTCCAGAAATCGAGTGAAATCGAAATTGCAAATCGAGTGAATTCGTTTTCAGTGTTCTGCAATTCGAGCGATTCGGAAACTCCGCATTTTGTTAGAAATCACAATTTCACTTTGACCCAATTCCGAAAATCTAGAAATTGAAATCGAATACAGTGAAATGTAGAACATAAAAATTCATTTCCGAATTCATTTCGAGTGAAAGTGAAATGTGGAACCTAGCAGTAAGAGTTTTCCTATACTTCTTCCTGATTTCATGAAGACCAGTAAACGGCAAAAGTGTGCTTTTTGAGTGTGTTTAACTTCGAGGTACTTTTGTTCGATAATTATGTTGTAGTTAATTTCCAAATACAGCACAACAGAACATTCGACATCGAACAATTTCTGTTTTTATATGTGCAGACATCATTTTACACTATGATCTTTATTGGACCTTTTTTTCCTTTTGCAAAAGCATATTTTGTCTATCAATTCGACCCAAGCAATTAAAAATTTCTCAAAATTAACGCCCTCCCCAGTTTCACTCCACAAGTAGCAAAGTACGTTTATATTATTCAAGTTGTAAAAGATAAAATGTGAACTTGTAGTTTGGCCGCTGCTATAGACTGCTGATATTTGACTTAAATCCCATCAGAACTGTTTACAAATCAACTGTAAAGGCAATTCTTTCTACGTTCTTGATTTTGTTATCTGCTCTTGCTTTCTCCCTTTTTTTTTCTTGGTGCTTTAAATAGCCTTCTTGAGACAGATTGTCAACTTAAAGTAATGAACATTTTTCGCATTCATTAAGAAAACAGCAATAGATAGAGGATGTCCACTCCTACAAAAGGTATTTATTTTCTCTTGAAGCGCGATTTCATTGCAGTAAGTTCAGATACCTACATAGTTATCAAGTTTTTCGGTTTCATTGGTATAAGGTTTTGATGTCTTCGTCTTAGGGCGCGCCTTTCTTTGATACAACTGTTTTTTTTTTTTTTTTTTTTTGTTGCTTACTTTTCCAATTAAGAACTGACATACACCCCTATTCCCTTTGGCGCTTGTCGTAAACGCCTAATACTTCATTTCGGTTTTAAGTCAGTGTTTGTAACTATTTTGAGACAAAAGATTTGAAATTACAATGAACACATAGAAAAAGAAGCAAAATCGTTAACAAATGTTCGAAAAAAATCTGAATGTCGAACAAACGCCAACGGGAATAAGGGTCATAGACTTGCAAGAATCGTTTGTCCTGCATTTTTAAATAATATGCAAAGGAATGGGATCTTCCAGACACCTATGACCTGAATTGTATGTTACTGATTAAATTAGACAATGCGTCTTTGTTTGACCCTTCTTATGCTATACCTACATATTTATCTCAAATATTGTTAAAAATGGTTTCTTCTTAAATTTCCCAAGCAACTAAAGTAAACTTTCACCTTGGCTCGAAATTCGCATTGTGCGTCGTAAAATTACCAAAAGAACTATAAAAAGAAAATTAAGAAATAAGTATATTTGTATTCCGTCAGCAATGTGTTAAGGGCAGCAGAAGCCTGTATTCACGATCCGTTTTGATATTGTAAACTTGTAGGTATTAAAAACAAAGTGCATTTATAATTTACTATGTGTAACCAAAAGCTGTGCAAAATAGACGCACCAAATAAAACAAAGAAACAAAAATAGGTAGTATGTAATACCAAACATGAGGTGGCGATTTTATGAATTGCTTATCAGAGTCGACAAAATATTTAAAAGTTGAAATTACAACAACAAAAAAAAAACTAATGTGATATAGAAAAAACAAAAATGTATAAGAATTTTGTAGCTCAAATGTCAACGTAGCTCAAAACAGCAATTCAGTATAAACAAAACAAAAAATAACAAAATGCAATTGAAAATGAAATCGAAACTCGTTTGTGATCAGTCGAAAATTAAAATCAACTATCTTCTACTATCTAAATATTTATTAAAAACAAAAACCAAGAAATGCTGCAGGTAATTTAAAATCAAACAAGAAATTATAGAATATTAGAATTGTTTATGCGAAACATGGTGAACGATAAAAACCAATCCGAAATACAAAGGAATCTTAAATATGTATATGCGTTTAAGTGCGTTTTAAATAAAATGTATAAAAAGAAAAACTAAAAATAAAAACAAACAACTTAAGTAAATGAAATGTGATATAAAAAAAAACAAAAATCAATATATTGATGGACATGCAAACAAAAAAAAAATACATACAAACTAACAAATGTACAATAAACAAGAAGGAAAGAAAGAAAAAAAATTATATATTTATCAACCAATCAATGCCATGATTTAAAACGACAACAACAACAAACAATTTGTATTTAAATATTACACTATATACGTTAGAATAGTAAGATCTTAAAGAGGTGGGGTGGGAAAGAAAACTACAAACAAAATGAACACCTACGATTTTATTTGAAATTTTTAGGAGAAAAAACACAACTTTTGAACTTTGAAATATCGAAAATGTATTAAATTTATATTTTATAATGTAATAATAGATCATACGCGTGTGGTGTGTGCTATAAGAAACGTTACATAGTTTACAAAGATGAAACTGCAGAATATTATTTCATGTTTCCTATTTAAAAAAAAAAATAAAAATGTATTTCAGAAGGAATGGGGTCCACATGCATAAAAGGAGCTATATATAAAGAAACTAAACATGTTGCCTCCCATATAAGTTTAGCTAACATTTAGCAGATAATTCATTTATCTTTTTAGTCGAAATTATAACGAAAACGAAAGACCAAAGGATAGTTCCCTGTACTACCTTCGTGTGATAATGCTTAGCTGCACGTTTCACCCACCACTCGAGGTAAGTCCATTTATTACGTTTATGGGTGGTTGCATTCGAAATGAAATCTGACGCATAATAACGTGACGTACCTGAAAAATATTTAATTATTTATTGTAAGAGTTGTATTGTACTTGTAAGATTTAGTTGTCATTTTTGCTTGTATTTTAAACGACAAAAGTAAATGCACCTTAGTGAAACTCTTAAGAGTTAGCCATCGCTTATAGGTATGTCAAAGAACATTTTAAAACACTTTTCTCTTTTGCTGCTTTGATCAGCCAAGGCGTTTTTACGTTCTAGCTTATGCCATGTGAGTCATTCCTCTTTCGATTAAGTTATTCGAAAACGCTTATTATGAATTACGAGGCGAGAGTCACGACTTATGGCCGTGCCTTAACGATAGAAGTATCTTTGATCTAACAGCGACAGCAGTAGAAAGAAAAACTTTGCCCTTCTGTAGGCAAACGTAAGAAAATTGTCAATCATTTGTATATGCACGAGACAGATATGCACAATTTTCATAATGCATCGTGTGAAACTTCAAAGCTCCCACCATCTATGGATGTGTAACTATTGGCGCCTAATTAGACCGAACTACAATTTGAGGTATGGAGTCTAAAGAATCTTAGCTAGCTACAATTCGATTTTCTGCAATAGCCAACGATAAGTCGTTTCTGTATCTGTGAGAGAAATTGGTGAAATTGATCTTCGAAAGCTTATCAATTTTCAAAGTGAATTCGCTCAATTAGTTCTATTTGATAAATTTACTCCTTGGCCCAGCTGAAATTGTGAAATTTGGAATAAAATCACACAAAAGAATGGTTATGAAAAACCTGTTGCAGGAGCTATTTATTTTAATTTTAGAAATTTTTTCAAGAACCACTTTCTCGAATAGAAGCAAAACAAAATCGACTCTGGGGCGATTGTGTCCGTTCCAACCTTTTCGCATTACAGCTCTAACCTTGAAGTTCTTGCCGACCGAATGAACTGTTTGAATATTATGAATTATAAAATGTAGTTTTCTGAAATCGAAATTTACGTCCAAGACAATAGAACCCAGGAAGTGTGAAAAGTGTTAGAAATTAAGCTTGGAACGTAACTTCTGTACAATTGTTAAGTTGGTTTTGCCTTATTTGTCTACTATTCTAAGTTTGTTGATGCCATCGACTCATGATGACTCAAATCGGAACCCTGCATGTTCGACATGGAATGTATTTTACAGTGGTCGAATCGCTAACCTTCATGGAATTATGGCCGTTCAACACACTAAACAAAAACAAACTGCGACACATATAACTTGTGACGATTCATCTCCAGGGGGCTTATTCCCAAATGCGCGGCGGATCGCTTTTCATGGCGGATTGGTATTTTTGTATTTCCAAAAGCTATTCGATCCATTCGTCACAAGAATTTAGTTTAATTTTTATCCACAATAAATCCGCCAGCAATTACCTACAAATTTTGCAAGAAATTTAAAGATACCCATATTTCGATTTAAATATTTCTATATTCTCCGACAAAACTCAGAACACATAGTCGATACATGTGCTGTGCATGGCGTAATCTCGTGCTATCAATTCCGTAACTTGTGCTCTGACTTTTCCCGCACCTTGGGCATACACGTCACAATAGATACAATATAAAAAATTACAATCATCCCTGTGCTCAATTTTGGCCGAACTTGAATTCAGATTTCAAATTTTCAGTGTAGCTATACCAAATTTGCATTTAAATTTGCATTCACCTAAACAGTACTTGACGTCTGTTTGTTTGATAGTAAGAAAGTGAATATTAAGCGAACTGAGTATTTCTGTCGGAATTCAGCACAGGAATGAATTTCTATAATTTCCTACATAACTGGATGTAAAGTTTAGAATAACAAGGTACCATGCGGATGTGTTGTAGTCTTATGTTTTCTTAAACTTTTATAAATAAAACGAAAAAGAAATTCCGACTTCATTGGATCTTCTTCGCACGAAATTGCACCACTTAAGATTGTTGTAAACAAAGTCCTTTCAACAGTTCCCTTTTTAAAAGCAGCTTTAGCAGATTCATGAAAAGTACAAAACAAATTCAATTCATCTTGCCAACCCTTTCTGCAGCTGTGAATCTTTATTTACCATTTCACAACTATCTTACATTTACAATACAAATCCTTCAAACAACACCAGCAAAGAATGCATAAAATAAGACTGAGTCAACAACAAGTAGTAAATGCACCACCCATAAACATCAGCTATACGAAAGCATGCAGCAGAAGCAATTTTAAACGATTTACACTAGAAAATTAATATAAACAAAAACGACTCTTCCATTACCAAACTCCTTTTAAATATTAACTTGCATAAACAATGAAACTGTCATTATTTACACCAAACCAATTAAATGCATGGAGTCCGTGTTGACCATGCATCTGTAGATAAAACTGAAATCTTCTGCAGATACCAACTGCAAAGTAACAACAATTTAATGTGATAGAAGTGCTGCTAATGCAAATTTTCATTTCTAAACAATCTGTTTCTTAATTTGTTTTTTGTTTTTACTCTTCATCATTAGCAGCCATTTCAAATTTATGTAAAAGTGGGGAAACTTGTATAGAGAGAACTTAGAACAACGCAACTATAAGAACAAACACAAGTGAATTAAAGTGATATTAATAACTGCTATATCATCGTACGCAATACTCTAAGTAAAATATATTAATATATAGCCAATAGTAACGTAGTTAAATAAACAACATGAACCAAACTATTGAAATCAGTTACACACGTTAATATAATAATTGTTTCAAAATAAAATAAAATGTTTTACACACCACGTAGCAAAACAACAATTTAAATGAATCATGTATGATAGCACATGAGTATAACGTGATATTTTTTTCTGTCGAAATATATGTATATGAAATAATTTTATTTAAATGTGTACCCTTATGTAATATGCAATTTTTGATTAAACCAAGCCAACAATGGATAGGATTTTTCTTTTTCATTTAAATATACAAAATTTGCATAAAACAATATTTTACAATATTTTAAAACTCAATGTCAAAGTTACAGATTTTTTTTTTTTGCTAATTTAAATTTAAGCCAAATAGACGAAATATCAGTCGTTTATTAAGATCATTCCATTTGTTATTAGCTAAAGTGATGAAAAAACTAAGGGAAATAAATATAAGTAAACAAAAACAAACACGTTACATTAATATCGTAATGTCTAACGTATATATAGAAGAAAAACAAAAGAAATATATATATTTATATGGTAAATCGTTAAAAAAAACTGTTTTTTTTTTTCATCTATTATCATGGTGAACGTGCAAAAATGCCACCATTATGTACAACCAATTGTTAAATAACTTTTATCCTGAACAAAGATCAGCAGTTTAAGAAGTGTAAACAAAAATTATAAAAACAAAAACAAAATGAAATCAATCAACCTGTGATATTATAGTATGAACACCTTAATACAAATTGAAGAAAACAAATAAAAAAAAAATATGTTAGAAAAAGAAACAACAAAAAAACGCAAACAATTATTAAACGCATAAATCGCCAATGAACAATGCGCGACCTAGGGGCAAGAAATTTCCCTAACCAACAAATCAAATATAAAAGTGATAAGAACTGAATGAAACAAATATATATATTTTAATTGATATCTAGACGATGCTAACGCGATATAGAGAAAGTGAAAAGAACAGAGCACTCGAAACATCAAAGAGTGTCTTAAGAATCAATTATTTTCAAGAAAACAAACAAAAAAAAAAAAAAAATTAACAAAATTATAGCAAACATTTACATATTTATTTTAATGGCATAACATATTAAATAATTCCAATTACATGCATGATATTTAAGAAGAAAAACTTATATAGGAACATAAATGTCTTGTAATCAAATTCAAAGTTTGTAGAAGAATTTACATTTTTTTAGTAACGCAACGAAATGCTGTCCAAATGCTTACTTCTAATATTTAATTTAATATTGTAACAAGTTATGAGAATTATTGATGATAATATTTTCTAATATCCACACAAGATGTGAATATGTCTGAAATATTTGTTTACTACTCTTTTATTATTTTAATAATTATTATTTTGTTTTTGTTTAATTCATATTTATATTGTTGTATGACAACTAATACCAATATTGACCCTATATGAAATGATTACTAATATTACTTTGTGTTATAACTATATTATATAATATTAAATTACGAAATGTAATAATAAAAAGTTATATGCAAAATTCAAATATAAAAACATGTAGATGAAATAAATTTGAAATTTACAAAACTAATTTTTTTTTACGTTTTGTTTTCTATAATCTGAAATCCTCTAACAATTAGGTACTCGAAAAGGTGTGTTAACTCTGATAGGAAAACGTCTAAAAGACTACATTTGACAGTTGAGCTAGTGAGCAAACAGGGGGTTTATTCCCAAATGCGCGGCGGATCGTATTGAAAGCGATACCTCCATTTCGACCGTATTCGCTTTTGGTTATTCTCAAATGCGAATGAGGGCGAAAATGATATTTCCAGTGCTTTCCAGTAATTTCCAATTTTTTTTTCCATTTTGAATTGGAATTTTCCATTTTTTTCCAACACTTTGACAGCTTTTCCCGCCACAGGAATTTAGGAATAAGCGCATTTGGGAATAACCCCCTTAATAGGAAAACGTCGTTAAATTTTTGAATTCAGTGGATGTGCTTCTATCCACCGCACAATTTGCAACTTAAAGCCGGCTCTGCCATAATGCTGAACAATCTGAACCAACCGAAATTGTGCAAAGGAACCAGGTGGACGGTGAAGAAACTCATGATCAACGTCATCCAAGCCGCCCTAATTAATGGCAAGTTCAAAGGCGAGAAGTTCTTATTCCAAGATTTCCGATGATACTAAAAGGAATCAAACCGAGTGCAACTAATCCAGCAAATAGCTTAACAGAAAATAGTGCAACAATGCTATGCGAATCATTTCGATTCGCTTCAATAAAGCAAATGGCTTAGGTTAGGTTATTGAACTTAATTTGGAGTATTCATTTCATCCCAATAAAAAACTGTATTTAATTCAGATAATAAATTAACACAGCATTTATTGACTCTGAGGCGGGTCAGCAGTATAATAAACAGCAACGTCTCTGGGACGTTTTTAAGAATTCGAAGATATAATCGGCCCTAGCGAGATATCCGTCGGAAGGGAAATTTCTCCGATTTCATACGAATCGGGGGATTTTTGCTTCGAGGTATACGTCGGAACAGCTTTTCGGAACTTTGTTCCGACAAATATGCAACGCACACTGGCGTTTTGCGTTTCAGTGCGATGAAGTGCGTTTTTATTCATATTTTTGACAGTTTCATACGAATTTTCTTCCGATATGCTCCGACAGGAATTAGTTGCGGAATTTGTTTACGAATTGCAGTGAAGTGTTGATAAATGAAAGCAATAAAGAAAAAAACAGTTTAGCAAAGTAATTGGTTGTGTTTGTTACTTTAATTTGTGTTTCCAGGGCAAAAACAAACGAAAAAACAAGCATTTAATAGGAAAACCCCGATGTAGCACGAAACAACATCATGTCAAATCAATGCGTTGTCGCATTTTAATTTTTCTTTCCGAATTCGGATACCTCGAATGTAATTTGAGTCTCCGACGGAATATGCGTTGCGGAGAATTCTCCGTTCCGACGGATACCTCGCTAGGGCCGAATAGCGAAATCCTCTGGATCACAGTTTACGTAGGGATCGGATGGGGAGAGGTAAAGTGGTGGTAGGGACTATCTCTGGAACTACTCGACTGGAAGCAGCTAAAGAGGTAGTAGGCCGATTTAAATATTATTTCTGCGTTGTAATGGTGACACCTGACACTTATTGTACTTAGGGTAATAAAGGGGCGTGGCGCCTCCCATACAGGAAAAAATATTCAATATCTTATATATCGAAAACCACACCGAACCAAGGAGTTCCTGTTAAAAATTTGGCTCGACACTCATGTCATGGAAAACAAAGTTTTAAAATATGGAACTAAAACGAGCAAACATTCTTAATTTTTTATGAAATACATGGCCGCCTCGACTGTTTTCGCATTAGCGCTTTCTCTCAATCCAAATTTCTAAGACCTTGTTGACGTTTTCTGGCTCTATCTTACGAATATCTCTGACGATATTCGCTCCAAGGACTTGAATCGTTTCTGGATTGTTCGCATAAGAGATCCTTAATAGCACCCCATAAAAAAAAATGTCTAACGGGGTCAAATCGCAGCTCCGAGGCGGGCAATTGATATCACATTGAATAATTAATAAAACATAGGTAGGTAACGCCCTTGTTTGAATATGTTTAAGTTTCCAATCAAATTACATGTCAAGGACTGCTAAACGCATTTTAAATTCCGGAAAATTTACATTTATGAATAATTCAGGTAACCGCTCAAAATTTATTTAAAACATTTAACAGGACTTAGATTTTATATAATGATTTTGACACTGGCCGAGTTCATCTACATCAAATCGAGTATTAAGGAACGACCGTTAGAGCTTTGGAGCCAGTGGAACAAAAATGATATTTAGTTTGGCTTACGTTTCTTTTCACTCCAAAATTCATTTTCCATGAAAATATATGATTTAAGCCTTTAATTCATATCAATTCGAATTTTTTCATTGAAATGCATTGACAGCAAATTTTCTTCCCCCCTTTTTCCCCATTCCGCCGGTTAATTTTGCTCCAGATTTAAAAATATTATAGCTAAGGCGGAAATGGTGAAATGTCAAAATTTAGGCACGAAAATCATGCCGTGGGAACAAATAATAATCGTCAGCGCATTCCTTCCGCTTCGTAGTTTACCTAAACTTATTAGCAGAATAATTTATTGCATGGAGGGTGGTATTATGGTAAAAACCGAAAATGCTTAATTTTTACAGTGCAATCCTTGCAGTTATACGACAGCAATTTCGAACATATCTATCAATCCGAAAACATAAATTCGTATATTGAATGCTGAAAGATATCAAACAAAATTATGCAATAAAAATCGTGCCCATACCCCTTTAAGAATTCTTTAAGGATAATACCAACACAGGGGCTACCAATAGATTAGTTTAGTTTTCATATTATATTACATAATCATACAAAAGCTCTGTAATCACAAATCAGTGTACGCAAAACCCGGATAAATATTACGTAACCAAAACTGGGACAAGGATACTTCTGTGTATATACTCTACATACATACAAATTTAGATAACGTAACAACATCTGTATACTGATAAGCTTTTCAACCTTGAACTTACGACCTTGTGAATATCGTATATACACACGCCCCTATAGAGTCGCAGAAACATATTCAATCGGTACATAGTTCATATCCATCGCAGAAGTGGGAATACAAACGTTGTTTACTGTTTTATTATGACTACCTACCTACTATGAGCTATGAGTATGACTCCTTGAAATAGTTTTCGCCTTATTTTTAATACCAATGATAAGACTTCTTAGATACATTTCTCACGAAGCTCTAATGAATTAAAGTGTGTCAATAAATTTCTACAAAGTCATAAAAACAAATATCATCATTAAGAAATATATTAATAATTTTTAACAGTAATTCCATCAGGTAAACGGTCCAATTTCCACCAACCAACGAACGCCCTTCTAAATTGATTTTATTGGCGCCCAAATTATATTGAACATTAGCCAAAAACCTCATAAAATTGCTTAAATTGCCAATTTTAGACAATCGCTCAAGGAAGGGAAGAGTACTGCTGTGAAATTCTTTGACGTTGGCCCCAACATCCGGCAAGAAGTACATGAACCCCAATGGTCAGTTTCACTCCCCATCCCTAAAATAGTTTCCGAGCCATGTAAAGCGAAAAATGCACTCGTACGTGTGCGATGTGAAGCTTTTCTGTGAAAATAACTCAATTCGACTTAAAGCACTCAAATACTTATTTTCGATTTAAAGCGACATATGAAAAATTGAAAACATAATTAAATGCTTAATTGAGCTGTCAGTCGGAGGGAAATTTTTTTTTGTATTATGTTTATAGTACTTTGTGACAACTGCTAGCGAGTGTCTGGCCTAATGGTTACGTAATACAATAAAATTAATTAAGATGAATCATTTTCAATGGTACATTTGTCACCACTCTGTCACCGGAATGTACGTTGAGATAATGCAAATTTATTTGTTACGTATACGCCCCCGGTACCTACTTATTTTGGAAGGGAAAAACTTGTACAGAAATCTGAAATGAAATTTGTCTGGTATAAAAGTTGTAGGCAATGCAGATGGGATCTTTGTTTTCCAATATATATATTTTCTCACAATGGCGCCAATAACCATTTTCTGGCAACATTGATAGACTTTTAAGCGGCTTTTCAGTTCCTATCGATTGGAATAAGATTGTATATTTTCATACTTGGCTAAAGAAATTCTATATCAGGTTTGTTGGTAGATGTATTCTGCTGGCTTATAGTTTTTTAAACACGAGTTGTTTTTATGCTGGCGAGGGGCGGTACATACGCAATCTCTTCTCTATTTTCAATACATTAAATTTACGATTTGTGCTCCTGTAGAGAGAAGATATCCCAGCATTAGTTCCGGTTGACCTAGAATATTTATTTTATATGTGTACTTTTTCCAAAGCAAAAAATGCTATCTATCATCCAAAGCAACACATTCAATTTGTCCATTTATGCCCTCTTCAGTGTTCATAGGTCGTTGGAAGTTTGCTTTTTCGATGTTTAAAACGGGTAGGGGTCAACTCGCGGAATATTTTTGGCAATTTATCATTTCGCAATTTGTTGTCTTGCTTTTTAATTATTTCGCATTTCATCAAATCGCAAATTTTGTTAGGCAATCTTTCATTTCACTTTGTAATCATATCGCAAAAACATAATTTCGCATTTGTCATCTCGCAAATTTTTATCTTGCGTTGTGATTTGTTCGCATTTATAAACGCTTTTCTTTGTTTATATACTCAAAGTCGTAGGAAAAACCATCAACACTAATGTGGTTTTCCATTGGGACATAAGATCAATCTTTTTTTGATCCGGATCACTTTTCATGTTCCATTGGGACAAAAAATCAATCTTTTTTTTTTTTTGATTCGGATCACTTTTTGCAGATCTCGATAATTTTCGAGATTTACACATACTGTCACTAATACCAATATACCCTGCACAGCTGTTTTACGTCATTCAGAATTTGTTTTCAAAACAAAATTACGAAAAGCCTCGTGAAAAGCAATTATTCAGAACAAAAACCTAAATAATGGACATGGACTTAATTTTGGAGCAATTACTATCATCTTCGTTATCTTCTTCTTCTTCCTCGTCATCCATGGATTTCGATTCTTCGTCATAAGAAGACGAAAATGAATATCCATATTTAATTCATATTTTTCGTATTTTTGCACCGCCAAACGAAAACAATTTGCACAGCTGATGTACTGTCAAATATCGCACTAATACATTTACAAAAGCAGATCAATCTGCTTTCATGTTCCATTCGCCACGAAAAATCTGAGATCTGAAATAAAAATCTGATGGTCCCAATGGAAAACGACATAAGCCTATCTTTGTTTCTTATTGATTTAAATAAGAAACTGACGTTTTCCGGACTATCCACTTTCCTAAAGAGCGTAACCTCACTTAACAAAAATAAGCAATATCCATATGAACATTGAATACATATATAATATGTAAATACAAATTAATATAGTTTTATATTAGAGGCAAGTGCTTTTAATAAGCCAAGATCGGAATAGTCATCTTTTTTTTTGTAAAATACTCCTTACTCCTAATTTTAGCAACAGTTTAATATCTAAAGTGCTTCATAAGCGAAATGGAAAAGCACGGGAAAAACATTGCGAAATAAACACGTTGCAACATAATTCAAAAACGGAATGGGAATTTGCGAAACAAGTATTGCGAAATAAACACGTAGCAACATCATTCAAAGACGAAATGAGAATTTGCGAAACAAATATTGCGAGATAAACTAAATTTATTTCAATAAATGCGAAATAAAATTTGCGAAATTTTTTTTGTCGAAAAGACCGGCACATGTTTAAAACTAATCATGGGAAAAGGGGAACTTTACTTCTATAGTGTTTAATTTTTTTTGAAATTTGACAGTTTTATTTATTGTGTCAGTTTGGCAATTTAAAAAAGTGAATTAGTTACTTTAATTTTACTTTTGATGGCGCTACAAAGCGTGGTGCTCCTGGGCCTTACTTATTATTCCCCTCCAGCCGGCTTGAAGACCTTTTACGCGCTGGAGCATCGATGTTCATCCGCTCTACATGGCCCAGCCATCTTAATCGCTCGGCATGGAATTTTTTACTAGGCTCAAGTCGCACGTATAGCTAGTTGTTGTGTCTTCTTTGCCAGACATTGTTTTCTTGGTCAACGCAAACAGAGGACCATAAATCGTTCGTAGGACTCTTCTCTTATATACAGCAAGGGAACCTTCATCCGACTGGGTAAGGGTCCAGCGTTTTTAAAAAGTTCCGTGTATAGCCCATCGGCTCCAGCTGCTTTGTTCGTTTTTAGTCTAGTGATATGGCTACTTTGATGTCATTTTGGTTGGGCGGATGTAACACTTGGTTTTTATGTAGATTGGCTGGTACAGGTCGATGATTGGCGGGATCTTGGCTGTCATCGCCATTTAAAAAGTGGTTAAAGTAGTCTGTCCAGATGGCTAACATCGACTGCATAAGTGCATATCCACTACAGAGTTTCCATCCCCATCTTTATGCATGGTACAGGCGGCTCGTGAATTTTAAAGTTGATTGTTTCACTCTTCTATAGAAGTTTCGCACCTCTTTCCTGCTAAAGTATCTCTGCATCTCCTCGACTTCACGTTGTTGGTGATCATTTTTCTTTCTCCTGCGCAAGCGTTAAGAGGAATAAAACCAACATACCTCCGCTAGCAAAAAATCGAAGAGTTTCCGTGGATGGCTACAGTGGAACGCCCGATGAAGTACTCAGCCCCAAGAAGAAGGTAAGCTAACTCATCCTCCGCAAGTGCTACACAAACCACAATGCATCTTTCTCTAGGTTTGGAATTCTAAGTTGACCAAAACTAACGCCGATGGAGTGGCCGTTTGGAAGGACAACTTCTTGGTCCGGGAGGGAGATTGTACTAAGAAATTCCGGAAAATAAACTCAGTTTAAACCCCCATCCATGGCCGGTTAAGTAAAAATCGGTTTAAACTCTCGATTAAGTTTAAGGACAGTGTAATAAACCTTTTAGTGTTAAACGTCGATTTAAACTTGATATCTGGTTAAACGGAGTTTAAACTTGCACTGTAAAACCGGCTATGAAAGTGAACGAAATGCGAATCGTCTGTATGTAGTTGGTTTTCTGGGCTAGCTTACCAGAAGTGCCCAAGTGCCTTTTTTTCAACATTCTCGACATCGAGGTTTTCCATTGTTTTTTGAGTAACCGTGGTATGGTTTGAAAGTGCAGAGTGGAGAGAGCTTTTGGGAACGCATTGTCAAGATTGTTAAGGACATATTGAAGGCGACAAGTCGAAGGTAACCAATGAAGATCTTCACACTCTACTAACGGAAGCCGAAAATGTATTTAACATGCATTATTTAACTTACCGTACCTTAGAATCACCATCAGATTCTCCAGGATTGATAATAGCCTGATAATAACAGGGCCGCAAAGGCAATACGTGCAATGGGTGCAGTTGCACAGGGAGCTGATTCCGATGGAGGCCTGGAGAAAATAAAATTAAATCTTCTTTCTTCTTTGTAACTCTGTCTTCCCTTCCTTCCTGCAAGCGTTGCTCTCATTATGAAAATGTGTGCTTTAGTAGCCTAAAAAGAACGCCTCCAGATTAAATATAAAAGTATCCATATAAACTTTTTACTTTTGCAAGCTAACTAACAATTTGGATGATCTCGTTTACGGATAGTGACTGAGAAGCAAATCAAATTATACATTATACAAGTTACAAGTCCAATACAAAAATGCAATTGTGTAATCGGGTAATGACTTATGGTGCCATGGATGAGTGGCGCAAAAGGTGAAGCTTGCGCTTGAGCTCAGGCTGGTCCTGAATAATTTTATTGCAATATTACGCCCTTTTGAATTTACAAAGCTGTTTTAAAATTTTTCATTTAGGTAAATTTGTGTTTCAAAGTCATTTGACCGCCTCCAAATATTTAAATACTTAAACAACTTGGATCTAGTATTAAGTATATCATTTTTTTTCGCTGGGACATAAAGCTCTACTCCAGATGGACAACGGGGTAGAAGATGACCATACCTTAACCTCAATTTTCGCGCCCAGTTGATAGTGGACCTCAACTAATATGTAGGCAGCTGTCAATGGATCGACCGAGTTGGAGAGCTGTGTCCTCCCCGGACTGTAGCGACATCACACCCGCACCCGTATTGTTACTATAAAGTGATTTGAATGAATTTTCACTTCAGAACTGTACCTATGAAAAGGTGAGGGACTATTCTTTTATTATTGCCTACAAATTTTGTCTCTAGTTCTGAAAATGTTTCAAAAGTTCAATAAAATAAGAAATAGGAACAAGATGCACTGTCAGCTTTTCCGAAGTCAAACAGTGGAGGATATTGGTCTCCTTTCTGTACCAACCACACTTCTTGCAAGCGGACCGTCAGAAGGTACATGCGGGTACTAGACTGTTTCGTTCATACTTTGTCTGTTTCTGAAGACTAACCGCCAACGGAATGAGCTGACTACGTCGGTTAGTTTCACCTTGACACGTCGAACTTCCAGACTCCGTCAGAGGAGATAGGCGTAGGGTTAGACTGTTTCGGTCACCCCTCTTCTTTATGAACTTTCGCAGTCAAAACAGCAAAGCAGACTGCTCAAAATACTCTTCCTTGATATGTACCAGCCACCCTTCTTACTAGCTGACTGTCAGAGGCTACCAGAGGGGGATTGTACTGCTTCGATCACCCCTTCGCCTTACCCCAACACTAAGCCGCAACAAGAAGGTGCATACTTAGTTGACTGCCGCAGTCACCAATCACCATCAAATCCTTGTAACGAGGTAAGACACTCAAATTCGTAAGTGGCAACTGAAATGCCCACATTGTTTTTTTTTTTTTTTTTTTTTTTTCTGGTTACTTCGGTGTTTGAAGCTTGAAAAATTGTTTGTTTAATATCCTTAAAGTATTTTATGCTGTCGAAATGAAATACGTTTTGTGATTGTTATTTCGTTATCAAACTTTTTGCAGATTGTTGGTATTTTAGGCCTGTTTCAAGACCTAAGAAAAACTTATTGGTGTTCACTCACTTTTGACGCTCACTGTTACCGTGAGGTCTTAAGAATACCCTTTCCCTTTTTTATATGCCTAAATTCGTTTCCCTGAACTTTGAACTTTGTAAATCATCCAAAACCAACTTTCAGGGGGTCTAACTGCCGACATTCTTGACTGAGCAATTTTTTTTTCACTACATTCTGCTTGACTATAGTTATATGAATTGAATAAAATCTGGCACGATGACTTGCATAGCATACCCAAAATGAGTAACAATGTTAAGGCCTTTCTACAACTTAAATCATGACGAATAAGGTGATTCAGGTTTCTCTATTTACAACAGATCAAAAATGACAGAAGTGCTGTGAAACAGACATGCAAATTCGTGTCTTGTTTTTTAAATGACTACAGGAATTTAAAATATGTATTATCGCTGGAGAACAGGAAGAAGAAAATCTTATTACATATTAACAAAGTGTTAAACAAAAGTAGCCGAATTTTAGATTTTACACCTAAACCTGTGACCAACAATCATGTTCATGTATCTATTAACCAAAACAAAATTCAAAAGAGAAAAAGCACATGTTCAATGTGTGTACTCATTACTCGTATTATGACAATCGGAGAAAAGCTCTACCGAGCTAGATATTAGGTTTGCCCAACAAAAACCACAGAGAGACGACGAGAACGACGATATCAAGCAGTGCCATGTTCCCCAAATGTCCCCTCCTTTGTAACACCCCTAAACGGTTCCATGAACCATGAGTAAGGCAGGCTACCCAAAGCATGTTCACTCAATCAGTTGTTTGAAGAGAGTGCAAAACTTTAGTTCCCAATTTGAAGGAGCCTGTGTCTACTGTGAAAGTGAATCGAGGCGAAGACACAATCGTTATAATCTTACTCGTAATTTGTTACTAGAGAGTTCCTTTGACAAATCAGTGCAGTTGTTACTATACATATTTATTAAAGTCCTGTGTAAAGCGGTTCGTTTCTTTTTTCCAACACATATTTTATAGTATTATTCACCTCGTTGTTGAGTGCAGATACAGCTCGTTTTATTGAGTGAGTTTTTGACAACGACGAAGAAGAAAATTAAAAAAAGCTCATTGATGTTTAAACGCAAAAATTTAGATAAAACGAAAAGAAGTTCATAAGGACAATCAGTGCAACGCAAAGTTGTTGATAATAAAATATACATCCCACCATCTCAAGTGTGACTGATAGAAAATTTAAGTCTCAGGAGTACCTATACCGTACGTGACTTTTTTTCCACACAAAGGTGAGTGCACTTGCTATGACGTAACGATTTTTCATCAAAAGCCAACCCGGTGCCTCCCCATAGTATTATGTGGAAAAGTGTATCTAGTATCTAGTATTGTTCTTTGACAATATTTATTATGGAACGTGATATATTGTATGAGTTATGAGATGACTTAAGCATGTCAAGATCTAACTTTATTCGGG
The DNA here is from genome assembly GCA_955612985.1 of Cheilosia scutellata. NCBI lineage: Eukaryota > Metazoa > Arthropoda > Insecta > Diptera > Syrphidae > Cheilosia > Cheilosia scutellata. Next base: position 16,900,764 of record OY015311.1, read on the forward strand.
TGACTAATTGTGGAACGTGATTTCTTTTGAAAAATTGCGAGAGCACCTTGAAACGATGTTTTCTTTTTTTGTAGTCGCTGTCACCCGGAACGCATTATGAAATTCATCTAAAATAGTGTACCTATCTCACTTGCTATAATTACCGGAAAATCTCTCAAATCTAGCGTTTTCTTCTTACCCAAAAGGCAAAAGATAAATGTGGATAGTTTAGAATACGGTCTAAAAATAGTCAGTCAAAATGCCGGCTGTCAGTTGTAGTTGTTGTTGTCATTGCTGTGCATATGTTGAAATATGCAAATTCGGAGAAGAAGAATATAAATAAAAACATTGAGCAACTTGGTGAATTGGCGGATCATGTGCGATTCATTAATTTATCGGATTTGCATTTGGCTTAAGTGGTGACGTTAATTTTATTGATGAAATGAGTTTTGTTTTGCTGTGACGTAATTTACCTTTTTATACCTATGCTTTCGAAGGACAATTTAGATGTAAATAACATCAAAGCTTCGATATAGGATGGATTGGGGTGGTTTTGAGCTTTCCCCGAGGTCGAAGGATTCTCGGGCTATACCAACATTGTAGTTGTTTCTTTTATCACAGAACGAGACACGAAGTCGCCTTGAGTTTGATTTGGATTTAATTTAGTTTTGCATATTTATTAAACGATATTACAAAAACACGATGGTTTCTTATATAAATTACATTATTTCTTCTCCTGTTTAGCACATGCAGCTTGTATGTAAAATTAAATTTTTATTCAGCCCAGTATCTGTTGGTGACTACCTCAGCGAGCTAGAATTAGCACGTTTCCAAAAGAGGATACTCTTCCAAATTATTTATATACGAACAAGATATATTTATAGAGTGAAAGGATCCAATTTAGGCTTGCCGATAAGAAATTCCAAAGTACATCATCACTTAGGTATTTACTCTCAATGGAAATGGAATTGCCTTTGTGTAGAAATGAATCCATTGGCATTTAATTGATTATATAGTCATTTCTCTTGTCCCATTCTGTAGTTCATTGTCGAAGGCAAAGAACTTTATCTACAAAACTGAAATTCAATGCAGCATTGGGACCATTGTCGCTTGGTATTGGTTTGCACTGAATTTACACCGAATTTTTTTGTATTCAAAAAATCTCTTCAAGTGGAACGATCAATGGTTGGTAATCTAAACGATTCATTCACCCCACCATCAATGGGATCAATACCATCGAGTATTAGAGTATAGACTATGGAGAGCACAGTAAAAACAACCGGATGGCAGGCATCTCTAGAGAAACAGTGTAGTCTGAAATTGACTAGATTTAATTTACTGGTTCGATGGTATTCAGATGTCGTCTTCATTAGTTCATCTTATTTTAAGGGTTACAAAATATCGTTGTCATGACTTCAGAAGTAGATCTTATCATAAATGTACCTACTAAAGAATAAAATAAATAAATAGTTGGCACAACAGCTCCATATAAAAACCCTAGGTTTAGCTTCACAACCATTCGTTTGTGTTTTTGACCAATGGAAGGGACCTTGAGTGCGCTGAATTGAGAAGCTTTTTCATCAGGACTGTTATACTCTCGAATGTTTTTCAGACGTTCGCGAGAAGTGGCGCAGCGAAAAAACCCTTAAGATGTAATTTGTGTTTTTCCGGGGATAGAACCTGGGATCCCTCTCACAGTAGTCGAGCACTCTTACCACTGAGCCACTGCTCCTAATACTACTGAAGGATGCCTTCCTTTATATAAAGTTGTGTAACTATATTTTATAAATGGAACTAGCTGACCCGGCAAACGTTGTTCTGCCTAAAATAGTTATTTTAAATATTTCAAGATTTATTTTGATATTTTTGTTCAATTATTTTTTTTTTAATAGGAATGAAGGCGGATAGATTCAGTGGTTCAGTGGCCATTAAGTTCTTTCGTAAAATGCGAAAAACGAGAATAAATTGATGGAATTTTTTTCTTTGTGCATTAACCTGAAATACAGCAATACGAACAAAACAAGAAAAGAAACATGAGAATCAGCCCAGCGTTTATCGAGTTATAACGTCATCGAGTTTCACCCCATAGAACATGTTTTTTGTATGGGAAGGTGCAACTCCCCTTTGTTCAATTTTGACCAATCTTCACGGGAACGCTCCCGAGCCAATACCTAAGATTGTCTGTAAATTTTAACTCAATCGATTTGTCGGTTTTCGAGATATAAGATTTAGAATGTTTTTTTTTTGTATGGGCCAATTTTGACCAATCTTCTTAGGTGCACCCATGGGCCAATATCTAATATTATCTGTAAATTTGAGCTCAATCGAGTCGGAGGTTACATATTAGTAGCATTGTAGAACACAATTCAGGACCTCACACGGTTTTCCGCTCTCATTATAACCCACAATTGTTTAAAATCAATGTGCACCAGTACCTCTTCTCTATCCTCCCTATTAACCCTTCCACTCGTGCTGTGCATTAGCATTTTAAGGGAACAAAAACCACTTGAGCACTAGTGAATTATAAAAAAAATAAAACATTAAAGATCCATTTTTATATATAAAGAAGATTTAGAAAAATACCTCCTTCACGGAAAATCGAACGACATTTTATGCCAAATAATTCTATCAAATGGAAAAAATGGACTGACGTGTTCGTACTTTTTAGTAAATTTGTTCCTCATAGAGAAAATCTAAACACACTTTTATACTGATTAGAATGTTGCTATACCCCAACTCTATTTTAACAGAAAAATACAACAGAGTAAAGTCCTTTTGACATTTCGCCAAATGTCAGTGCTACTGGCAGCTGTTATTTGTTTAGAAAAAGTGAAAACGTGTGTTCACTATCTGATAAAAAAAAATTTAATTTGAAAATTTTACTAGGCCTGTTACACCGTATCGTAAATATCCGTATTGTTTGGTATAGGGTACGATTTTTACCATAAATATTTTGACAGGATTTCCAGTCACTAGTCACATCCGCCTACAAAATCTAATAAAATGTCAATTTTTTTTTTTTATTATTTGACAGCTAATACAATAATGTTAAAATTGAGTATGCCAAACTGCTTATCAGAGGTTTTTCCTGTATACACTGTCTGAAAGAGTTTCGAGGATACAAATTTGTCATTTGAATTTAAAATAATAGCTACTATAAAATATTTACAGTGCCAATTATTGAGAAGTAGCTTCTACTACCTAATCATTTTTGGTGCCCAGGCTAAGTTTTACGATCGTACAGCTAAATCCAAAGATGTACGAAGCCAGTACACTGCGTACTTTGTCGAATAGAGTTATTTAATTGTATTTTTCATTTCCTTTTCGCTTGTTTTGTTGCATAGATAATGAATAAAATAAATAGTGACAGTTTATGTCGATCTGCCACACGTTTATTTATATCTCTGTAATTTCTCTTTCTGAACCAACATTTGCATTCCTATTCAGCAATTATATGGTTAGCTGTCAATATTATGCTATGCCCAGATTTATACTTAGATTAATTGAAATTATTCTGAACTCATAGAGTACCATCTTCCTCTGAAAAAATAAAGAGCTTATAGGGACGGAAGTGACAAAAATGGTTTTAGTAAATGCTGTCAACAAAAAGGCACTAAATGCCACTATTCTTGTTCTATACTGCAGAAGACGTTAGCCAAGCGGATGACCATATACTTATACGTATTTGGTCGTTTTAAACTTAAAATTATTCGATTTCCTATCCCATTTGCATTGACAGGTTTCGGAGGAGGTTATTTGAGGAAATGTGCACCGATTGATATCGATCGGAGGGGTACGATTCGGTCGCAGAAGGTAGGAAGGTAGCAAGACTCGAAGAGTCTTCGATTGTGTTAGAGTTAAAGGCTTTTTTACAGATTGACATTTGCCAAAAAAGATTTGTTTTTATGAAACAGTTAGGCTTACAACCTTCAGTTGCTTTAACAACTATTTCACTTCTCATAGGTATAGTTACTATAACAAAACTGGTTCCTTTTTTTTCAATTGATAAGCTTTGTCTAACGACCTTGAAACTAGTATGAGTGAAACAAGTCTGATTTGCCTGATTATTGATAAGTACATACAAAAAATTTCGCGAAATAGCTATAGGTATGGTTTTTTAAAGCACACAGGTTATTTCCATACCATGGCTGATAACACTCCACTATTATAGGGATAGTTAGGGAAATTCATAACCGAATTGTATTTCCCTCTATAATATTTCATTAACAAAAATTTATTTATCTTGTGTAAGCCACTGTCTAGCCTAAATTCTACGAAATTATGTCACATATCGGGTTACGTATGTCATATATTTTTGTTCCTTATCTAAACCACTAAACCATGATTTCTTTGGTGTTAAATTGCATAACGTATTAAGATTAGGTTTGCAAAAATAAAAAAATTAAATATTTCGAAAGCTATTCCAACTGGAAGAGTTATATCAATCAGACAGATAACAGCCTTTTATCTGTAAAAATGTCTAGTTAGTTTCGTTAGTGCATAAAAAAAAGAATAATGACATTTATACGTAATGACAGCATTGACTAAAATAATGGATTGGTAATGTCCAATTTCAAACGCATTTGTTTCCGAATTAAATATTAAAAAATTCCCCCATTCTTACTGTTGACACATTATCTTGGCTGGGGTGGCAACATTTTTATTATAGCTATTTGTTCAAATCCTTTTCGTGCCACACGATGAGTGTTAAAGTCGAAACCTCACGCAACTTTTATTGACTCTCTGTCCTTATGTACCTAATCCCTATACATACATTATTTTAATTTGTATTTTTTTTTGTAGACCTTCTGCGAGCTAAGAATAATAAAGGTAATAAAATAATACTTGTCTAATGGAAGTCCACCAACATGGTATTGAAATGGGAATTATATTTCGTACTTGAAAGGTCTGACCTTGTCTGGCAAGTTAACCTTGGGTAGTTCATAATATTAAAACCAAGTTAAAGCTTGTAAATATGTATTAGGTTTATTCATCTATTTTTCTGAGATGGCTACTAAAAAACTGTCGAATGAAAAATTGTTTGCGGAAGATTTAACCAAAGTATGTGTATCTACTTTCAGCTATTTTGAGCTATTTTCATATAAAACACCAATTTGCACAAAAAAAAATGTATTAAGATGTTACGCGATAAAAAAAATATACGAACAATAAGTATTTTATTTTTTCATAAGAAACAATGATAACTGTTTTATTCTATTGTTTTAAAAGAAGACAAACGTAGTTTTTGGTCAACAAATGATTCCACAATATCCGTAATCGTTTCTTTATATAGCATAAGAAATTAAACATTTATTTACTTATTTAATACAAATAATCATTCATCATACATTTTACAATTTTATGTTTTCTTTTCAGTTCAAATCATGTTTGCCTTATGGTATCTTTCATTAGCACTCGACGAACTTCGGTGAGTAAAAATAGATTTAATATAAATTTGCATCTCTAGATCTATAGTAAGTAGATAATAAAATAACCTATAAAGTAAATGAATAAAAAAAACGCAGAGTGAATAAAATTCTAAAATAGCCATTTTTCGTTTGTTTACATTCTTCGGATGGCGATGCGCTGCAAATTGTCCCCGACCTCCGACCTTATAATAGCTGGAATGAAATCCATTGTACTGTAAACTGTAGTAGTGGTACATTTACAACGTCACACAAACCTATCGCATAAGATAAAAGGAATGCTAAAAATCTCGTTTTCAAAATCTTGCATAACAAAATCTCGCTTTAGTAAAATCTTGCATTATTGAAATCTCGCAATATCAAAATCTCACAAATCAAAATCTTGAAAACTATGATCTCGCATATAGTAGGTATATGTATTAAAAGGGGTATGCTGTCCACCTGATAGACACTGTTTGGGCTGTTTGATTTGGAGTATCTAGGTGTGAGGTTGGATTTTCATAATACGACATTTTCCTCTATTTGCGATATATTAAGCATTTAGCGAGATTTTGATAATGGGAGATTTTGTTATTCAGGATTTGTTAAAAAAAAGCGCGATTACGTTATTAGAGAATTTGGTTTGCGGGAAATTGTACCGCTACCATTTTGATCAGCCATTCAGAATTGCCAAGCATCTAGGGGCGCTGTTGAAGCGTTATAGGTTCGCCTTTCCCGGGAGAAGTCTTATTCTGACGTATTTCTTAACATTTCTATGATCTAGTGCAAGGATGGTGTGTATGATGCATGCCGGCATGCGTGATGATGTAAACGTCGCATAAGGTCATTCCGATGTCTTCTTCGCGTCTGTTTACTACAGAGTATAATGTTTGTAAAATCGTTCTCAAATGTAGAATACTGCATTCTGCATCTTAACAATAATAACCATTTCCAAACGAATCTACAAATACGAATACCTACAAAGGCCAACCTTCTTCAAAATTGCTGTTTAAAATAAGGAATATGCAAAACAAATACCTAAGCTTACCCATCTGTGTTTTTGAGTTCCACAGCAATTTTCAAATCGTGTCGCTTCATAGTAGCTATAGTGAGGAAGGAACAGAGTCATTCTGGTCGTTAGCTCGGTATCCCACAGAACGTATTCAATAACAAATCAAAAGGAACACTAAAGAAGGTAGTGCCTTTAATGTACCTATTCTGTACTTGCCTAGTAGCACAACCATTTGCATGGCGGCAAACACTCTCAATGACATCTAACCCATATTAGTCGGAAAAAATGAAACACACACATTTCAATGTCAATGCGGGCACATAAGACGGAGACAGAAGACGTAGTTGTCAAAAGTATACGTACTTTAATGACATATTCAATATTAGGAAATGATGAGGCGAGGATCTGGGGGCTTATTCCCAAATGCGCGGCGGATCGTATTGAAAGCGATACCTCCATTTCGACCGTATTGGCGTCTTCGCTTTTGGTTATTCTGAAATGCGAACGAGGGCGAAAATGATGTTTCCAGTGCTTTCCAGTTTTTCCATTCTAAGTTGCAATTTACCATGTATTTTTCCAACACTTTGACAGCTTTTTCCCGCCACAGGAATTTAGTTTATTTTTTATCCGCAAACAATTCGCCAGCAATCCGTCACCTATGGAGCTATCGCTTTTGATTCGATCAAATCGCTTTTGAAAATACAAAAATGCAAATCCGCCATGAAAAGCGATCCGCCGCGCATTTGGGAATAAGCCTCCTGTGTTCGGCTATACTCATAATGCAATCCTCGAGATGAGACCGAGATTTCGTCTACTATATTAATATATCGAATTTATTAGAAACTACAATATTTTCCTCATCACTTTTTTTTTTGTGTGTCTCTTTTACAATCACGTAGGTATTTTGCATAAGTGGACAAATTTGGTAAACTAATTCCTCCAGATATAAAATAAGGCGACTCCGAGCAACACACACAATATCGGACTCATGTAAAATTTGAGCTTTCTTACAAAGTTTTCACATAATGTCCAAGACCTTTTGATATTTGTCTCATCTTAGAGATGTGGAAAGAAGAACGGCTGCTAAAATTTAGCAACGTGCAAAATACAGGCCTTTACTATTAACTATCTACCTTTCTATGTGAAATGTACAGAAATAAGTTCACAACATTTTAGCTCGAGTAATAATTTCGCGCCATATTTTTATAGACTAAACATTGACAGATAAAATAAGATTTAATAGTATTCACAAAATGTCTGAATTCTATAGAATTAATCCAAATGAAAGTATGTAGTTGTCTACTTAATTATTCTACACTGAAAATTGATCAACTTTCGGCCTTCAATAGGACCTTGTTAGATCCTCTCTTCGCCTCCGTAGTCCGTAAACCCTTATATTGTACATTTCATCGAAATCGTTTACCTACAATGGTGGACATAAGTATTTTTACAAAACTGAAGTTAAGTCTACTCATAATTTGAACTTACTTCATGTAAATTTTGGCATCAATGGCAACTACTCAAATTATGAGTAGAATTAACTTTAGTTTTGTCAAAATACTTATGTTCACTATTGTACGTGATTACAAAAATGCAACATAAATATTGCTCGTATAATCGCATAAAACATTTTTTTAGACACAAACGAAAGCATACCCTATTGTTTAAGCTTTCATTGCAAAGCTCTAGAATATACCTAATAGTTATATTAATAAAAAAAATATTGCATACCTTGGGGCAAATCATAAAATGGCTATCTGTTGGAAATTAGCATAGTAGCAAGCATACTTTTGTGATGAACACTTCCTGATAAAATCTTGGCAAACTGTGATTTCAAAAATACGAAAGTTTACAAAATAAATTTTAGTTTTATAATTTTCAAAACAAACAGACAAACAGTCGCCTTCGATGTACAAATATAATTTTTAACTAAATTATAAAATCGTACATTGATTGCCAGTTGCCGATGTCATTGGCGCGAACTTTTCATGAATTTATTTCATTTAAATGTTTTTAAAAATCACAGACACAAATCTAATTATTAACTCGTTAATAAATCTAAATTAAGTAAAAAAAAAGTTTACGCGTTTTGTGTTCCTCTGATTATAATCTAATTATTCTGATGATGCATCCAATTAACAGAACTACACTAAATGAGTGGGCATTATGTCATCTTTTAACAACAATACAAAGCCAGAAACAAATAAAGCGAATATAATATATGATTTTGCCGGCAAGTTAAATTTATTTGTACATAAGGTTCAAAAAATGATATTTGCTTTATACTGATGCCTTCATCATTTGAATCATTTTCAAATAACGAAACTTAAATTTATATACTTAACCATTTAAAAATTATTATGGTTGATGTGTCATTTTATTATCATCTGACTAAGTGAATAGTTTGAGAGGAGTATTCAGCAATCGAAGTTTTATGATGTAATTTTGTTAAATAAGAAATGGAGAGAAGGACCTACACGCTTCCACATTTATTCACTTTTAGTGTCGATTTTCAATTTGATGAGCACTTATTATTAGCAATAGCGAATACAAACATTATATAAAATTCGCAATAGCCAGAGTCATTAAATTTAAGATGAATATAAAACGAAGTGTCACTGTAGGTAACTAATATTTCAATTTTTAATGTTATTTTTGAGTTTATAATAAATAGGGGGCCATTAGGCTAGCCGCACATTGGATACGATTTTGTACGAATTTCACTCGTGCGAAGACGTACGAAGACGCACGAACAATCCCGACCTTCAATGTACTATGTGAGTGCGCACACTGGGTGCGAGTTAGTCGTACATGTAGTTCCAACGTCCGAATACAATCCCAACTGGTTGGGATTTTTAAACACGTTAGTGCGTTAATACATTAAAAGTGGATGTAGAAAAATTGATTTACTTGGTTTATGGACACAAAAGGGGGTATGGGGCACGGGACACTGTTTATTTAACAGAGAAAATGGTATTCAGTGTGCGCACTCTATTCGTACGACCATATTCATACGTTTACGTACGATGCAAATTCGACAAAGAACTTTCGTACAATGCAAATCCTGTCGCTCTACCAAATTTCAACATTCTACGGCACTGGTAAGTGGCCCAAATAAATAATGACCGATTTTCAAAAGTGGGCGGATACCACGCCTCCTAAATGGAGAATAATACATTTTAAATTTTTTTCTTTCTGCACACTGCAAGTCTCACTGCTCTACCAGATTTCAACATTCTACGGCAATGGGAAGTGGCCCAAATAAATAATAACCGATTTTCCAAAGTGGGCGGATACCACGCCTCCTGAATGGAGAATATAAAATTTTAGATTTTTTTCTTTCTGTCCACTGCAAGTCCTACCGCTCCACCAAATTTCAATATTTTACGGCAATGGGAAGTGGCCCAAATAAATAATAACCAATTTTTAAAAGTGGGCGTATACCACGCCTCCTGAATGGAAAATCTCAAGTTTTGGACTTTTCCCAGTGTATGCACCACAGGATCTAGCATTCTGCCAAATTTCACGATTCTAGGATGGCCGGAACTGCTTCATAATTTTGATGATCATCATCTAAGTGAGTGAGTGAGTGAGTGAGTCAGTCAGTTAGGGTTTTTGCGATTTTTGAAGTCCTGTATGTTGAGAACCACTAATGCTATAGAAATGAAATTTGGTGAGGTGAACCTTTTCAATGAGCACAGTAAATGTTTCAAGTTTGAAGTTTTTGGCTTAATTGGTTCCAAAGTTAGAAGGGGGTCGAAAACCGCCTGAGTTTGTTCCTGTAAAAAGGGTAAGTGCCTTTACTAGAGAACTTGGCTGGGGCACTACCGTGCCCTTTGATTTTCCCGTGTAGGCCAAAAAAAACCATACGATAAGTAGGTAGAGCGTAGAGCTAACCCACTTCTTTGTCTCCATCACCACCACTCCACCACTCACCACTTTTCACCGGCGCGCGGCGTATGTTGGCTGAGCTGATGGCTTAGGTTCCCTTTACACTTGAGTCGACGATAGGTTTCCTAAATGGCTGCAGGAAATATTTTACACCGGCTTGACTTATACCAAGCCGAACTGCTCGTATTTAGAATGCATTACATACTTCACTCTGTCTAAGTGTCTACCATTCCAATACAATCCTTAACTGTTCAAAACCAACGTGCAACAGTGTGTCAAAAAAGTGTCAAAAAATTATCCAGTCCTGAATTAGATAAGTAGTATCTGTTCTAATATTTGAGTTTCCTGAACTTCTCTTTTCAAAACTTTCATTTCTGTTAGAAAATTCGCCGTCACTTAATTATTTAGCGCAATTGACAGACACACTATCTTATCTACAGAAACTGCAATTCCCCGATCGCTTTGGATTTATTGTAAATCTAATGTTTAAGAAACGATTTAATCAACATTTCGCTGAGTTGTGCTAGTAAAGTCAGTTATTTACTTACATACTAACAATACATCGTGGTAATTTTCAAAGCACATAATTACGATTACGAGTAGGTAGTATGTAATGTAATGTACTCAATAAATAAAAAAGCTCTACGATTCACGACTCACACGAGTACGAGCTATCAAACCGATCTACACTCCCATCGTATTAGTCATTCTCATTGGTATTCGCCAAATACGAAGAACTCACTCAAAAACATAATATGTTATGGCAATTAAAATAATTAGATAAAAACGAAACTTAAAAATAAAGCATATACCAATACCATAACGTATATTGTAGATATCACCTTCAAGTCAATTGATTTATCTAGTGCTTGGTGCTGATTGTTTGGCTCTATGCACTGTTACCGGCTTTTTACGCCGGCCGGCAAAAAATAAAGAAAGATTGATCGTCTACCATAATTTTTAACCCCTTTCCACACATACTCAACCGCACACTAGATGTATGTAACGCAAATAATTCTAAGACACGGTAAAGTGAGGTCTGAGGTGTGCTACGTGAGTGATTCCACGTAGCTATAACTTTTGGCAAAATAAATTTGCACAGAACATCATATGAGTTAGAGTTTCGCAAAATTTATCATCCGAATGCATGTGCCGCGAAAATCAGATGGAAAGATACAAATAGATAGATAGATATGTACTTAGTCATATGATCCCACAGTAAAAAAAAAAAATACCAAATGAGTGTTGGGAATAGAGAGCCATTTAAAGTACATTGACTGACTGAATGACTATCTGTACAACAATTAGTTGTCGTTGATTGCGCCACAGACTGTTCCATGGGAACATTGAGCAGAGCGGAGCGCGGGCTGGTCGTTGGTGCTGGCTAAATGGACATTTTTCTCACAATAGAATCAGCTAGAACTTAGCCGGTCCCTCCCATTGAATCTGGACTATTTTTAATCACAAATACAATGAGGAGGTGCGCCCGCCTGGCAATAATTGCACAACTGACGCACTTACACCTATCTAATGATAATAATTATTTAATGAATGTTTTGCTTGTGGGTCTTGTGACAGACTGTCGCTAAGGATGATTGCCTTGCCGTTGCTGCGATAGTGAATTTGCGTTCATTCAATTTATCAATGAATGACTGATTGATGGCTATAATGATTGCAGGAGATAATTGGTTTTATTTTTACTAAAATCGATGAATAACTAGCTTTCGCTTTGACTGGATCGATAACAACATATTGATAATGTTGCATTTGGCGTAGCTACAACAAATACGGGTCGATAAAATATGGTTTGGTTATACAATTATTAGTTTTATTGATCTACTTGTAGGTATAAATGTTGGCTTAAATGTGCTATGATACCAGATTTGAGATTAGTCAAGGTCTGCAATAAAAACTGATTTCATTTACGTAATTATTACGCAAGTTTGGACTGAACTCGATGATTCAACATGATTTCTTTAGGTAGAACAGCAAGTTGGTAGATTTAGATTTAGAAACAAAGCGTCATCACCTTCAATTTTAAATGGTTTTCGCAGTGAACTGATTATTTCAACGGAATAGCCTCAAGTTGTATGTATTGATGCGTCCGAAATTCGCTTTCAGTGAAACCTCTTAGCACAGAAGTCGTCCCCTAAAAAAAAGAACGACGAAAACGCTGATTAGTGGTACGAAGCTAAAACTAAGGGTAATTGCGTCAAAGTACATTAAAAATGTTGGAACAATAGTCCTTAAAAGCCAGCTGTGGTTGCAGTGGCTGAGTGGTTAGTGTGCTGGACAATTATGCGAGGGGTCTCAAGTTCGATCCCCGTAAAAAACACAAAGTACATCTAAACGTTTTTTCCAATGCAGTACCTCTCGCAAACGCCTGACAAACATCCGAAAGTATAACTGTCGTGAAAAAGCAGCATAATTTTAGGGCCCTTTCATTCGTCCCAAAAATAAAAGTTCACACGGAGGAATGGTTGCGCCAACTCTTAATTAATTAAAAAGGAAGCTCCTTTGGTCTGGATAATTTTTTTTGATACTTCCTTCGCGAAAGGCAAACCTATAACTATTGGCTGCACATGCACTTACATTTTTGTAAGCTATACAGATGTGCTCTGCAAGTTTGTCTACAGGAAGGCGACGACTCTCTTTTGTTTCCAAAAGAGTTTTGGAAAATCTTGAGCTCGTGGTTGTCAAGTACGTACTGAGGTTACGTTAGGTCATGTCATAAGTCATAGTAAAAAATTTCAGCTGACAGGCTATCGATAGTGTAAATGTGCTTTTCGAAATATGCGAGGCTTATCCCCACAAAAAGTCCCTTGCATTTAGACAGTGATAAAGACCACTTGACGCGATTCCGCATCGACTGTTTGGGGGAATAGGCTCTCAAGTAAATTGATGTATGGCACTATCTGTCTCAGGTTCTTAAGGACATCCCCTTTAGCACTCCTGGGTTTGCTATAGATGGCCATGAGCTTTAATTCGATTAATGAGATGGAGTTTTTTTAACACTTGCATGGTATCGCGAAAGGAATATTTTATACCAGTGGTGTATCATGGATAAGCGTATTATACATATACTGTGAAGAAGCTATGCAGTCGACTTAGTCTGTGGTGAAGCCAACTTTCAGTCGGAGCTACAATCAGGGAGGAGGTGAACTTGAATTTGGGACTCTATGGAAACCGAAAACACAATACCTCGATTCCGCTAGGGAAACATAAGTATTTTTTTTTTTTTTTTTTTTTCAAACAGAAAAAAATCTAGAAGAAGCACCATATCGCTAAGTAATATTAGCCAAGTTGCATATAAGGCGCTTCTTAACCCCTTTACCATTTTCACCTTTGGTCGCAAGACTAAATACCAAATGAACGAATTTAACAATTCTACAAGAGACAGCAGACCAACTGGCCCAAGTCTCCCCTAGTTAGTCATTATTTGGAACAAGACACACACGCGAACTTCAGTCTTTATAGTCTAACAAATATTTTTTTATATCACATTTATAATTTAAGACAAATACTATACACAATCAGGTATTTAAACATAAACAGAAATAAATAATAGATATTTTTTTTTAAAGAAAACATTTTTATTTAATCCCTCAAAACAAATAATATATAAGTACTATATACACCACAAATTCCTGTTTATTCTTGATTTTTGTATACAAATGTTTCTTCTATGTAATTTAGAAAATTGCCTTAGCACCTTTATCTACTTTCTCTTTGTGGGAATGTTTTTCCTAAGAATGTTCTGAATTTTTGCCAAATAATTTAATCAGCTAGAATTTTCATTGCCCCTTGGTAATTTAATTATTTATTTCTAGATAGATTAGAAGATACACATATAGTTGTGTCTTATTATATACAAAAATATGTTTTTATTAAAAAGAAAAACAAAAGCATATTCACTTTCTTATAACCTTGTGTACAGAATGATTTTGTATTTTGTCTAAAAATAAGACTACATAGAACGCAACGGGATGCGCTCGATTTTATATTTTATTAAATACATAGATACTATATAAAAACATAACTCTACTGCATACTTTGATTTTCTAGTTTATGCAGGTATCTAAATAGTTTGAAATGGAAAATATTTGTATTTTTTACAAGAATATAAACATAAATTCAAGGAAAATCGGTTCGAAATTCAACCCAGACTAGATGTCTATCGCATCGTTACAACAAATGTGCTTTATTAACAATTCAAAAAAATATACTACACCCATGCAAAGATGTATGTATGCACATGTCTATGTGTTTATCTACTAAGAAAAACAAGGGATATTCAGTATCGGGTTTGGGAAAACAGAAAAAGATTGTTGATTCGATCCCACCGAAGGTGTTTTTTTTTTTTTTTATATGCGCTCGATTTTATATTTTATTAAATACATAGATACTATATAAAAACATAACTCTACTGCATACTTTGATTTTCTAGTTTATGCAGGTATCTAAATAGTTTGAAATGGAAAATATTTGTATTTTTTACAAGAATATAAACATAAATTCAAGGAAAATCGGTTCGAAATTCAACCCAGACTAGATGTCTATCGCATCGTTACAACAAATGTGCTTTATTAACAATTCAAAAAAATATACTACACCCATGCAAAGATGTATGTATGCACATGTCTATGTGTTTATCTACTAAGAAAAACAAGGGATATTCAGTATCGGGTTTGGGAAAACAGAAAAAGATTTTTGATTCGATCCCACCGAAGGTTTTTTTTTTTTTTGTATAGGATTTGATAGGTTCGGGTTAGTGAAAACGCAAGAAGATTATATTCTTGGCAATACACCGAATATTTTGGATTCCTTCAACATCTTTCTATCTTGGCATTTGACTTTGCTCCTTCTCTAGTCTTTAAGGACATTGAAACAGTTTGTGACTGATTTTTAGTCAACTAAATATGAACTTGAAGCTATAAGTACTGCTAGACTCTCCGCGAGTATAGTTGGGGACACCAATGTCGTTGACATGGAGTTCAGATAAAACTGGAACTTTACCTCAGTGACCTTATGACTTAGAGGTTGGGCCTATACTCTAGTCTCAATTTTAGATTGATCCGTATACCACTTGTTGCCATTTGTTCATTATTTTTTTGCTTTGGATAAACCTACTGTCGAAGCATAACATTTTTGTAAGTGGTCGTAATCTTGACTTGTAAATGAAATAACTAAAAAATAAAAAAATAGAGCATAGTGAGGACGACATGTCTCTAATAATATTATATATACGACCCTAGGCCATCAACTTCTTATAACCATTCGTTTGATAGTTATGCTTTTGGAACCAGCTATAGCTATTTAATGTCATATCCGGTGAGAAGCTTTTTAAGGGCGGTTCTGGTTGTACGTGTACGTGTACCTCCAAAAGTTTGTCAGACATCCGCGAGAGATAGGATATTTGAAAGAGAAACTTTGGCTGTAATTATTATTCCTCTGTGGGCTTAGCATTTTAGAATTTGTGGACTGAATCCGTACCCATAATAATACTTATATATAGGTAGATAATATATCGTCAATAAAAAATCAAAAGCTGTAAAGCTGTCAGTTATAGGGCATTTTATTTAGATAGGTATGACTTTGGACGTATAGGCGCCGCTGCTAAGCACAATCTAAAAGCTAAATTTTCAAATTCTGTTTGGAGCAACTGGAGCCGTGTATTCGTTAGTCTAGATTCTAGAAGCATGGTGAAATGACAAACGTAAAGGGCCTAAATCATCTACCACCCGTCTAATAGGTTGTCGTTAGAAAAAGTTATACTACCAGCTCATAAAAAAACACCTTCTACATACAAATCTTATATTTTTTTGAAGAAGCGCACCCTTAACTCGATTAGGTGAAGTATTACAACTTCCTTAATGTGTGCGACCGCCCTTATAATCTTTTTTTTTTTTTTTCGAATGATTGAATAGACATGTACCCCAACCGTATGTTTTAAATTAAGACTCACACCATGTATACATAATTATAATACAACGTGTCTAAGAATTGCCATCGCCAACTATTTCCGATGCAACATCCAATGTATAAAAATAATTATTCATTTGCAACAATTTAAGCAGAACGGTTTACGTGAAAGAATCATCGTCTCTGCATAGTTTTGTCACAATTGAACATGCCTTTGAATGCAGATACAAAATAAAAAGTCAAACAAACAAAACATGTAATTTAAATTTCATTTTGCTAAACTCAAGTTCTATAAATAACGTGAAACCACAATTAACGTGATGGATGTCTTTTGAAATTCTGGGTACGGCCAGACATGCATCACTAGTTCAGTAAATTATTTATCTTTTTTGTGAACCAGATGCATTATGCATAAACATTATTTGTATATAAAAATCTGTATTCACCGGGAGATGAATAAGTGTGAGCATGTCCTTGAAGTATTGGTAACATGGCGTAGTGGTTGGAGTATGTGCTTGTAACCCGAACAGCGCCAGCGTATAGGTACAGGTCCTTTTTGTGGAGGGCACTATACACTATACAGTGACGAATTATATTAGAACTACTGTCCCATATATTCTTCTTTTAAATTATAAAATAAATAATTTAAAAAATTTATTGAAAACCTTGTTTGATTTTTAATTTATTTATTTGTTATGTTTTTATTTTTTTTTTTATATATTTTTTTTTTAATTTTTTTTTTATTTCGTTTTTTATTTTACTAGAAAACGTCTTGGTTGGACGTCCATTTTCGATATTTTCAAGGGTAATAAGGTCGCCGGCAATAATGCAATTGAAAATAAACCCGCGCCAAGCAAGCCAGTCGAGGTGCCAAAGCCTAAAACTCCTGAGCCAGCAAAACCCAGCCCTGTTGTTCAACCAGAAGCGAAACCAACGCCCCCACCAAAGCCTGTTGTTGAACCAACTCCTGTTGCCAAGCCTGAACCAATTGCAAAGCCAGAACAACCAAAACCAAATGTGGCTGAAGTTCCTGCACCAGTACCAGCTCCAAAACCAGCTCCAGTCGCAACACCGGCACCTGAACCAGCTTCTGTACCTGCGGCCGCTAGCAATGGCCCAGCGATTTCAGCAGCCGAAAGTTTGGATAGAAAAATATTTGGAGCTCCAAAAACCCTCGAAAATGGCGATAGTACACCAAAACCAAATGTCAAAGCTGCAACGACTTCCTTCCTCGAAGGGGAAGGTCAAGCATCGACACTGAGGCAACCCAAAAACTTGGCATTAAGGTATGAGATGACGCTTTTTGAACCGCGCTAATGGCTATAATGGGAAGCACGCTAAATTTAATGATTAATGTTATTTTATTTTTTTATTTTTATTTTTTGCCCCATTACTTTTTAGATATTATGCATATTGCTCAACAACGAACGCTTGCTCTTATATTAGTTCATGCACTCGTATTCGCATATGTGTTAGTTCGCTTTATTGCCTGCATCCGAGATACTTGCCAGGAAATGTTTTAATTACCCTATTCACTGTCCCCACGACAGTGCAACTATTTCAGAATTTCACATTGGCTCGTGGGCATATAAGAATTTATTTGTTTTTTTTTTTTTTTATTTTAATCTGTAGCATGGTGGGGGTTCAATAAACCCCGGGCAACGGAACAACTCGAAAGTTCTAATTTTACATTAAAGCAAACGTGAATTTTGTTCGTCGGCGGTGTGTCGGCGAAGTGCAACAAAAATATCAAAAATCTCTGTCATCATATACGATGGCTATGCGACAGTATGTGGCATTCAACTCAGTCAAGTCTGTTCGTTCGTAGTTTAAGGTTTAAAAATAAAAATTTTCAGATTTATGTAAGTTTCTATATTCTACTCACTACGAATGAAATGAGAGGCGGGACCGCCTTCAAATAAGGAGTTTTAAATGAGATGAGACGATGGAAATTTTTCAAGTATTGTTAGAATTTCACTTAAGATGTTTGAAAGATGAGATTTACCCAAAGATTTGCATGTGTGCATTTTTGAATCATTTCAATTGAAAGTCAGAAATTCTATTCTTGAATTTCGAAAATAGTCCTGTCGTTTTAGTAGAACAAATCTTATACCTTCGGAGTGCAACTCTAAAGTATGACAAATATGAATAAGTTGGAACATTTTCGAAATGTTAAAAACGGCTGACGATAAATGTTCGAGCTCAAAACATGTTGTATAACTACATATGTATTACAATCTTGCGAATACTTGATATATGAAAAATGAAGATTAAGAAGATCAAGTTAGAAACCAGCATAATTGGTTCGAAAATCCAAATTGATAGGGAAATAAATGCTTAAAAGATTATAAAATTTTTCGAATAAATTTAGAAATAAAAAAGCGATCAATGTCAAGCTAATTTTGGACACAAAAATTAGCCACTGAAATGAATCGCTGTATAGGTATAAATGACGGTCGTTGTTATTTTCAATTCCTGCACAAATTGACTCTTCCAATTTAAATCGTTCATATAGTTGTCAGGCATAGTCCAATTTGCTGTGTACAATCGAATCAAACAATTTGGATCTTTAGTGACTCTAGACGAAGCGTTCTAAAAAATTATCGAATTTAGCTCTAAATTTATATACCTACAGTTGCGTTGAAAGCATTTTGTTGTGGTGAAGGTCTTTTCATGACAATTCGCATTCGACAGAACTACCACGAACACAAAAATCGACTCATGTATGTATAGGATTTCGTTAAATAAAAGACCACTTCCGAACTTCAAATTCAAATTATTTGTTAATTTTTATTTAGATTACTTCAAATTTTAGTTTTATTTTTGGTTTTTAATAATAACTGTAATTGTTTAACAATTTTGTTGTACATTCGTATGCGAGAGCTGTCGTCGATCTGCCCTCGTAAAAACGGTCATCAAGCTCAAGCTGCGTAGCTCTTGATTTTTAGTACAGCTTGAGCATCTTTTTAATTGTGCAGATTTAGCCACAGTAGCGGCTACTAAACAACGCCCACATGTCTTAATATTAGCCCCTAAAAGGGAATTACTGTCTAACCTACCAAATAAAGGCCCCTTTTTAACATGTTTGTGTCCTTACTATATGCCTAAAATCTGATACAAACGGAGTCTATATTTTATTCCATTCTGTTACAGAACAAACATCAGAAGGACAAGAATATAAATCGGACTTTAAAGCCGTGTGTCAATTGGGCTAAATAATTACCCTCGGATAATTTTCTTACACTATCTTGGTGGAAAACGAATTTTCAGCTGTCAAAAAATGATCTAATTTTTTGACATTTTCTTTTGCTAAAATGTTCAAGAAGAAATAAAACACAGGCTTCAAATTGATTAAGACCGTAAAAATAGAGAAATCTCTGTTTAAAGTTTTCAGTTTTTTGAACTCTTTTCAACACTCACTATTTGCCTGAAAATCAGCCGAATATAATAATTTAGCGCAATTGGCACACGAACTAAGAACACAAACACAATGTCTGTTTGACAGCGATGTGCCTTATTTTTATCTCATTACTTTGTTCCGGAAAAGGCAGGCAATTGCCATTTTCATAAGCGACACATTTTACAAACGTCAAAAGGAGTCACGACATTTGAAGCAAAATTTAAAAATCGACATTATCCGATCATCTCTCTCATCTGAAGACGTCAAAAAGAGGAAGTGCGCTGAGTCCAATATAAACACGTTATTTAAATTTTTTTCTACGAAAAATGCAAGTGACGGAAAAGTTGACGAAATTGAGTCTTGAGACATTATGGTCAAATCAAATCCCTTGTATTTGTACACGGAGCAGTTGAGAACTCCTAAAGATGTAAATTGAGTTTTTCCGGGGATCGAACCTATAGAGACCCCTCCTTCAGTTCAGTGAGCGTAGTTTCTCAGTGTATTGTGCTGTGCTATTGAGCTAAGGGTCCCAGATTTAACAGCCAGAAAATAACACCCTTTTGTTTTTTGAACTATACGGAAAATAAATATAGGTATATTCTGAGAAAGCTTAATACATATAGACGATCGGATTGATTATTCGTTCCAAAACTAAAAATTCGAACAAATGTCTGTAAGAAGGTATGCCTAGATATCTATACATACATGTTGCACCAACTACTTTTGGAAGCCGTGTACTTTACTAGAAGCTTTTATTGGTTCAAAACGTAGTGACTAGGGAACTCCCTACTTTTCTCTTAAATGTGTATCAGGTGCGGGCTTAATTGTGTCAACAATTTAAAAATGTTAGGTGTCAGGAACTGAACCCTGCACTTCTATTTGCTATCTATCAATTAACTTGCGCCGATTGAACGATAAGCTATAAGCACTAATCCACTAGTGACATTATTACCCACTACTGCAGCAACATCGATGTCATTCTAGTGCACGTAATACCACGCCGCGACCCATGATTATAATAATTCTGAGGTGGTTGCCTTAAAGCTCATACCATAGCGTCTTCGAGGGCTTAAAGTTTTGCTCAGTCACATAATAATACGAATATTCATTCATTAAAGAACATTATTTCTACGCAACATAATGACTATACCCGTACTTTATAATATGCACGAGTATTTCGCTTCATCATCAAAAATGACAAGAATGTACTGTCGCAGATGACGCGACGCTTAAAAACGTCGACCAATTTACTATTGACATCTGTTGTACATATTATGAACAGAACAGTTCTTGGAATATTTCAAAAAAAATGTTTTTAAAACGGAATGCAAATGGAAGGGTCTTTAGGTGACGTTTTAATCATAATCATTACTTTGACATGCGTATAACTTTTTTACGACACATTAAAGTCACTTGTGTTTCTTTTTGACAGACCTGTCATCATTGGTCTCAAACTATATAAATGTATGCATGTTGATGTGTTGCTGTTATGCAATTTCTTCGCGAATTTTATGGAAAATCTCTTTACTTGATTGATTTCTACCATAAACGTTGAAAAATGCAAACAAACAACTCATTTGCAATAATTAATCATGAAACGATTTGCGATTCGATAAATAAAACAAAGTAATTATAAAATTAAATTACTGCAAATGGACAATTAATTTCCGCCGTAATTTCACTAAGATCGTTTTTTTTTTTTTTTTCGTTCGTTCAACAAACAAACAAAACTTTTTGAAAACAAATCCGCACCATTCTAGCCGGTTTTACATCCAAATATCTCAAACATTAGGCGCATTGCCAAATAATTTTGATATTTTGAACTTAATTTAGATGGTCCGGCAGTGTCCGAAAAATAAATATGCATACGATGCCACTTGTTTGTATTTTTTGGCCACTGATCAATTTCATTTTTGTGCATTTGATGATTTTCTAAATCGTCAGATCAAAATGCAGGTAATTTCAACGATTAGGATTGTATATTTTGAAAATATTCATAAAAATCTAAGCGGGAGTATTTTTGTTCAACGAACAAAACTTCCAAACTGTGCGGGATAGATGGGTAGAATCTGGTAGATCTGGAAAGAAAAAATATAAATAAACTCGACGAGGATCATGTGATGCGACTGTATAACAAAACAGAATAAATACTTTCACATATAGAAAAACGAGCCACCATTTTTTGTTTTATGTATTTAATATTCTTTTTGACAGAAGACTTTCGTTTGGCAAGTGAATGTGAAAGGTATTCGATCTAAAAGCAATTTTCTTTATCTATCAATACAATTTTACTTAGCCAAATTTACTTATGTCACTAACTAAATTGACAGTGATGTGGTTTGTATTTCAGAAATGTAGGTGCTAGTATGCTGAAAAGTTTTCGAGGTAGATCACCATTTGGAGGTTATGCCAATCTATGACGTTTGAAGGCAAAGTATTCTCTTTTTTTTTGTTGTAAGTTCAGGTTCAATGCCAATGAAATTCATTTTTTGACATTGAACGCCAGTAAGATAGTAAATAATCATTGTTTTGTGATAAAAATAGCTGAGCTTTCTAGGGGGCCAAACATTTTCATTTTCGAAAAAAAGTACATATGTATGGGTATAGTAATATGAAGAATGCGAATATATAGGTATGACATCCAATATTCATTCTGTCGTTCGTTCTTTTATTTTATTTTTTCAAAACATTTTTCATGCCAAATTTTCTGTACACCTACAGTAGACTTAATGTTACACAACACAAGTTGTTTTTGTAGTTATGAATGTTTTGCCAACAAATTTATTATTGCTATTTATTCGGTTATACAAATAAATATGTATTAAAAAAATTCTTATCATCGATATGTGTTTATCTTTGTTTTTTCTTGATAAGTAACAAATAACTTATTTTGTATAGATTAATTGCAAATCTTATTCAACAGTTTAATTTGTACAAAATATACAAAGGGATACTAGACAAATCAGGTTGGTCATACCAAAGGATTGTTTTTAGGAACTTAATATAAATTTTTCTAAAAGGACATTAATTGAGTTTGAAGGAAAAATTGCACTTGATATTAATTGTTGAACTAGATTTTAGGCATGTTCCTACTCTGCTGTTACAAAACGCATCCTTTAATTCATTCATTCAATCATTTTCAATGGCCCCCTTATCCATTAAGTGGGTCGCGGGTGTAGGTTGCTCAAGTGGACACTCCATAGCTCTCGATTCTCCGCCAACGACTATAAATCATCAAAGGCAAGGGTAGAGGAGAGATTATGTAGAGGAGAGGAGAGATAATGGACTAGATCTAAGCATCTGATCCTGGGTCTATCTAATGAACGTCTGCCTGATTATACGGAATTCATAGCACGTTTTGGGAACTTGGTTGGGGACATGGGTTTAACATGACCAAGCCACCAATGCAAGGACCGCCCTATCCGACTGCTCGATCCTTTGAGTGATTCCTTCGTACATTCACTGTCAAAACCTTGAATATTTGCTTTCAATTTCAAGACGCGTGAATATTTTCGGGTTTATATCAGGATACACCGAAGACTTTACAAAGCCTCACAGGAAGTACATAATAGAATAATGCCAAGATCTCGGTGGCTAATATTCACTGGTCCACTTTGCGGTAGAATGTTGTTGTTTTATGGACAATATTGACAGTAAAGCCCAATAAAGAATACGACTGATTCACCGATTCTGGTTCTACCTACACGAGTAGTATACCTAGAGGGCGCCTTCTCGATGACGATGACACTGATTTATTAGCATCAGTGATGCCAGACTTTTCGCACTGACTTTCCCACGACGATTATCAAAAATACCCTTTTTGCCCACGCCGTTGTTAGAAAAAATCCCACGATATTCCCCACGACAATCTACATATATAAAAATAAGTTGTATTGTGTTTGTCGCCAATGTTCTCTGTAATGCGTGAACCGATTTTGATTCTGGAAATTTCCCATGAAAGGTGACGTTAATATCATGGTTTGTAAGTTTATACGGTCTTTGTAGGTGTATTGCTTCATAAGTTATAGGTAAGTTAAGTTATTAAGTTATAAGTTATTCGTATATCTCGAAAACCACCGAAACGGTTGAGCTCAAACTTACAGATAGTCTTAGGTATTGGTTCTAGAGTGCTTCCGTGAAGATTGGTCAAAATTGGACAAAGGGACGTGGCACTTCTCATACGAAAAAAAAACATTCAAAATCGTATACCTCCTATACAAAAAACATTTTCTATGGGATGAAACTCGATGACATTATATCTCTATAACCGCTGTGCCGATTTTCATGAGTCTTATTTTGTTTTGTTCGTATTGCTGTATTTCAGGTTTAGGCCGGAATAAAGTTCCAGTTTATTCTCATTTTTCGCATTTTACGAAAGACCATCTGTGCACGGGAAAAGTCGGGCGGGTACAGCTATATCTCTATACATATAAAACAAAGTGGAAAAAACTATATGTTTCCCTCTGTCGCCCGTAATTTTCAACGAATAGAGTTGATTTTTTTAAATGTCGGTAATTACGGTGATCAATTGATGGGCAAAAAAAAATAAAATTGTAAAAAGCAATAAAAGGGCTACAAAAATTAACAAAAACAAAATGGTTTTGCAATGGTTTTTCTTCATATTTATATTTTTTTAAAGCATAAATAATATAAATGTTTTTGAGTTGACAAAATGTAAAAATAAATTATGTTACTGTTTACAGTAGATGGCATTGGGAAACGGAGCCAAAGCGACAACCATCTTTCCATAGAATGCTAGATACCACCTATTGGGCGTTAGTGAATTTGGATACTAAAACGGTTGAAATTCAAATTGTTGTCCCATTGTTAACAATAGATGTCACTTCAAAAAAGTGTTAATTTTCAAATTATTCCGCTCCGAACCAAGGGAGCTAGTAGTTATGTTGGAACCAACACGAAGACGTTGACGTTGACAACGGAAGGACAGACAGATGTTTATTTTGCATGTTTGCAAAATTGAAAATGAATTCATTGAATGAATCTAAATGGGTTGCTTCAGAGTATGCATTATTTAATGATTGCATTCAAATGTAAAAATAATAATTTAATAAAATTAATATTGCTAAGAGATTAGATGAAGTATTTCAAATACCCTTTTTTTGTTCTGAGAGATATAAAAATGCCCTTTAAGCTAATTTTGAAATGCAAAATGCCCACGAAATGGGTAATTACCCACGATCTGGCATCACTGATTAGCATGGCTTAAAAGTTGACACATTGAAAACTCCTTTACCGTGTAATAGAACGTTCGAACATTATATATCTGCATCTGTAGTATTGTACCCGTAAACAGTTTTAATCGTCCGATCTTGCTAAGAGGTTAAGGGATGCATGACGGTCGGCAAAAGCTTTGGCAGTCTCTGGCGATTGTTATAGTCTTCAGTTCTTCTTATAGTATAGTATCCGTTGGGTGTTCTATTGGCTACTATATACCAAGAAGTACTTACTTAAGGTGGCGCTACAGTCCGGGGTGGACCTGGGCCTCAGCCAACAAGCGTCTGCAGCCAGGACGATCTTTGACCAGCTGTCTCCAGTTTCGCACGCTAGGTTGGTTAAGGTTACCACTTGCGTGCGCCACCTGTGTCGCGGTCTTCCTCTATTTCCATAAGAACAGAGCAAAATAACTAGATATACAAAAATTATACAGTTTCCTGTCCACACTGACGACAGCAAACGATAAAACGTAAAAGATCACTATCGTTGTTATTTAGCAGCATCTTGAGTTCAAATTTAAAACATCATCTCTCAAATGAATCCACCAGGTCCGTGTGTGTGTATCTGTGCATCTACAATTTCTTTGCTTCATTTCCGTTGTTTAAACTAGTACGTCTATATTTTTTTGCAAATCTAAAGTGCTAGAAAAAAAAATCATGCCGCTAATTTCTAGGCCTTGTGCCAAGAAAATACTCGTAAAAACATTTTTCTTCCATTAAATTTCTCACCGAGGAGCTGTGTACACTTCTATTGTGTGTTTGTGTTCAGCAAATCTCACCCCCCAAATTTGCTGAGAGCAATGATTGTATAACTCGATATCTTTCATTCTGTTCGTCAGCAGCTGTTGCGTAACAAAAGAATACCCCGATGTGGGTGGGATACGTTTGGGGATTGTGATTGACCTTGAAAGCTCGCAAGGATTACGTATACGTATATATGTCATTGTTGTTGATTTCTTGTTTTTCTCATGTAATTCCGCTGCGATGGGTGTGCGTGTGTTGTGTAGTGACAAAATGACAATGACAACGCCGATAGCAAAGTAATCGAACATTCGACAACGTCATTTGAAATAAAGTTAAAATACCTACTAACGATAAGCAAGCTGGTTGTTGTCGTTCTATACTAAACATGTGTTTAATGGCACTTGGCTACAATGAAACGACACATCGATATCACTTTCAATCACATAAAATGCACAGCCCCATTTGGATTTGGTTTCCGTGAGGTGGTGTGGACTTGCGATAATTCTTCGTGACTTTGTCGTTCTCACATTTTTTTTTTTCATTTAGTGTGATTAATTTTTAATGAAACTTTTGCATTTTGTCTATAGTTCGATAAAAGATCGATAATTGCATCACCAATTTTATGAAACAAAAAAAAAAACGAAACCAAGTGCTACACTGTGGCTTTTAATTTAAGGGGTGTGTATTTTTTAGGAAACTTTTCCAATTAGTATCATTAATTTCTAATAGATCAGGTTCGTGTTTGACACGTACTATTTAATCAATATTAAAGTGCCCAATGACGTTTCTATACGTATATGCACGCAGCAAGACAGCGTGATTAGATATCATCTGTTTAAAATATTGTACAAGTGACATAATAATAACTCACGTGATGCAATAGCAAATTAGACTTTTGAAAAAATACAATTTTTATACGAGTAGGTATAAGATATCACAGATACAGATGCAAAGATCCATACGAATCAGGAATGTTTTGTTATGTCGGTAACAAGCTAATTTACGAGGTCGCTTAATGTATTGTGTGCAGTGCACTATAAAAGTGCAAAGTTGTTCATAAAGTTGTCGAATGCTCTCATTTTAATGGTAGAAATACATTTATACAATTTGAAAGCGTTATTGCGGTGTAGAGTAGATCCTGGATCATTTACGTGAGTATAATGAGCAGAAATACAATTTTAAAGCGAACAATAACTTGAATTTTTGACAGTTACAGTATAAAAGTGATAAATTTACTTACTTTACTTTAGATTGCGCTGACAGTCCGGGTGGACCACGGCTTCAACTAAATAAAAACATATGTACTTAAAATGAGGATGTTCACCCTAGATCACAAGTCAAGTAGGCATTTAAAAATGACATCTTGCCCTCACCTCACCCCCTTTTTACCCCAACTACGAGTCGGTAGCCTTTTCGTTCCTCTCTAATGTCTCATTCTGCCCAAGCTGCCTCACAAATCACGCGTGTCCTGTCGATTTTTCGCTTCATTGTTGTTTGGACTTACAGCCCAACGAGTCATAAGAATTTTCGCTTCAACCTGATGCTTATCGTTGGCATAGCGACATATCTCCGCCGACATATCTCCGCCCAGTACATTTTTCGAGCGGAATTATGTCGCTTTTTTTCTGGCGGAGTTATGTCGTTTTGAAAACGTCATATCTCCGCGCGGAGCTATGTCGCATTTAAAACGACATATCTCCGCCGAACTATTTAAATTATGGGATGGGTGGCTCGCTTCGCTCGCTAACAGGATTTTAACCCTTTTTTCGCAGGGTTTAGCCGCTCACGCGACTTCGTCGCTCAGCTAAGGGTATATCAACAACTGTCTGGCAGGCGCCTGGAGCTAAAGTTTAATTATATTTACTCTGGGGTATTTAGCAGTATGTATAATATTTTTAGTCAATAAAAATACATGCACTTTTCTGTGTTTTGAAAAAGTCATATCTCCGCCAAACTAAGAACGACATATCTCCGCGCGGAGATATGTCGCTTGAAAACGACATAACTTCGCGCGGAGATATGTCGTTCTTAGTTCGGCGGAGATATGTCGCGCGGACTTATGTCGATACCCCTTATCCTATTACATAGGTATAGGACTTGGTGTCAGTGCTATAGGTAGCCGTAGCCGGTCTGTAATTCGCCGTTTGTCCAACACAACCTTTGTTGTATTGCTGGTGTGAATTGCAAAGGTCTTATACGTGATGTATACCTACTCATCCTCAATGTCAAGCTGCTACTTCACTGAACGAAGCGGTTTAAGCTTTGGTGGTTTAATCATTTTAAAGTCGGTAGAGGGAGATCAACCAAGAGTAAGGAGGGTCATTTTAGTTTGTTCCTGATGCTCGAAAGTGAAGATTTTGTATAGCTAACATTTAAAACGAAACCACTCTAATTTTTGTTTAAGTTATTGACAGAAAATGCACTTTAGGAATATGTGGGGAGTCGGAGTATCGATGTGTAGCGACTGACAGACTGGGTTTACATCCTTGTTGAACCCTGTAACCCGTATTTCAAAATATGTAGTTCAAGAACTCTTTGAATTCGGCCTCAAGGCTGAACTCGTTGACTCTTGTCTGGATTCTAGGTTAAACTGGGACTCTGAGAAATCATATCTCCATTGAAATTACTAATTAATGCTCAGGGAATGATTTCTCGAAACCTGGACTTGCGTTGGGACTTCATGCAGCCTCGCGCAGGGCCTCCATTTGACTATTCGGTTTGCTAGAAACACAATTGTATATAACACGACTCTGCAGGGTGCGGGAACGCTCCTGAATTAAAGATCTGTAGGATATTAGCGGCATCTCTCTGCAAAATGAATACGTTTAGACGTTTTTACGGAACACGCACTGTTTGCGACGCTTGTGGGAAACGTCGGATCATTTCCTTTGTTATTGTCCTACCTGCTACTGCTCGGAATACGTGGTAGATCTTCCGTCCTGATGTCGTGAGTGTTGTTACTGTAAGCAATCGCTGAGGTGCATTCTCGGCAAATGTCGAAAGTCGAAAATAAAATATTTAATACTGAATTTGATTGCTGGTAGAACAATGGCGACCAGTTGTGTCAGAGTACCTACTTCAGTAGTGTTTTCTAAAAAAAACGTACCTATACGAATTTTCGTTCCAAAACAAGATTGCTTAAGATGCTTGGTAAAATTGCCTAAGCAATTAAAGAATTCTAGGTTGGTAGGTACTTATGTATGTATTCAAATCTAAAAAGAATTAAATGAATGAAGTTTAGTGTAAATGTAACTGTGGAGTTTTCCATCTTTATATAAATATAATTCTACTGTACGTGTTTGTAACCGAACTCCTCCTAACAGGCTGGACCGATTTTAATTAAATTTTGTGTGTGTGTTTGAATGGGTCTAAGGATGGTTTCGATTCATAATTGGACCCGCTAGGTGGCGTTGCGATCCGATTCCACAAAATCTCAAATAATACACACTCAAAAAAAATAAAAAATTAAATTTCAAATAATAAAACGGCCGCAGAACAACACGGACAATGAAAATGTACGAGCAGGCAAAACAACGTTTGCCGGGCCCTCTAGTATTTATATAAATTCTTTATAATGTTACACTGTTCTCTATATTTAAGCACCCTAAGGACTTAAATTGACCTACATACCTACATCGTGTTCTGGTGGGAAGAAACTCATTTATCCTAAATTGAAGGACTTTAATATTTCAATAGAAACAATTTGGTTGCCATAATACATATACCTACTATATCGACTGAAATATTACAGTTATCATAGCCCCAATGTAGTCGACTTATTGCAATCGATTAATCGGGTAAAAATACTTTCTTACCACGATTAGGTTTCTGACGTAGGTGCCTATTCACACACCCACACGTACCAACGTTTGTACTACATTGTTACATCTTATGAGTTATGACCTACTTCATAGCTGCTGAATCGTTATGTCTACGTAGGTACATACGTGGTTCATGGTAATTGGAAAAATGTCTAACACACTTTTGAAAATTGCATGAACGCAGTAGTAATGCCAGTAATACCCACGTTATGTAAAAGCAGTTGAAAGCTCTGCAGTTATTCAAAAGGAAACAATAAGCCCAATTCAATTTAAAAGAACACTCGGCGTAGTAATGGCCAACTCCTTTACATAGAAACTTTTCAAATAAATAACGGAAATAACAAGAAACAAAATGAACACATTGACAGGATATTCTTTCCACAGAAAGCTCTATTTACTTTCGAGTGTGGGTGCTGAATTTGCCTGCCGCCACGACAGGCCACATTTGAGTGAAAACTTTGTTTATCCGTTTTTTTTTTTCGTTTCACTCTATCTCATTTGTATC
This sequence comes from Cheilosia scutellata, assembly GCA_955612985.1. Lineage (NCBI taxonomy): Eukaryota > Metazoa > Arthropoda > Insecta > Diptera > Syrphidae > Cheilosia > Cheilosia scutellata. Next base: position 16,930,677 of record OY015311.1, read on the forward strand.
TGCATGGCTACGATAAAAATACCGGTTGTATATAAGCGCTTCACAACAGTATTGGTGTCATATAGTATGACTGTGTGCGGTTTATATGGAAAACCACTGTGAAAGCCAACTGTACGAAGAACCATGAAGAACATTTTGAGATCATTATTTCGTTGAACGTTGTATTCTACGGTTGCTAAAGGTGAGCGTTCTCTAAAGTAAAAAGAAAAAATTATTAATATTTCGAAATAAAATATTCTTTTCAATAATTTAAATTAAATTGGAAATTGCAAACATTTTTTGCAAGCAGTTTTTTGACAAAAGTTTTTGGTGTGTGAATCAATTGGTTTTTTTTTTCTTAAGTGTTTTCGAGAATAAGTGTGTGAGTAGTTGTACTGATCTTGAAATTGAAAATGAGGTGCAAGGCAAAAGCCGGTTAATTGGAAAAAAAAAATTATTTTTTTGCTACTTTTTTTTTGTTGGTCGAGACGAGATTCAATTTAATTATCTGGGATCTGGGGATTTGCCTCATCTGTGTGGTGACCCAGAGACTGTACCTCAAAGTTAGTCGTTTAGCACTGATTTTGCATTCTTTTTTTTTCTGTTCTCTCTCTTGGTGATCTTCGATTCAAGTGAATAGGTATGTACCTGTGTAATTTGAATTTCTCTGAACTTGCTTTGGCTGGCTGGCTGGCGGTGGCTCTGTCTAGTGGTGCGAAATTTGAGACAGCTTTCCGTTCCAATGAATTGGCTATGCAATGAATGCTATCGAATTGTAACCGTCTACTGATTTTCATAACTGCTAACAAATTTTAAGTGAAATTCGAGAAAGGGGTCTGATGAAATTCAATACCAATCCATTTGGTACCTACCAGTAACTGTGAAGTGTTTTACATATCCACCATACATATTTTGAAATAACCCCCAAGCAAATGTGATACGACGATTATGATGATGAATTGAATTCCTCCACTTGCAGTTAATTGAGTCTGTCTGTCTGTGTCGTCTGAGAATTTCGCTTTATGTCTTTAGGGGGGCTCACTAAATTAATTGTTATTTATTTCTTCTCATTATCCAATTGACGCTAGTTAACAAAAAAGAGGCCGGGTAGTGAAGGAGGGCCCGTGCCCCCACCCCACTACACTACCCGATGTAATATTGTTTAGGACCGCCAGCCGTTTGCTTCATCAAAGATTTAAAGAGACCGTATAGATGGGATGCACTCGAGTAGATTTCTATTAATGGCCCGCCAAGTAATTGACTGAAATAATACTACGTAAATATATGTACATGCAAACATATATGCAGCCATACATAATGTGAGGCTAACTCTATCTAGCAAGCAATTGTACTAACATGTAACTGCAGTATAACGAATGACCAAGCTATCCGGCGATTTCATTGTTTAAAACTGACAGCAAAATAAAGAATTAGGTAGTTGCGCAAGAAATAGAATCAACAATTTAAATTGTTTTTGTCGTAAGTTTTAGGGGAGGATATATCGCAATGCAGACAGAGGGTCGCAGTTGATGTAATCAAAGTAGATACATAATAACATATGCGTTCGAATCTGTAGGCACAACCGGTGCCGGCGAAATTTAACGACCTGTTCCTGGTTTTTTGAGTTTCTATTAAATGCCGTAGGTACTTCGGTGTAGTAAAATGTTCATTGTTTGTGATAAGATCATTGAACCATATTCTTTATAACTCCAACCCACCTACCTACCTTCATAACATACTTACCAAATTTCGAAATATGGCCCTATGACGCTTTCGGAAAGCGACCATATTCCACATACATACGTCATACATATATGTATATGCCATATTCGAACGTATGGTCTTATGTCACTTTGCAAAAGCGTCATAAGACCATATTTTTTTGCCATATTTCCATCATGCCCTTAGGACCTTATTTTGCTCAGTTCAAGTTAAATTTTAACGATTTGAATCATAAGTCCACAATAAATAATCAGTGGAATAAATATGGGGGGGGGGGCATGCTGCCCCCTGCAACCCCTCCTTGGGTTCAATGCTAGGTTACGGGATAGGTGGCGGTTGTATACATGCTAAGTTTCTTTAAATCTAGGCGAAACATTGATAAAAAGAAACTTTGCATACACCCAACCTGAAAATGGCTTGAAAGTGACATAAGGCCATAATGGCCTGTCTGAGTGAGCGAGAACCTCATGATCATGATCAATTATTGTCCCATCAATTACATTTATAGCGATAACAACATTTAAGTGTCGAATTATCCCTTAGCTTCAATTTAATTTGTTCTGTATTCTGTGGTGACTAAACTTAAAAAACAAAATCATCCTGTTAGCATCTTCTTTTGCAGTCCTCAATTTTTTTATTGGACCAGTTTCTTTGTTGACCTTCCGATTTCACTATAAATGAGCTTCGTCACGGTACCTACGAAATAAGTTTGCAATCGATCCATTTTAATATAGGTAGGTATTTACCTACCAAAACAAACATTAACAATTTGCATAATTCGCAAATTTAAAAATTGTGTAAATTTTAGATTAGACTGCATTTTTCTCTAGGGAAATTTTTTGCTACAGTTATTGCTGAAGAAATAAGATCATGCAATTTAAGGGGCATATTTTGTACCTAGGTATGTTCTGTATTTTCTATGATTGATCTTACACGTATTTTTTATCTTTTTAATAATAAATATCTCTTTCGAAAGTTTTATCAGTCACAAAAAAGAATCATTTATTTCCTGTTGTACCACCCACCAATGCCTACCTTGCGCAGCGCAAAACATTTCAAACGTTTTTAATGTGTTTTAATAAAATTGTAGCTTTACTTTACATTCCTTGTGACTATAGTTGGTAATCATAGAATATGTTTAGATTGCATTAAATTAAAAAAAATATATATATTCGTATTATGTAGCTAATAAGGAAAAATTCCAAAATGTATAACAAATTGTCAAAAACAACAAACTAGTAATTTTTTTTTCAAAGTAAAGTTCATCAAATATTGCCTCTAGTGTAAACTTTCAGCAAAAGCTTTTTCAATTTTACTCAACTCATGAGAGAGCATTTACCTGTTTCAAAGCTTTGTAAATGCACACCCACAAAACTTACCTACGAGCTTTGGTTATTATAATATCAACAGTGGTTCATAAAAGTTTTCAAACAACTTTTAAAATGCCTGACGTGTTTTATTAGAGCGTTATCTGTGAAGTTATGGTGCTTTGTAATTAACAAAAAAGGAATAGATATTATGTTGAACACAATAGTTTCGAGATTATTTTTGAAACTTTTACTTTTAAATACATACCTAGTTGGAAAACGTCGTGGGTGTAAATGACTTTCCTTAATTTTGAATTATGTATGTAGGTATTGTTATACTTGAAAATTCTCATTGGAATTTAAAGTTTTTTTTTAATTCATTCGTACAGATTCTGATTTCAATTACCCAATGTAGGTATATAATGAAAATTAAAAAAAGAAATTCGATTAATGTACATAATGTTGATTTGATACCCTTCATAATTTTCCTTTCAAATACGGGGTGCATAAATGTGTCAAAATATTTCGAAATATGTATGTATGTTTTTTTTATGTTAGAAATTGCATAAATGTACAAGTTTTGAGATAGAGCGACATCAACGACAGAGTTCTCCATTAATGTTAAGTTCTCTAACTACCAACACACGTGACTGACATCCAACAAATGCAATCTGCCTCACCCTCATAAAATAGTTTAGTAACACATACGTAGGTACATATCTGGAACAACAATTAACTTACCTTCATTTATACAGCACATAATAATAATAGAGTGTATATCGTTAATCAGACCGCTAAGTCCATTGAACCAAAAAGTGAATACAAAAATGACTTCAACCGTTCGGTCGGGTATAGTTTACGTTTATAGCGCGTAGGAGCCCATTATTTGGTAACACTTTCTTTCCACCATTTAAGTCGTCATTATCATGTTGATTGTTTCTCAATTGCAATATAAACTATTCTCGTCACATATTCAGGGTATAATTGCAAATTGCACTTGGTTGCTGTTTATAATTTCACTTTTTCTCTTGCTGTTGGATGTATATGTATTTTGTCGTGCATACGAATTGCAAAAAAAAACCACCAATGCAATTTTAATTGCTTGTGACACACGGTCGAATTCGCATGTAAATTATTAATCATATACCAACGGCACGGAACTCTTCCTTTCACCAATGTGTATTAATATTGTGCGTACTGCTTACTGACCAATTTACATAAGATATAGGGACTTGGGAATAACAAATGATTTTTCCCCCATTTAACTGTAGTTGTATTTGAAAATAATGTTAACATCTGGATAACCAAAAACTGTGTGTAAAGATCAGAGGAGATCTTGTTTGATATATGGGAGTTTTGTTTTGAGTTGGGTTAATATATCTGTACTCCCTCTAACACACGATACATGCAAATTTGAACGTAAGTGTACACCAACACATCCAACACATTTTTCTAATTGCACGTGACATTTATTTTTCATGTGATTTGACACTTAAAGCCAATGACAGCTGAACATATCGCACATGTCTAACCATTTATATCTGAAATCGTCTAGCGATAAGACAACACCGAAGTTTGTACCTACCCACTTCAGATCAGTTCAGATGATTTGATATGTATTTTGTTCAAGACTGTGCTATTTGTTCTTCAGAACAGCTCATAATGTGACAGTTTGTGTCAAACCTAACCTTCATGAGTTGCTGATTTCTCAGCTTAAGAAAAATAAAGAGAAGACTATAATGGGATTGCATAGAAATAGTCAAATAGACTAGCTCAAGCTTCGATTACATTCAAGTGGATTTTCGACCATTTTTGACACTAACGTAAGCCAACATAATCTTATTATGGTAGACCCCTTAGATAAGTAGCCCATTTCTAGTGTTGGCCATTAGATAGTCAGTGGATTTTCGTTCGTATTTAAAAACGATACCCACTCCTTCTAGGACACTATCGCTAATGTCATACTTAAGTTTATTCATTGTTAATGCTTGAGTAGCCCACAATAAGTGTATGTGAATGGAAGCAACTGTCAAGTGGCTCGTGTTGTCAGCTCAGTTTCAAATTTCATACGAAAAAACCGATTGAAATCGTTCTTTTCTAAATGAGTGCAAAGGCTCTATCGAATTATAATATAATCTAATAATATCATAAGAGCCTTTAAGATTTAAGTAAACATTTAACACCAGTTGTTTTACCTCATGCGCTCGCAAGGGATGGGCGCACTTCAGCGAATCATCAACATCATATAAATGTATGTAGGCCCACCCTCCACTTTGAGTAAATACATACCTACTTCAGTAAGATACTTAAAACGTTAATCTTACGCTGATAAATCGAACTTATATAAGTGGCAAGGAATTTGTATCGTGAAACCACCCACTTAATCGGTTTGTATCACGAGTATAATGCAAGTGCATACTTTAAACTGATTGTAGGTCTTATCAAAGTCTGCACTAAATGAAAGTCACTCCAATGGCCTAAGGTTTTCGCATGTGGAAAGTTACATGTACATTGTTAAATAATCGCGCTCTAATGACTTGATCTTCGGACAACCCATTTTCTTAACACTTCCATTATAATTATACGTTCATCTGTTTTGAACTGTGACGTGTTGTTATATGTACCTCCTTCGTAGGTACTTGAGTTGACACGCAACCCAATAAATATAAAATCCTTCTAAATACTCTACGAGTAATGTAGCGCCATCTGACGCAAATTTTTTTCAATGCTACCATCTTCATTTGCCTATCATGATTTTTTTTTTTTTTTCTTGTATTATCAAGTGGCCCACAAGTTATAAAACTAATCCAGCGCCATCTAACGTTTAATTTTTATATCTTCGCACACTTTTTTTTTAGGGCTAAAAATAAATGTCATATAACTTGATTACCTGGTTGCATGTGATTTTGATTAAATCAAAAACTTTAACGATAACCATATTTTCGCATGTGTGAGGAGAATTAAGTGTATATAGGTGCACTATACAACTACAACTACTGTCAATATACCTACCAGTGGGGCAGTGGCAACAGCACGAAAGAAAAAGCATCTACCTACTTCTACTCCATAATAACCGTCAAAATGAAAAACAATGGCAACAGTAGAGTTATATTGTCACCGTTGGTAACAATACTTTCTTCCGTTGGTACTGTATTTAGTTTGTTCAGCTGAGATTTAGCGGTTAGTCGTCTCCGTGTGTTCGCGCGATTTCACTTCAGTACCATTTTTATTAACATGGTTTGATGATTCGTTAAGTGTTTCAGTGGTTTAATTTTTTATTTTTTTTTTTTTTTAACTTCAATTTGATTTAACTGCGTTCCCTCGTGTTTGTTCTACTGCAATTACTAACTCAATACCGGAAATAATAATACACTTACGTTACATATACGCGCGGCTGTTTTCTATTTATAGTGAATTTTTTATTAATAATAATTAGCTACACGCAAAGCGTTTGTGGTTTGGACTGATGTTTTTCATGGCAATTTTTAATATTTTTTTTTCTGTGTCCATTTGTATGTACCTACCTGTTGGAGAGAGTAACTGGATATCCTGTAAAGTCTAATTGTGGGAATAAGTAGGATTAACGATTAACCCTCCTTAAGGACTCTTCAGTTGGGGTGGATTTTTTTGTAGACGTTGGGAAATTGTTTTTTTATAAAATGCTTGACAGTTGCATTTTTAGCTCTTAACAATTTCAAATGAATTTGTGTATTGAAGACGCCACTGAATTATTAATGATGACCAATAGGTACTCATACTAAAAATGGACATCACAATGTCGCATGGATTTATCGACAAAAGACATGCAACGTTTGTGGAGGATATATCTAATTCAATTTCGAATTTTCGCTGATGAACATTACTCTTTATGGCAACACAATTTGTATGCATTGAATTTTAAAATTAAATATTAAATAAAAAGAAAAATTTAAATAAGAGGTTTCCGCTGCTCAGACAGGTATTCGTAATTAAATTAACTCTACGTGACTTTAGTCCAAAAACTCAGCGCGTTGTCTGTCATAATTTCTTTTTCGAAACACACATCTCATCTTTCGAATTCGATTTGGTATCATAACTAATATAGCATAGTACCTCTCAGTTATTTATAGAAAATAGTTCTTAATTTGTAATAATTTATGGAAAAAATTAACACTGCTATAAGCTACCACTTTTGTATACGTTTCCGATTTACGAATTGTCAAATCAATGTCCAGTGGAAATTTTATAATTTTTCGAAGTGTACTGTCAGTTGCTTAATTGTTTTTGTGTTTTATGTAAATTGGCATGACACATGCAATTTAGCTAACTCAGAGTAGGTACGCATATCAAATTTCCATCGATGCTATTCAGTTAGTGGAATTAATTCAATTGTACCCAGTTAACAATATGAAAAGACAATTGATAAGATTGATGCATTGTATATTTAAACTGTATAAATGTACATATATTGATTTAAATTGATTGGAAGAGTATATTAAAAATATTAGATGTCATAATTTGGATGGGGGTAGGTAAATATTTACCTTAACAACGGATACTTGTACTTCTGTGGAAAGTTTGTGGAGTGGAATTTTAAGTTTTCAAGATAAGGTGGAGACCATATCAACATCAAACGCAACACACTCGGCGTTTTTTTAGAAAACGATTATTGCATGCAACTTAATCATGTTAATTATGGCACTTGTTAGAGACGGAGTCTTATAAGCGATTTATTTATTGGATCGGTGTTATCTAAGAAAGAAAGATAAGCGGCTACAAGTCTTAATTTGCTTTTGGCTAACATTTGCGGCAAGGATTTGCCGTTACAAGTACTTAATTTCGAATGTCAGTCAAAAATGTTTGCGATTATGATAGAGTATGATTTTATTTTATCGCTGACATTTGAATTTGATTAGATTTTTAATTCAAATTGGGCACAAATTGATAATAATTCATTGGGTACTAAATTTTATTGTCACACTTTTTCCTCAAACGAAACGTTTTTGAGTTTCCATAACCTCTCGATAAAAATCGAAAGTAGGTAAATTTACAAATTTTTAATTGCTGGGAAAAATGATTGTCAACGGAAACACAATTTTGACAGTGAGAACTGTCATTATATTGTCACTTGGCATGCAGTCTCCGTTCAGATTATCGGATTTCTAATTTTTCATATGAATATCTTTAGATATGCGTTTCATTGTCGTGGGACTTTACATATATCTATACCTCGTACATTAATTTTTTGTAAAACAGAAAACCAGTGACTGAAAAATTGTAGATATATACAATTTTGTTGGAATAACAAATCCATAAAATAAACGAATCGCCTGCAAAGCCAGTTTAAACGATTCCATATTAAACTTTTTCTTATTTAAAAATATACATATTTACAAGCTTTGTTTGACTTTTTAACTTCCACATGGCGTGCCCAAGTCTACCGTCTTAAAACGAAATAGAAAAATTAAAAACTCTATTTAACTGCAAATAATCCATAACTCAATCAAATTTCATTATTAGTCATTGTCCTTGTCAGCGTAGTGCATATAAATAAAAACCAACAATCAGTCACGCCAACTAAAGTGCACTTATACACAAACATCTACCTAATACATGCATATGCTAAACTTCGACTAGACCATATTAATACACACGTCCATTATTCGTAACCGTATATGCTTTAATTATCCCACAAAGCGTTAGATTTCCTTTCAAATTTAGATGAGAATTGGTCTTGGAATATCCTAGTCTGCAAAAAAAAATCCAAAAAGAAACACCTGGTGACGTTCAATCCAAATATCCTTCAAATTCAGCCATCAGCTCTCACTTGTCCGCAAAAAGTACACACTCTCTTTCCCTGAACACTCTTTTATAACAAACACACCTCACAAAAAGTCTTGGGGAAAATCCTTGCCTAGACAACCATATTCTCGAAGGACATTTGTATAAAACAACAGTATATTCATTTCCATGCGCATGTCCTGTTCGTATAATATACTTCGCCTGCCGCGCCCCGTTTACCTTTCATGACAAAAGCGGGAAAAGTAAACTTCCTAAATAATCCTTAGCGAAAAATCTATTTTCTTCTCGATACAGAGACCAACAATGTGATGTCAATAACGTGCAGACAAAAAGAGAATTACAAATTTGCTGTGAAGAATCCTGTGAATATCCTTGCGGTGATGTTAAATATGCTCGCTGTCGGTCGTAGGAAAAATGTCCAGGTTGCCATCAACTATTAACATTTAAAATGGGTGTGCTTATGCATGAGTGTATGTGATTGTCGCTTACAGAATGCCGCATAAGGCAAACTCACCCGATTCATACGGCAAACGTACTATTAGACTACAACTCGCTTGTTATCATAATTTTGTTTATCCTCTCACCGAATAGGGTAAGTTATGCGTTGGCATACGTTTATTCGAGAAACAGTGAAGAAATGTGGATTCTTTTACCTTTCACTCCTTCACCAACAAGTCTTTCTATAGTAGTCGTCTATAGAACTTAGCACTTGCATTAAAATTGCACTAGACCATATAAAAGCATTTGACAGAACTTCTTGACACGAAGACAACATATAAGTAATCGTATTGCGGTTGACCCTTTAGGTTCGCCATCAGCAAACGATATCCTTTCGACAATAGCAGTCTCTGCTCGTTACCACTGATGTAATATAGAGATATGGCAACATTTTGGTCCTTCGAACACAATCCCAACAAACAGTTTTTAACTGAATATACAATATAACAATAAGGCAACTACATCTTACCATAGAACTGCGCTTCTGACTGAACTGAAAGTGTTGTGAGAAGTGATAATTTTGGTTAATCTGAAAGTGGGCCATACTTATACCACGACTCAAATTAATAAATTATATCGATAAGGTCGAACAACTAATGAAACTATTGAATTCCTGTAGAACTGAGCAGGTGTGCGACAGTAACTCAGCTGAATAATTCATATTCGCTTTTCGTATTCTATCAATCAGCAAAACTTCATAGGGTATGACACACCTGGGTTCGAATACTATGAAGTATTTTCACATCCTTCCTAACACTCATTTTTCACCCCTATATAAGTACAAACATGGGGCTGGATTATGGAACATTCACACAATACTCTTACCGTTCGCGCTCTCTCTCTCTCCTCTCTCTCTACAAAAATGTCCTGTATATTCTTTATAGTCCTCGCTACTGCGGCATAGGCCCGTTTCAACCCGACTACTCTCGACTCGACACATGATTATACAGTATTTAAGGTACATTCGAGAGCGAGCACAAGAACTGTACACCAGACTAGGCGCGATATCCGACTTTATTTAACTTCTCGATTTGATGGTAGTTTAGTTCCTTTCATTTTCCCGATTGTGTTCGTTTGTTGTTGGCAGCGCGCTCGTCGCAAAATCTGTATAGAAAAAGAAGAAGAAGAAAAAAAAATTGGGCGCGGCGACCTTCAGGAAGAATAAAAAATAAAATAACCAGAAAAGACTTATAACCAGCAAATACAACACGAAACTACATTTAAATTTTTTTTTTTAATATATTTATTATCAAATCCCGTGTCAAATTTCGCGAATTTGTTTTAACAGTCTAAATTGAGTTTCACTTTTAAAATACATCTGCCAAACAAATCGGAGGAAAATTTTATACACATAGTATACATAAAATACCAAGCAACGTAGCAATAGCAACAAAAAAACGGACAAACGAACTTTTTAAATTAAAAAAGAAAATAAAAATTAAAAAATTGTTGTAAAAAAAAAACACTACTAATAAACGCCAAAGATATTCTACCTTCTTTTAGTATTTTAAGGATACAAATCAAAACACAACGCACAAATCAAAAAGATAAACTGATCTCTTCAACATACTATCTGTCTCTATATAAATTATAAATAAATTGTATGTGAAATTTAAAAAAAAAAATACAAAATCTTGTCCATATCCATCGAACAAAAGGATACATCGCGAGTGAAATTTTCTTTTTATAACACAGACTCTAACAATACTCCACCCACCCAAATCCCAATAAGCAAAATAAAAAAAAATCTACTACATAAACACTCCAACACAAATTAACGGGTAAAAAACAACTCAGCAATATAAGAGGATATATACATAATATTAACACAGAAAAAAAATAGTAATTCTTATAAGAAAAATTGCCATGAAAAATACAATTCTACTGCTTTTTGTGTGATTTTACTCAACTCATATATATATATATAAATATATTTATACAACAAAATTAAGATAAACATTTTTTTTCGTGAACCTACAACTTAATTATATAACAAACATTTTATACCAATAGATTACATATAACAAATAACTAAAGAGTGTGTGTTTCTATAACAAAAAGAAAAATAGTATAGTAAAGTAAAAGCATTGTCCTTGTGATTGTTAATTTTACCTGTATAAACGATAACTTTTACATATTTATCTATTCTATATCTGTAAGATTTTTTCTAATAACAAACAACAAACAGAAATATTTTTTACATTTACAAAAAGAAATCGTGTGTGTTGTGTGACCAAAAACAAAAGAAAATCCTTTTCTTGTAATTTAAATTAAACAAATAGTAATACTATAATAATTCAAAATGGGCGGATGCGCATCCAAGGATAAAAAAGACAAAATTGTCACAGATGCCGCCACTGCTGAAGCAGGAGACGCTACAACCGATGGGTGTGTATCTTGCTCTCTGTTTTTCTCTACTCCCCTTTTGTCTCTACATATAATATATCTGTCTATCTGTTTAAAAATCTGCAAAATCCTTCTAGTTGTAGAGTCCTTTTATGTAAATTATTTGTACGATTTTTAGTTTGAGTCTACAGGCAGAGTGTAGTATCGCGTGCTTAGAATTGTCATTGTCGGCGGTATGTCTCAAGGGAAGAGTCGCACCCTCACGCGTCCTTTTTCATTTCCCCCAACGATTGGCAGAAGGTGGTGGCTGGCTGGGTTTATATCGTTTAGATATAGGGGTGGTTTACGTCACTTTTAAAAAGGAGAGTTGATTTTTCGAGCAACAGTCATTTGGTTTTTTTTTTTAAGTATTCTCTCAGCAGTAGAGCCTTTAAATTCAGCAAATTACTCTGGTTCTGGACTGTCTCTCTCCCTCTCCATGATTTTTTGTGTGAATTTGGAGTATTATTTGGCAGCGTGCGCGATTTTTTTGTCTCTACCGAGTCAACCCTTCTTTAGTTTTGTTTTATTTGAAATGGGATAGAAATAAGGAAAGAAATTAAATTAGGGGTTGATGCGCATGAAAGGCTGGAAGAGAGATATACACACGATGAAGGGTGTGGGTTATTTTAAAACACGCGCCTTCCTCGTGTTTCCTTTGTCTTTGTGGGAGATTTTTTTTTATTTCCTTTATAGTAATTTGTTGAATATAGCAATTTAGTTGTTATTGCTCAGCCTGTATTTTCAGTCAATGCAAATAATATTTTTTGGATTATAAATCCATCGATATATATATATATATCGGATTTATAGACGGAATAGACAAGGAGCTTATACGAATAAAGTTGTTGGCAAACATCATCTGTTGAACTGGAATGTAATGTATCCATTCCAAAGCTTAAATCAATAGATATTACATTTTTATAACATTAGACCGGAGCAATAACTCAAATCATCAGCTGACAGCCGATATGATAACTGGATTCATGGCCCAGTGTTGGGCGCCATTTAGTAACAAACCCCGGGATACATTTTTCCTCTTATTTCCTATCAACCTGGTGACTGGCTTTACATGAATGCGAGCGTTTACTCTATAGACCTAGACCTATGCAAAGTATAAAGTTTTTCTCCTTTCAGTGAGTCAGAGTGACAGCCACCAGATTGGACTCAAATTAATGACTTTGTCAATTGTAATTTCTGTTGTAACCTAAGCTAACCGCACCCGTCGCCATATTTCATATTAGGCTTTCTGAGTCACTTGTTGTACCGTAGACAACGATTGTAACTCTACTTTTTTGGGACACATAAATGTTTACCTTTGTCTATCGTCCATTGATGATTACACTGAAACTTTATTTCCTTAGTTTCAGTTGAAATAAATGACACTGAGAATATTTACCAATGAGACATTTCTTAAACTTTTGTCAAAAAACCAACCTGCAAGTGTTTCTCAGACGCAGCCTCGTGCTCAAGTAAACTAACCCCCACATAACTCATAAGCAAATAATTTAATTACCAATTTTCCTCTTTATTTATTTGCAGAAACAAATCAGACACTATGGTTGACGCCGCTGTTCTTCAAAAATTGGAAGATGGATTCGCCAAGTTGGCCGCATCCAACTCCAAGTCATTGCTGAAGAAGTACTTGACCAAGGAGGTCTTCGACAATCTAAAGAACAAGAAGACCCCAACCTTTGGATCCAGCTTGTTGGATGTCATCCAATCCGGTTTGGAGAATCACGATTCCGGTGTCGGTATCTATGCTCCCGATGCAGAAGCCTACACAGTATTCTCTGAATTGTTCGACCCCATCATTGAGGATTACCATGGTGGATTCAAGAAGACAGACAAGCATCCCGCAAGTGACTTTGGTGATGTGAGCACCTTCACCAATGTCGACCCTAACAATGAATATGTTGTGTCAACCCGTGTCCGTTGTGGTCGCTCTCTGGAAGGTTATCCATTCAACCCATGCTTAACCGAGGCTCAATACAAGGAAATGGAACAGAAGGTATCCACCACCTTGTCCGGCTTGGAAGGTGAATTGAAGGGTAAATTCTACCCATTGACCGGCATGGAGAAATCCGTTCAACAGCAACTCATCGATGATCATTTCTTGTTCAAGGAGGGTGATCGTTTCTTGCAGGCCGCCAACGCTTGCCGTTACTGGCCATCTGGTCGTGGTATCTACCATAATGACAACAAGACTTTCTTGGTATGGTGCAATGAGGAGGATCATCTCCGCATCATTTCCATGCAAATGGGTGGTGATTTGGGTGAGGTTTACCGTCGTTTGGTGACCGCTGTCAACGAGATCGAGAAGCGTATTCCATTCAGTCACGATGAACGTTTGGGTTTCTTGACCTTCTGCCCAACCAACTTGGGTACCACCATCCGTGCCTCAGTGCACATTAAGGTACCAAAATTGGCCGCTAACTTGGCCAAGTTGGAAGAAGTCGCCGGCAAGTACAACTTGCAAGTGCGTGGCACCCGTGGTGAACACACCGAAGCTGAGGGTGGTATCTATGATATCTCCAACAAGCGTCGCATGGGTCTCACCGAATACCAAGCCGTAAAGGAAATGTACGATGGTATCACTGAGCTCATCAAATTGGAGAAGAGCTTGTAAAGAGATACACTCAGCATTTTCGATTTTTTCTTCCTTGCTCCTAATTTTTCTATTCTACATTTTAATTTATGTATTTTGTAATGAGATGGAGATGGGATGAATATCTCTTTTGCAACAACAACAAAAAAACAAAAAGGACAACAGCTAAGTGTGAAACCATCTAATATTTAAAGAAAAAGAAAAACAAAAAAAAACATTTTTAATTTTAAGCCTTAAGTTTATAAATAAAAGAAAAAAATTAAGAATCAAATCTACTATACTGATGCGCGATTTAAAAAATCCACAATCCACCAAGAAAGTATTTTGAAATTATTCAATTCCGCTCTTGTGCTCTGGAAGCATCATCTAACTGAGGCCGGGTGGGATTGATCAAACAAATAACACCATTGTATAACAAATTGAGAACATCCAAAAATGATTGTTATAAAAAATATTTAAAAAAACAAAAACAAATAAACGTGAAACGAAATAATAAAAATATATATGCATTTATGTTTGTATTTTGGTTCAACTTTTCAGCCTAATCCTTATAGGAATAGATAGCAAAGTTTATGATAAAACGGTAAGCTAGAACAACACACACTTCTGGAATAAAATTAAATGGCAACATTATAATTTGTACCTAACCTATGGTAAGTCATGAACGATGGAGAACGATTGCTACTCCATAATTGTCAGTCGATACCTTTGATGTCAGGAAATAATATTTGCACGGGGCGACGAGCTGCCAAATGGCTCATCCAACATCGTATCTACCTACTTTAGAAACTCGCAAGTAGGGGCACAATTTTCTCCAAAAGTTGGTACATATTTGGAACTGAATGCTTGCATACGGTGATGAGTATGACATAACAAATATTTGGATTGAGGCGGCAAAAATGTGGTGACTGATGTAAAAATGAAGTTGGGAAGGGACGCACCGCTTTGACATAATGAACAAATCTTTACATACACATCAATATAACATGTATAGTTAAGAACTTGTTTACTTCAGCCTGGCTATGAACAACGTTAATAAAAACATTTCACCAAAAACCAGGAGTTTACACAATCTCTATCCTTGATCTAAGGTTATTTAACAGTGAAAACTAAAGAGAATCTATAAGTATTATGTATATTAGACCCTCATCATTCCAGTCCCGTCCTTCTGTATAGCCCAGAAGAATGGGCTTTAACGAAGTTAGATTTTAGTAGGTAATGTTCTGGATCAAAACTTTTTGAATGATATTATCGGTCCCGTTTGCGTTGTCGGTATTTGCTAAGAAATGTTTATGGAAAAGAGAGCATGAGTCGTTTATGGTGAATGTTTTGTTAGTAATAAATAAATATAATGTATTATAATAATATACATAACGCAAACAAAGTGACAAGAATTATAGAAAAGTTCTGGCTTCTGCATGTTGAAATTTTTATAGCGATAGCCTACGGGATTTTGCTCTCGTATAAAAAAAATGGCTTCCGGAAGTTGTGAACGAACAAAAGGTTGTTGAATTTATCAACGAATGGTTGGAAAAAATTACTACTAAAACGACTAAAACTATGTAATTACATATACTAATCGTAGCCCTTCAAGCAAAATCGCTGACCCAACTTTTCCCGTCATTTTTGGATCAGCAAAATGATCCTAAATATGAGGCGTTCCACGCACACATTTGTAAATTCGCTGTATCTACACAACAAGTAGAGCGAGAGTCGCGAGAATTTTTGTTTTGTCTTTTTTTATGCAATGGATTGAGAATAATGAGAGAGTGAACATCAGCCGGTGATTAATCTTTCGTTGACGTTCGTGGTGATGACCGTGATAAAATCTCTCTACGAATTAATTAATTAATAAGGTAAGAACATGAATTCGAGCGATTATTATAAAATTAACCGTGATGTTTCCTTTATTTGCAAACGTGCAAGGAAATATAGTGATGAAGATCACAGGGAACAAATTTCGGGTATATCGGGAGGCTCAACAATGAACTTGTGCGAAAACAGTGTTTTTAACCAATATAGGTAATGATGAAGACAATTTAGATGAAATAGTGAATTTTAATGAAACAAGTGCTCATTGTTCACAAAGTGTATTGCCGCGTTAACACCCTTTTTATTTTCAGAATGTGCAAGGACAAAATTCCCGAATGCCAGAGGAAGCGACATCACAAGTGCCGTAGAGAAATGGTTCCACTATGCCAAAGACAGGATCCGCCGAAAAAAAAAAAACGTTTTTGTTGTGATAATAGTGTTATTTTACCGAATTAATAAATTCCTAAAAAAAATGCATGCAAATGTAAACAAACTTGTTTGTATTTTTTCGTCTGAAAAAATCTTCGATACTCGATTGTCATCTGACAGCGCTTGCCTCGTTTTTTAATTTTTTTTTGGATCCGACTTGGATTCATTTTTCGCTGAGTGCGGCGAGCTCGCTCTCTCATTCTCTCACCAACACATACAAAAGTGGGTCCGCGGTGATTCTAATTTCCATACTAATTTGAGCCGACAAACGCAGTTTCGCGGATCCGTATGCGGAGCCGTATGCGGAGTCTTCCATATGTCATTGACTCCGTTTATGAACCGAAAACGGACTCTCTTGCTTGAAGGGAGATGACATGTTTTATGTATAGAATAGAAATGTTTTTATTTCATTTGATTGCAAAACGTCTTCCGCCGGAACTTGTATTTGCTTCCGTTTTATATAAATGGTGTCCCATAATTTACGCAAAAATGTAATTTTGACAGAAAAAACAGATTTTTAATTAGGAAGCTTAGGTACATTTTTTATTGATTCAAGGAGTATACAGATTGGGGTTATGTATGGAATAGCACATCAGATAAATGGCCGCCACGGCTTTGCTGGCAAGTACGTAAGTACTCTTTTATTGAAATTTTCTATGATCATTTCGCATAAATGTGGCTGAATTTCATTAATACACCTCCCAATTTCCTCTTTCAAGACGTTGCGTTAATGGTCGTGGGCTTGTTTGCATAGACCTTTGACTTCGAAAAAACCCCAAAGAAAAAAGTCCAATGGCGTTAAATCGCAATATCTGGATGGCCAATTCTGATCGCAAAAACTGCCGAATACACGATTAGGAAATGAATTGGAATTGATTCTCTGTCTGTATTGCATGTGGCACCATCTTGTTGAAACCACATGTTGGTCACATCCATATCTTGTAATTTAGGTACAACTGGGTTATCATGTCACGATAACGAACACCATTGATTGTTACTGCCTGAGCTGGGCAGCCGCATTTTCGAAGAATAATGGTCCGATAATGCCTTCAGCCCAAAATCCGCACCAAACAGTCACGCGTCGTGGATGCATTTGTTTCTCAACCATTACTCGTGTGTTTTCTGAAGCCCAAATGCGACAATTTTGACGATTAACGAAGCCATCAAGATGAAAATGAGCTTCATCACTGAAGATGATTTTGTTCGAAAATTGCGGACTGTAGCTGACAAACTTTCATCATTTTTTAAATATTGCTCAACAATGAAAATGCGTTGTTCTTTTGTAAAGCGCTACATTTTTACTAACCCCGAACTATCAGCTGTCACATTGTTATCTTTTTTGTGTTGGCATCACTGTACTATTAAATGGCGCAAGATTCAAATTTGAGTGAATTATGGGACACCCTTTAAATATCTATGCTTATGGGTTGTTCGCCCATTCGACTTTCAGGTTATAGTATTATGATCTCATTCTTACGCTTTTCTTAGCATTGACTTCCGAAATATACATAAATATAATATATGTATGTATATCTTTAAATTCTTGCAAGGAATTGCATGCTTGATGTTGTCTTGTAAATGACCCATAATAATTGTATGAAAATGTGTGCTAAGGAAAATTAGAAATTAATAATTATAATTGGGGCCCGTAAAACTCATACATGGATTATGTTAAAAAAAATCCTGATAGTGGAGTTAAGATCATTTTACCGAGCCTCAATAATATATTGAACTATGTAAAATGTTAAGCAATTTTTGTGATAAATTGCTTTGCTCTATTTCATATTCATATAGGTATTAGTGGCTCTTTTCCGCTCACCTATGCGAAGAAAAAAAATTCTAAAGTATTCGAATGCATAGTCGCACGGGAACATTATCATTAATGAGCCTATGACTTGCGTTCTATTATTGACTTTATATAGGGATTCTTCCGAATCATTTAATACAGTTTGCTTGTGACTTATTAGTTTATATTTTTTTTTAGCTAGTGTTATCTGAGTTATGGTTGTTATAGGGAGAAAGCAGAGAATTAGCAACACGTAAATTTAGCTGACTACTGGTTTTTGGCAGAAAAACGAAACGCTTTTTCATTCAATTACATACATAGTTACCAATTGTTCCTTTGTTTCGATTTTATTATTTCTTAAATCCTGCGCTTACGTTCCCATTCGTTTGTATTTTTGCCAGCCGCAAAATTTGGTCGCCCTGTAGAAATTTCCGAAACTACATTGTCGACGTTATGTTAATGCAGGGTTTGTGTACGAGATAAATGTTCAATTCATTCAAGAGTTGTTGTGTGAACATAATCCTCACTGTAGGTCTAGGTATTTAATGTTCCCTGAACTCTCTATGGTACATCATCATCATCACATTAATGTTGATACAGAATAACTATTTATTCATTCAACTATTTCGTTGGTATTCAATTAGAATCCAATGGAAATATAGATAAGATAACAGACACCGACTAGGTTGGAGACAGGCCAGATACATGTAAAATTGTAAACGCATACATTTCTTGTCCACCACATTACAATTCGTTATAGGTACATTGTACATGTATACATATGTATTACTTTTCCATACAAAAATATAATTCAAGAAGAAAATAAAACAATTAATTCAGAATGTCAAATTATGAATAAGAATCAACTGCTTCATTCGTACATTTAATCCGTACTGAGCTTATCTTTAATCAAGACAAGAGTTCAAGATTAATTCCGCCTACCTACTCTAGTAGTTTAGTGAAACTTGCTCTTGCATCTGTTTTAGTTATAGATTAGACGTTTCGTGGATCTAGCACTTTCTGTTTTTGCGTGCGGTGTTTATTGTGAATTTGTGTCGAAATGGTTAAGGTTTGGTACATGGACGATGAGACTTCTGATCAGCGATTGGAGCATCATCTAAGTCCACCAGTTTTCCTAGAATTGGACGAATTATTAAAGAAAACTGGTGTCGAATATTTTCAGGTAAATTCACTATTTTCTTTTTTTTTACGTAGCAATAAGAAAACAAATTACCCACACTTTGAAATGATGTCTAATGTCATTTAAAGGAAATTTTTAGTGATGCCAAGTCACAGTTTTGTATTGAATATATCACAAACAAGATGTTATGAGACTACTTGGTCTTACCCTGGAATTCTTACAAGTCCAACGAAAACGTTTTGCAATAAATCCAAGGAACATTCAAATGAACAAATACAATTTGAAAAAATATAAACAATTAGGGACAAATAAAATAACAAAAAATATTCATTGCAATTTTTTTTTATTTTATATACTCCCCATTTTTTATTTTTCAGATTGACTCAAAAAATTACGGTGAAGATTCCCTTTTGGCAGATATTCGTAAGAAAAGAAACTATTCTTACGAAGATGAAGTAAGTACCTACCTTATTTACTTCCATGGATTTGTGTAATATATTTTTGTCACAGATAACCTGCTCCAAAGAGTGTCTAGCTGACTATGAAAATAAATTGAAATCTTTTTTCGCTGAACACTTACATACTGATGAAGAAATTCGTTTCGTTATTGATGGTTCTGGCTATTTCGATGTTAGAGAGTAAGATAAATACAAATTTGTAAATAAATATTTTCCTCATACTATGCCAATTCTAATAGTGGTGACGAAAAATGGATACGAATTGCAGTATCAGCTGGTGATATGATTATTATTCCAGCGGGTATTTATCACCGTTTTACTTTGGACATAAATGTAAGATTAATTTCAATTAATTGAGTATATTTTTAAATAATTCTTTCTGTCTCTAGAACTACATTAAGGCCAAGCGATACTTTATCGGAGAGCCAGTTTGGTTACCATACAATAGACCAGCTGATGAGATGGAATGTCGAAAGGAATATTTGAAGCAACAATCAAGTGGCTTTACAGAGCTTGGCAAAGCTTAAGTAAATAAGTCCTGTGTTGAATTAATTATACGTACTAACCGAAATTGTTTTTCTTTTATTAAAAATATATATCTAACAAAATAATAAAGTTTAATCGATTTTGGAATACTGAATACTATGAATTTTAAAAGTTTATTCTTTTATTTTTATTTTATATTTTTGTTGTCTACACTTTCGTCGATTCATCGATCCACTCAATATTAAATAAAAAATGCGAAAAATTGTTATTTCGGAAATTATACAAAAACAAAATGATCACTTCTACTTAGGATAAATATATCTACCCCCGTATTAATAAACGATGCATAAAGATTGTCAAAGGGTTGCACAGTGTAGTTTGTATGATATACAGTCGTCGGCATAATTATTTACACAAAATTAAAATTAATTCTACTCATAAATTTGAACTTACTTCATGTAAATTTTGGCATAAATGGAAAGGACATTTAAGTATCTACCCATTGAAAATTTAGAACTTTTGTAAAAGTCAACTTTTTTTCCTTTTTTCCTCGGTTTAAAAAAAAATGTTTTGATGCATAAAGTTTCTTCAAACAATTCTAATAGTAGGCGTATTTTTTTGGGAATCTATAGCTAGCTAACTTTTACTTTTACATGCAGAACTGGTATACTCACTTTTGGTTTTGGTATACTCACTTTTGGTTTTACATGCAAAACTATTATATTCACTTTTGGTTTTGTTATACCCACTTCCCAAAAAAATACGCCTAGTGATTGCAAAAAATTTTCTTCAAAAACCTCTTCGCTAATATTTTTTATGATTTTTTGAAAATTGCTAAAAATGACTATTTCAGCCACTTTTATTATATTATAATTTATTGTGAAGAAGCAAAAATAATTAAAACGGAAGGAAAACAAAAGAAGAAGAAGAATGCCGGTCATGTGACCAAAGACCAAAAAAACCCACTAATTGAAATGAATTGCTTTTGTCGTGCTGCATTTATTTAACTCTTCTGAATTCTGATTCTATGAAAATACACATTATTCGTCGAGAAATCTACTAGACCGGACGGCATTCTAAAATTTGGTGTAAGCTTCTGCTACTGACGACTGGCTCATAGCAATGTTGCGATTGTCTCCATGGCAGTTTTTATAACTTCCAATTTGAAGTTGCTCCAACTGTTCCATTGCCAACTGAACAAATGCTAATCCCATTTCGCCCAATGTAGGCATTGTATTAACTGAAATTATAACCAATCACACACAATTAAAAAATTTGTTTTTTTTTTTTTTTAAACCAACATCCACAATATTTCTTAGCCAATTTGAATTTAATTTTTTTTTTCATGCCATTCTTTGCACAAAAAGTAGGTACATTTTGACGTAAAATTCTACCTCATGCGAAAGGTGAATACAATTTTCGCAGAGGTGGAAAAAACTTTGGGAATACCAATTTTGTTCGTATGCGAAAATTTCAGGCGGATTTTCTCGTATACGAGTTGCGTTATGCGGAATTTGAGAATTGGGGTCCAGGCTGTGATTGGAACTACCCACTTTAAGGTTTCGTCAAACAAAACGCGTTTTTAACGCCGCGGTGAGATTATTTTACGCGGCGTTAGGATTATTTTGACGCAACGTTCTCAACGCCGCGTTAGACGACATCAAACAGAATGTCTATCATCAAATTCTCTCAAAATGCGGAGCCACGAAATTTAGGAAAAAGAAAAAGAATTTGGGTGCACGACATAAATAAAAAAAAAATAAAAAGAGAGAAGAAGTCGGAGAATACGTTCTCATTTAATTACTTGCTATTATCTCCCATATCTCAGCCTTTAAAACAATGTTCGTATTCATTTCATCACCCATATCGTACATTTTTTACAAATTCGAATATTTTTTCCATTTCACCTACAGAAATTACTCTCACCGCTCCGCGTCAGAGAAATAATTTGCACTTTTTCACAAGAGCGCGTTTCACCGCCGCGTTTGAACGTCGCGGTGAGTTCAACGCGGCGTTGAAAACGCGCCCTGTGTGACAGGGGATATGTACTGCAGTATATTACAACGCGGCGGTAAAACGCGCTCTGTTTGACGGAGCCTTTAGGTACAAATTATTAATAAGTTAGTCGTTCGCATTAGCAGTAGCGCCGCCCTACCATCACGTCCAGAAGCTGCCTCTCAACTGTCAACTCGCCCTTACATTTTCACTGAATGCAACAATATTTCGCATTCAGAACCCAATATCTTCAAGACGTCGAAAAAGTCCCACGAACAAGCAAAAAAAAAAAAGGAACTGACTTCAAAAGGAAATTCACAAAAAACGATACGTCGGTCGTCTCGCTAGTGTGCAGTTTGGTTCGTCGGATGTGCATTGAATACAATAAAAACGTAAAACTTTTTTGAGTGTATAAAACCAAAATAAAAACGGAAAAGTGTTTGTTTTGATTCCTAATACAAATGTGCAAGCGAAAACAAAACTGAACCGCTAATCTTCACACTTTCTCCGCGAAAATTGAAGAACTTTCAAATTGTTCAATTTAAAGAAGAAGCTGAAGCAAAAAAAAAAGAAGATACACAGTTTGAAGTTTTTTTTTTCGGTGTCTCTTCTTCCATTCAATTCTTTAATCAAACCATGCGATAATCGATTCGGTGTGTGTACGGACTTGCATCCGTGTGTAAAAGTGTGTGTGCGAGCGAGCTGTAAATTTTCAAGGGTTCACGTTCAGCAGCGCGGTATTTGACAGTGTGCGTGTGTGTTTGCATTTTTTTTTCCTTCGCTCGCTTTACTCTTTCTATACGTACGGTACGGTTGTGTTCACGCGCGGTGACACACAAACACTTTGGCATTATGTAAAATAGGAAGAGCCAGTCAAAGAGAAGTCTAAAGAAAAACCGAAAGAAAAAAAATTCATCTCGAAAAATTTTAGTCAAAATTTCTTATTCCTCTAAAAAAACAACAGAGAAATGTCAAAATTTGTTTTCATTTAAATAAATTCAAAGTGTTGTGTCTGTGCGCGGTGCGATAGTGATCCCAGTGCTTCATGAAAAGGAGTTGTTCCTCCTCCTTCCTTGCACATTCTCCCGCTTTTCTTTTGGGGGGAGAAAATTGAAATATTCATTTTGCTAATAGGAATCGAGAAAATCTATTCACAATTCACGTGCCTTCGTGGAAAAGAAAAAAAGCGGAAAAGTTTCCGCGAAAAAAAAACCCAAATCCGAAAACAATCTACACACAGTGTGCCGCCGACAATGAAGTGAAAGAAGTGTACGCGCGATGCAAAAAGATGCAAAGTTAATTTAAAGAAAAAAGCCCACAAGAAAAGCAAAAAATATATATGTAAAGCAAAAAAGTGATTTGCTTATGTGTACACAGTTTAAAATCCAACGTAACCATCAGTGATTGTGTAGTCGCTGTCGGTTTTTTTTTTTTTTTTTTTTTGATTATTTATTTATTTCTTTCGTTGAACATCGGTATAATTTCTATGCAAGTATATAGCGCTGGAAAGAATTCTGTTTCTCTTCTGACGTGTAGCTATATATAATAGGTATCTATATAGTGCCACCATCGGATTGCGGACTGCCGAGGTACCACAAACCAAAACCAGAACCAGCCCCAAAGCAAGAGCAGCAATCTAAACGATACCACTAATCGTTTTGTTGGAGGAAATTTTGAAATTATTGACCCCGCCGTTGTCGCTGCCATCGTCATCGCTGCAGGTATGTACTTACTTCGATAACTTCCTCCTTTCCCTCGGCACACCGCCACCATCAGAATTTGAACATCCTCACCCCACCCCACCCACTCGTTCCCGTCCCCCGGCACTTCGTTTTCTAATTTTCTCTATCCCGCTGGTCCTCTACTTCTCCTGCTCCACCTTCTCTGACCATCCATTCGATGTGTGTTTTGTTTAATTAGTGTTGCTGTTATTTTCACTTCATCCTGGTTTAGATATTTTCCATGGATCATGTACACTCTTACACCTGTCACAATTAGCCATTGCTGGTGCTGTTGGCACCTGTGTGCGTATTGCTGCGTACCTATAGAACGGGCGAGGAGGAGTGGTTGCTACAAAAAAAAAAAAAAAGACAAAAAAGAACATGGCGTGTTTGGTCGAGTGGTGTGCATGCATCTAGCGGTCGGTGTCTTTTATTTTTGGGTCAGCAGAAAGTTTCACTTAATATTCTGCTTTTTAAAGAAAACTAAGGAGAAGAAAAAAACAAAACTAATTTAAATAGACGATTTTTTCGGTGATGAGGAAGCGTACCTACCTCGTACTACTCATGTAAATGGCAACGTAGCCAACAGAAGGGTGGTTTGACGCTGGAAATCGACCACCACCCACGCACTCAATTTTTAAGTCCCTTTTAATTTTGTTTTTTTTTTTTTTTTTGTTCAATGTTCTTTCCTCCTTCGGTGGAATCCCGGATAAAGAAGAAAGGGGTGGTGTTACGCGCAAAGGAGCAGGAAACTCGTATCCCATAGGGTGTTGCTGAGTTTGTTTATGACTTTGAAATGCAGGTTACCCTTTTTTGTTCTTCGTTGAACTTATTTATTTTAAGTACTATTTAGGTAGGTATGTATAACACGAGTTTTAAATTACATTTAAGAAGTAAGCACGTACAGAGTCACAAATCGTTTGGAAATTTATGGATTGACCAGTTCGTGTAGTGACCACATAGGTATCTAAATTTAGTTCTTAACACATTAGATATGTCAAAAGGGGCACAACTATGTATTACATATCCAGCAAGTCAAAGTTATTACGGCAATTAGCTTTTTCCTTAATTTAATTTAACCAATTGTGCTGGTTAACCATATTTTAATCAGAAAGGATAATATTTTTTATTGTGTATACATATATATACCTAGGTATGTGTGTACGTATGTAGGTATTTAAAAAAAAAAATGGTTCTAAACTTCAAATACAAATGAAAGCGGCATTGGTGTAGACTTTGAAACGCGGTCTTTTAAGCCAGTATCCTGTTTGCGCTTAATTTTAGCGACTGCACTTCTCTAATACAGGGTGTCGATGTGTCACGCATACATATTTTATTGACAAAGTAATGTGATTTTCGTAATTTTTCACACTTTTTTCCTAATCGGATATGTACATAGATGCATCGATTTTAAAGTATTTGATGCAATAGTCAATTCACAGCTTTTTTTTTTTTGAAAATGTCAAAATTTAGCGCCAATTTAATGACAATTCTTTCGGAATTTTAAATAGTGGAGACTTTGTAGACATTTTTGAGATAAAATTTTGCTCGAGCAGTAAACTCTAATTTGCAATGAAAAAGTAAAAAAATAACCTAACAAGAAATGCAGAAAGTAAGTAGTGTAGTAAAAATCGTTCACTACTTAGTGCAAGTGCAAGAAAATGTAGTAGATTTGCTACAGTTCACAACATCTATACCAATTGCTTCCTTTTTCGGCCCAACAAGTGAAATTCTTTGGTTCTCCTATTGAAATTGAAAATTTCAATGCCTTAATTTCATTAACGTAAAAGGATCGGATGTAGTCCAAAAAGCCAAAATACGTAATCGTACACATCGAGCGAATTTACAATAAACTAAGAGGATCTTCGAATCCTAGCCCACAGGTTCGAGAAGAGAAGGAAGATCGGACTTCCTCCGTTTCATGATAATGAGAGCAAATAAAGTTTTATATAAATTTTCTAAATTTTAAATTCTGTTTTATTTACAATGTACATACCTACAGTTTAACATTTTTGTAGGGTCTTGAAAATGTTCTTAAAAACCAGCAATCCTGTAAAAAGTTTGATAACGAAATATGTAACTATAACAAAACGTATTTCATTTTGACAGTATAAAATACTTTATTTATGTAGATTGTAGATAGTACATATTTAAAAAATAGTTTCCAAACTTTAAAGACAAATGAAAACACATTAGTGTACACTCACTTTTGACGCTCACTGTATGTAGGTACCTATACTTCAAATCTGAAAGAAACTTTCTAATTAGGTTATGAACTTGAAATTTAAGTAGCAATGAACTAATGCAAATGAAATTTCATTAACATTAAAGTTTGCACTAATACTGCAAGTGAAACTTCAGTAGCATTGAAATTTGTACTGCTAATGCAAGTGAAATTTCAGTAGAATTGAAATATGTATGTACTGCTAATGGAAGTGAAATTGCATTAACATTGAAAATGTTAGTGCTAGTGCAATCGAACTTTCATTAGCGCTGGATTTGATTTTTCTAGTTCATTGAATAATGCGTAGTGCATTATACCTAATATTTATAAATCTCATACAATCTAATGGTGCCCAATATGGACATAATGTATTCCAAAATAAATTTCGATTCTTATTTATGATTGAACTATTTGACACGGAGTCCGATGTGTGTCATAAACATATTCACTTTTTTTTAATTGGAGACACACACTTGAATGTCAAATTTGTACAACTGTCGGTCACTTAATCGGAGAATTTGTTATCAGTCCTAGTTTTGTGATAGCTTGTTTAGACAAGACAACCCGATTTTAGAGGAATTTTGAAATTCAGACTTTTAAATGTTGCATAAATAGATTTATCTACATACCTATATTGCATGTTTATTGGCAAGTAGAAGCCTCTAAGTCGCAGAATCTCTAAATATGTGATAGAATCAATATAATCATAAAAATATTAAACCAAAACATAGTTTGACGCGTCTTCTCGTCAGATATTGAGATCGACGTTATGATCTGACATTTAGCTAAATGTGCGATAAGAAGACTGCTGTAAGCAACTAGTCATGCGGTTCGGAGGTCGTGTTTTCAAAGATAATGTCGCTGAATATTTCGTCATCATTAGTAAGTGGCCTTCACCTTGAGGTCACAGTAGCAGCTTTATATCTTCTATACACTGAATTCTGCTCATCGTAGTTAGTTGAAAGGCTGCTAGTAACTTGTCTGACATTGACGATTCTGCAACTGAGTTCTGAGTTTAAAATTGTGCATTATCATTAATATTTATATGTATATGTACATATACTCGTAGGTCATCAAAATTATGCAAAAATAATAGCAAACAGTGTCATTTGATATATTTTTAGATCCCCGCCTATGCAGATGCACTACATAGTACATATACATAACTACTTTTTCTATTTAATGAACAAATGGGCCAGTGGGACCAACTTCACCCGACAACATCTTATGACAGTTCCGCCCACAGTATTATTGCTGCTAAGTATACTTAATTTGCAGTTTTAGTTTGACGACACAATCGTCTGACAGGACTGATTGATTACATGTTGAAGTGGAACATTTTTCCCGTATAAAGGGTCACAAATCACACACTGATTCCTTGTCAGAGACAACATTTCATCTGATTTCTAAAAGAAAATATGTATGTATAAGCAAAGCAAACTGAGATTATGAATAAATCTATGGCCAAATGAATAGGGTACATACTCCTTCACTCATTGCAAAGTTACATAATTTTCATATATGTTTCGCCCCCGGTCCTAATGCGGTGCGCTTGGGAAGTTGCTAGAATTTTCGCCGCGCTATCCATTACTTGCTTCAGTGGCTTAAAGACTTTGCACTAAACAACCCCCATCCAGCCAAAAAAGAAGAAGAAAAAAAAAAAAAAATACAAAACAAATCCACCCCAATCTCAATCCACACAAAAGGAGCAACAAAAACACTCTATAGGATCTACAAAACCAAACAGGGAATATTCGAATATTCCAACGAAAAGGAGTGGACAAAAAAAAAATAAGTAAACTGAAAAATAAAAAGACACCAGCATCCCTTTCGGCCCCATCGCTCAACTCATTTGTCCACCCCCTTGTGCACCCTCTTCCCTGATTAACGTCACCACCGCCACAGCCTAGCCAAGCCATACCCGCTGACATGACTGCACCACCACCACCCCATTGCCACCCTACATTACCATATCATGTTATCTCTCTGGTGAGCAGCGGAATTCCATCCACCCCTTCCATATGATTTCTTTTCTTTTGTGTAGGTAGTAGGTACCCATTCTGCGAGAGAGGGTGTACATTTTGCTTTAGCTACAAACACACCCACACATGCTCGTAGCCCAGCAAGCAGCACCAGCAACTCACGTTCACGTACTCGTTGTTGGTTTGGTACTTTAACTGATTCGGTTGCACAGTGTGCCACGTCGCGTCCTTCGTCGTTGTCATTGATGTTGGCGGCTGTGTGACGTTGACGACGGACGGTCTCGTTTGTGTATTCTGCTGTATTCCGTTGTTATTGCTAGTGGGTGGAGGTTCAGAGCAATGGTGTGGGGTGGTGTCCCTTTCTACACCCCATACCAATTTGCAGAGCAACTACAACAGCAGCAACTAGGCAACCACCCCAGCAGCAGTGCTCCCCCTACACCTCACATCATGCTGTTAAAATATATATTGGCGGCCGTTTTGTTTTGTGTGTTGCTGCGTTATGTACGTAGGTATGTATGTACATATGAATATGTACAGCAGCAGTACGATGAGATAAATGAGATGGGTGGCTAAAATTTGAAATTTTGCGAGAGCGAGAGAGGATCCGCATTGGAAATGGCCGATTAGTTTCGGTGCCGCGCACGAGTTCATGCGGTTCTAGTTGCTTAACAAATTAAGTATGTACCTACCCAAATATGTATGTACATACATACTTTTAGTAATTTTCATATTTTGTGATTGATTTTATTAATTAAAAAATCAATGTGTGTTTAAGTATAATCTCTTATTAACTTCTTGGATCATAATTCTGACTGCATATAATCCACTCAGTAGACGCCTTTGTGAACGGACTCACAAATTAACACCCCAAATAATTTATTTTACATAAATTCGATGTCGTAAATAGTTTCTTACTACCTACGACAACAAAAGGAAATCATAAATTATTTTGCAATTGCAAACAAGTTCAACATGATTCTTAAAAATGTAGGTCAAATCGGCTAAAACATGTCAGGCAGAGTGTGACATTGACAGAACTACATAAACGCGGTCATAAAACAGTTGATCTATAAAATAAAATCCACAATGACTCGAAGATTATGTTGGGAAGTGGTCAATGCTTGTTAAACAACACAATATAAAAATAACTAACTGATACGTGACAGCTTAAACATTTACTACTAACTATAGGTGCACACAATGTTAACGACACGTGAGGCTCGGAACTGTCATCAAAAAGCATGGTTGAGCCTCATACATCAATCCGTCACAATGGATCAGCGAAACAAGCAATTTAATGTTCGCTTCAAATTTACAACATCATTTTATTGTTTCAAATGCAAAAGTACTTTTACAACTGCAGCCTACATTTTACATTGTAACTGTCGGAAGTCGGCTTGCATTGTTGTGCTGCAAGTTAAATTCTAACATGTCTTCTATTAAAATCTTGTCTTGGTTTCTTTAGTAGTTTAACACTTTGAAAATATTTGTACATTCAAGATGTCAACACATCCAGCGCCAAAGTTAAAGTCCACCGCTAAATGTTGTCGGAACGCGCGGATTTAACAACAAAAGTGCGAAGTTCTAAAATGTTGCTATCCACCTCGCTTCTTTCAGTTTTGCCTGACAGCGGCATTTCAGTCATTCATGAAAAGTGTGTGTTTCTATATCCTCAACATGTTGGCAACTCGGAATGTTATGAATATAGTTGATGTTGTCATGATCTGGCGAATGTCATATTCCTTTATAAATATTCAGGTGAGGAAAACATCAGCTGGTCACAGTGACCTTACGTCTCCCAGCAAAGCGAAGCTCAAGTCCGTTTCCAAAGATGGTGTCATGTGTACACTGAAAAATGTCCTTGCCTGTTTTGCCCTTAAAATCACCAATTACGGTTGATTAAGGCATGAGGACAATATAAACAGAGCATTAGATAAAGCGAATTTGTAAAAATTTGACAACTTGACATTCAGTTTAACTTTATGTTGATCACATTTAATTCATTGATCGCTTTCCAGGAATCGATCAAATACTAGAATCGTAAGACGCAATAGGACTTTAATTTGGTTTGTTTCCTTCTGAAACTCGCTTTACAGCGACAACTACAACCAATATGAATACATAAATTCCGGTGAAAATTATAATTTATTATTATACTCGACGAATAAGCATAAAATTCCATCACGAAAGTTCAAAATGATTCATTTTGTTATTCTCAGAATAATTTGCAGTGCACAAGTTAAATTTATATAATTATCCTGGCCTCGTGAACCGATTACACCTTATCAATAATCTTGTGAAATCCAATACATATGTTTTTCATAAATACACCCATAACTCGAATGTCTTAGAACAACAGGAACTAAACTGTGTCAATGCCCTCAGACGAGGTGAAGTGCTCTCTTGGTTTCGAATCAAATGAAACTGAAGACACTTCAGAAAACTTTAGGCAACAACAAGAAAGAAAAACACTGAAAACTGAAATTCTAAATAAGAACAAAAAGGAATAAGCAGTCACGGCTATTTGGATAGTAGTTGTGTATACATACAGTTATATATAATATAAAAGTTCGTCTGGCTTTTAACCTTGTCAGAACCGCAAAAGGAAGAAAGTCGCCTCAATTTTTGGCATTTGGTTCCACAACGCAAGAAGTCCTTATGCGCGCGCTTGCCATTCATCATGGTATAAATTATGTCTGTTCCTTAAAAGTGTTTAAGGAAATAATTTCTGTTACGAAATTCAATCCTAGCATTTCCTTGTGACATTGAATTCGATATGCAACTTCAATTACAAGTATTTATGATGTAGTTAAACTTGTTTCTTAATGGCCATCAAGGGTTAAAGCCACCACCAGGAAATATGTAATAAATTCATTCTGCCAGCCGAATTTCAACCACGGAAGGCAAACAAGTTTGGAAATATGATGCCATTCCAAATATTTATGTGTACACTACACATAGAAATGCTTTTCACAACACAAAGTCGTGAGTGTATCAAACTAAACAAATCGATTTTTCGAAACGGAACTGTTGTGCGGAAATCTGATTTGCGCTATAGGGGTGAATAACATCCCTGGCGTTGGCACTTCTTCGATGGCAAAGCATGCGTTTCGCCTTTACGTCACTTTAAGTTAACTCAAGTCTAGTATGGTGAAACTTTTTCCATCGATTTTTATTAAAGAGATTTTTCTGCCGAGAAATCGATTGAGGCATGCGGAAGGATGTATCCGTTTTTTTTTTGTATCGACTTCGTTCTTCATTTGGTGGGGTTTGACGTAAAAAGCATTGAGAGGAAACATTAAAACGTGTTAGTTTATTTTGAACCATCAAAGAGGGAAATAAAAAAGCATTTCATGCGATGGGATCTTGAGACTCTTGTCGGTCGTATACATCTGTCTGTTCTTTGGATAAGGGTCGTGGGTGGATTTCCTTACGGATGTTGTTTAAAGTTGCGGTGTTGTTGAAACCCAAGACGATTGTGTCATCATGTCTTGTTGCTTTTGAGATGTTTGACAGAGAAATATAAAACAATGTGTACATTTTAGGATTTAGTGTTGTTTAGAATAAAATGTTTTGCATCCAGATCCGACTAATATGTTGCTGATTTTAAAATTAACCAAGAGTCTTTCCAATCTTTATCATTTTACCAGCAGTTATGCATAGGTGAAGTTAGTTGCGGTGTTAATTTAAACGTTCCGGTATGGAACTCTTTGGCAATAAATGAGTCACACGCTAGATATTTAGGAATATTTCTGGACTTAGCCAGAGTCATTGTATGCTTTATTACAATGACTCTGGCTGAATATTGTAATAATATTTTACAAATATTCACTTACTTTACTCCGAGTTAACATTTATACCCGCATTACAGTGAGTTTAAATTAAACCCAAGTATAATATTCAATCGTTAAACACGGCTATTGAATTTAAACTGAACTTTGGAGGCCAATTTAAGTAGGTAGGTACTTTAACTCGGGTTAAAATTCAATTTCATAATATTGATTATTTTTGTTTATGTCACATTTTTGACATTTCTTCCCTCGCAGGAGGAGGCAGGAAATAAATGGAAGTGAAATAAAGTAGCAAGAAAAAAGAGTATTTCAATCGTGAAATTGATGAAATATTGATGTTGTCGTCGTCAGAAGATGTCTGATGCAACAGAATAAGGTCCATCAACGTCGTCCTTGACACGGAATGTATCGAATGCAGAAGCGGGCTTTCGGCAACGATTACGATGTCTTGGATTTCCGTAAATACATATTTCCGGCTGGAAAAAAAGGCATTTTAGATGCTACATTCGATAATTCGACAGGAATTGTATGGTGATAAACATGACATAACCATGGACAATAGAAGATCTGTTTTCATTGTTGTGAAGCCTTACGTTTGGCTCATTTTCGCTATCACTGCTGCTGTTGTCGATTTGTCATAATTTTTCAACTTACGGTCTCTTTCGACATATTAATGCACTAAAAATCAATAAAAACTGCAAAAACACAAAACTTATATTTATATTACCATTCAACAAATCAAATCAAATTCGAATTAAAATAAGTTATAAAAACAACCAAAAACAAATGTAATTTTATGTAAAATTTGGCGTATGTTTAAAACGGGTTAAACATGGGTTTAAATTGTTTTAACACCACGTTAACTACATATTTAATCCAGTGGTTTAATTAATGCATTTAGAGTGAATATTATGAAATATAGGTTTAAATTGTCGGGTTTAAAAAATGTCTATTAAATAATCGAGTGGGTGTACAATTGATTTAAACTTGATTCACACGGAGTGAACAGGCCGTTACAGTCACCGTCAATAATAAGTTATAATCTGGCACTCTAAATCACTTGAAAATTTTCTCCAATTCGAAGCACTCATTGCTTTGCAAACAAAAAATTAGAAGTCAGCTCTATTCATTTTATACGCATTTTGCCTACAGTTTCAACTCGGATTCGACTTAAAAACAAGAAGCGAGAGCGATTCATTTCTTTTATAAAATGTGTTCACTTGATTTTATAAATGAAAATGTTTTTTGTTTTATATGTACATTATGAACCTATAGATGTTTGTACATATTTGTTCACGTGACGCCACAATTCACAATTGACATTTGACAATGAGATGACAATTCCAAATTGGCAACGCTAGGCGAAATAGTTTTTCGCGAACTGACACAGCCATTGGTCAAAATTTAATTGTAAATAAACTAACACACGATTGTTTGCCAATAATTTTCATAAGTGGAAGTGGTGTATTTCAATGACATAAATGTTAGCTGTCAGAGTTTGCCAATATGACATGTGGAAACACACTGAGTAAACTAAGACATCATGCATCAATATGAGTGACAGTTTTTGTCCGTTAACGCTAAATTTTGATCTTGTAAAAATATTATTATGTCTCCGAATTTCAAACATGTGCGGAAAATCATTTTGAGCCAGCGGTCAGTATTTTGAGAGCCTTTTTTATACCAAAGCAAGGCAACTGTTACCGGCCTAATGTATTTATATTGCCGGTGTTGACAATCTCCGGTATTTTTTGGGTTTTTAAATGAAACTAGACATGATGGCTGAAAATTTGGAAATAATTTTCCTGGAGTCGCTAGTATTTGACGATTCCCATTGCAACTAGGCTTGCTGCACACAAACGGTGTCATTGTAGCCGCAATAAGAAACAGCTAAGCAAATGGTCATTTTTATTCAACGTATTTCTACATATTGGTGGCGGGTATGGTGATAAGACTTTACTTACAATACATTTACAACAATTGTCAGTACTTTTCGGAAAACTCTACTCAAATCATCTGGCAGCACTGATTTCGTGTTCAGAAATTGTACCCAATCGATTATGCTGTTGTCAACGTGGTGATAAAACCGCACATATTATTTCTCCACAGCCATCTCTATGCAAATACAGTCTAAGTATTATCTTAATGACACTTTACTTTATAATGCGTATACAGAAAGAAACACACTTATTAAATTATTTTCAATAGACTTTGTAACGCCTTTTAGTTTTATTTCAACTTTACAGACTAATAAATTTAAACAGTCTGTCACTTTGTAAACCAGGTCAGCGATGTTTAAAGTGCGGAAAAATTTGCATAAGTAGGTACCTACCTATCGCGGTTCATCTAGCAGCACTTATTCTCCATTTTTATCGTTTTGCTGTAAAGTTTTCGCTCTAAAGAATTTATGCTCTGCTAAGCAAATGTGATTCTCGTTTATTTCTATTTCGTTTTTAATTGATGTTTATTTTCTCTATTAAATATTTGTATTCATTCAATAGATATACATTATGTAGGTACTTGTTGACCTTTTCCAGGTAAACAAATATTCTGCAATAACCTTATGAAAGGGTTCCCAATGTATGGATATTTCCTTCGGTTATGCAATATGCATACAGCATACTAATGTATATCGCATTAAACCAAATGGATGTCATAACCTCTAAAAAAATAAAACAGTACCTAATTGTTGTTATTATTATTTTCAATGTTCGAAAAGATAACGAAACAAAGTCGAGAACTCTGTGTACTATAAATATACACTTTCCTGTTGGTCTCTAGAGGTACAGTCTGCAAGAAACTACACTAAAAAAAAATTGTATTTCAAATAAACAATGACATGATGTAATAATGATGTAATACACAAGATGGGGTGTTTTGTTTGTATGTGTTTTAATTGGTTGCGTAGCATAGGCCAGACCATAGAAGGCGATTTGTAAGTTTGTATAGTGGCGGGGTTGAAGTAACACTGGAGGTCGATTCGAATTTATTATCTTCATTGCATTCCAAAGGTCAATTGCACAAGATGAACTAATTTCATTAATGCCCTTGACAGGGTTCCAACTATAACGATCGACCCGTCACGATATTATAGATATTGGTATTTGGTATACAAATCGACAACAAAATGTACATAAATATGTATTACGCTTCGAGTAAATATATAGGTACAAAAAAAATTAATAGTAGGTGACTACGAGCACATTATATATTAAAAACCTGATAAACGAACGCCAGGGGAAAGCAGTAACAACAATAAAGAAAAAAAAATGAATTTCGTCCACTGCTGCGAGTGTTTCGATTAAATTGCGCTGATAACCGTTTTCCAGATAGAGATAGTGTGTCGTCGCCGCACACAAAACCAAGCGCAGCACACACAAAATTGAATCATCGCCAAACACTGATTAAAGGCACAAAAATTATAATAAAAATAGTTAATTATAATAATTTATATCTAGATAGAAATTCACATGCAGCTATAGATAGGTCACATTTATCGGGAATGGCTTTTCTTCTTGGGGGCGATTCTGTGTACAGTACATACATACATTTGCGCACTACTTTCGGTCGTAGGTGAAATCTATTTTCGGGCAATTTCTCTCTATACTTGTCATTTGGTGATGCTGGTGTTGTTGATCGCACCTCTATCCTTGCTGCACAGATACATTGGAGTAGAATAGCATCGCTCGCTTGATCTGTGCTTAGAAAAAAACTGCTGAGCAGTTAATTTCTCTTCTACAGTCATGACGCTGGCGCTGTATATGTATGCGTAGCGATCGTGATTGTCCACGACAATCTTGTTTTTGCTCTGCTGGTGCTGCTGCCGCCTGCTGGCATATGCCTCCTCTCTCCTTATATTCTCTTCTTCTTTGTTTTTTTTTATCATCGTCAAGTGATTTTGGAAAAACTGCCACATAGTATAGTATAGGTACGGTACACACAGCACCATACATTTTATAACACATAAAGTATCATTCATTTATTTATGTAGCACCGTATGTGTTTTTATTTTATTCTGTCTACCTAGGCCATTAGAGAGTAAATAGTACAAACACACCACCTAGATAGATACAGATAATACATGTGGCGAGTGACAGAAAAAAAAAAAATAGCAACAAGGCGATCTGAAAGGGGAAAACAGGCCAGACAACAATTCTTGGACTTAGATTAAATTGTTTTCTGCTAATTAATTTTACTTCTCTTGGCTTTTGAGAGCGAATGAGCGGTCGGGGTGTACATCTGTTTTAAGCGCACAGGCATAGGCACAACTGGTACTGATATAATACGCTAGCTGGATACGATTTCAAGGGGCATTGAGTTCATTGTGTGTATAAAGCACTTGAATCAATTGAAAAACCAAATTATTTAGTAGGTAGTTATCGATTGTTGGATAAAGCCATTAAAATTTTTAGTTTTTTTTTTTGGTTGGTGGAACATGTTTTGGATGAGATGGTATTGCTTTGAATAGGTGTGTCCATGTGTCAAAAAAATAAGAAAGCACAAAGAGAAAGAACAAGCAAGTGAAAGTTTGCCTGCGCAGATCTTTATTATTGTGGGTAATCAGTTGGGTACATTGAGATTGTAATATGTATATGACTTTACTCAAATGTATCCAGGCCAGACGACGATATTAAAATTCGCTGGGATTTTTCTCAAGCTGACATATTAAAAAGTGCTTATTTTTATAAACATTATAAAATTATGATCCACACATTTCGATTTAACTCATTGGCTATAAATGTGTGAGTCAGTCGCTCTGCATTTAGAAAATAATTTGGACTCTCGCAAGTATTTGCGAGTATTTCTATTTGTTTATAATATTTTCTACTTTACGCGGATTTTAATTTTGTAATTGGAGCATTTTGTTAGTTAAGTAACGTTAAGTTTCGGGGTATGTGCTTATCACTAGCTTTTACGTTATTATATCCACTACTTGGACCTGGTGACAAACGTATACATAATGTACATTTCTTTGTGGCTAATATGTCTTCTTAATCAATGTAGTACCGGACAAGACAAACAATCAATCTTCATAGTGCACTTGACTACCGCCAGGTTTTCAAAACGCATTTGGCTACAAAATAAGCCAAATTTGGCAATCAGGCAATCCACCTGAATCTAGACAGAGGACTACAGGTACGAACAATTGCAGGCATACCAGAGCATTTTTGAAACATTACAAGGTCGCCTTTATTGAAAGAAGTATTAAAATAAAAAATGTTGGCGCTTATAGTCGGGGTCGGATCACTGCCTCAACTAACAGACCGTTTCGTCCCGGCCTTCAGTTACGCACATGAAGCTGGTTGAAGTTGCTGCCCAATATAGCGGGTCACCTAAGGTCGGACTGTGCTGCATTCTCCCTCAGTCGGGGACTCATCGTTGGACTGTCGCCTTATTGTTCATATCATATGCTATTGATAACTTCAAGTACCATTTCAGCTGTTGAATTTTAAGCTTTTTGATCAGGTCAATGCCGCAGTTCCATACTCCATCGCTACATCCCACGATTCTGCATCTCAAATCGTCCGAATGGATCTTTAAAAGCTTTCCATACTTCTGCAATATAAAGCAGGACCGCGATGATTAAGGACTTCAATATCTCCTTGGACAAATCTTAACTTCTTAGATGTCATCTTGGCTCGAAGAAGCAGTGATCGGCAAAAGTGATTCGTCGTTTGCTAGTTTTAGTTTCGTTGCCGTTCAAAGTAATAGTGAAGAACAGGTAAATGGGTTTCCATTAAGCGTTTCCTATCTCTAAATATAAATATAGAACAAAATGTGAATAAGATATCATTGAAATTTTGTATTTATTTAGAAGGCCCATGTTGGCCCGCGGCTTACTTCTGCTAAAAATTCCCCGATCCAAAACAAAATCCAGGTTTTGTCCTCGTTAAACAATAATGATGATTTTATTTGCTACAAAAAATATAATTCAAATAAAAAATAGTCGTATTTTCTTGCACTTACATAGGTTTGGAAAATATCTAACCTAGCTGCGGCCAACGTCGTAAAAAACTCAACTTTGCCATGTGCTTGCCAAAAAATGAAAGATCAAGAATTTTCTAACTACATTTGACGTTTATCATTAAACCCACACAGGGGCGTTGCTAGAACAAATTAAATATTGGAGATTTTCTAAAGATTAATGGCTCGACGACAGCCCATGTATGCCATTATATATGGAATATAATATCATTCAAATGTCCGGCGCGCATCCGAAATTTCCATAACTCTGGCGCATAAATCAGGCTGAATTTTACCAATGACATTGATTATGTTGGCTTTCAGGGCAGTGGTGGTTTGTAGTTTATTGCCATAGACTTGGGACTTACGAAAACTCCACAAGAAAAAGCCGAACGGTGTTAAATCGCACGATCTCGGTGGCTAATTCACATAGCCTCCGCGTGAGATAACCATGTTCGGAAATAGTTCGTGTAAAATATCCTATTGAAACTACATGTCGTCGGTGTCCATATCATCTAATTGGGGCCAAAAAAAATTGGTTATCATCGACTGATAGCGCTCACCGTTGACGGTGATGGCCTGGTCAAAGTATGGATCAATAATTCCGTCAGTCCAAAATCCGCACACAAAACTGTGACTTTCTTTGGATGCATTGCAATTTGGTGGATCTTGTGGAGTGTTATCGTCCCAAATTCGACAATTTTGCTTGTTGACGAACCCATTCATCGAGAATAGTCCTCTCCGAAGGACGATTATGACGACCGTAAAATGGGCGGAGCGTGCGAAATGTTGCTCGAACAGAAGACCCACTTTCATAAAAAAACAATTTGCAGATTTTGTTGAACGCTATAACTCTCTATGTTGATGTTGATTTGACAGA
The DNA here is from genome assembly GCA_955612985.1 of Cheilosia scutellata. Taxonomy (NCBI): domain Eukaryota; kingdom Metazoa; phylum Arthropoda; class Insecta; order Diptera; family Syrphidae; genus Cheilosia; species Cheilosia scutellata. The sequence goes on from OY015311.1 coordinate 16,969,629, forward strand.
TGTAGCTTCAACCATATGGCCGCAATCACATGTCATAGTTCGGAAATCTCAATTGGAAAATCATTTAGACAGACAAAGAGCCTTGCTCCGATAATCAGTTCTAACCCTCAACTTAAATTTATCATAGGTCACAATATCACATTTTATATGGAAAATTTCGTTATTGTGAAATGTTAACTGGACATATTTAGTGATTACATTTTACTAACTCAAAATGACAAAATTGTTCATACAGGTTCATTATCTGTTTTTTTTTTTTAAATACTTCTCTCGGGAAAGGCGAACCTATAACGCTTCAACAGCGCCCCTAGATGCTTGCCGATGTATGTTAGTTCTGCACTTAAATTGCTGCAAATTGTATACTTCTGGAAATATATCCCCAGGAAGTGAGTTCCAAAGTTTGCTTGTCCTGTAACAAAAGGAGTTTTGGAAAGTTGATGTCCTCGCGGTTTTCAAGTGTACTGAATGGTCATGAATGAGCATTAGCAGCCTGTCTTGTGGGGCGTCCAAAAGTTGCATTTCGAGGGATAATGTCTATGAGTTCCTCGGAACATCTACCATGGGAGTACCTATAGAACAAGCATAGGTCAGCGACTTGTCTTCTGTGCACCAACGGTTGAAGATTTGATGTGAGTGTAGGGTCTCCAATAAGTCGAACTGCTCGTCTCTGTATGCTGTCTGTATGTTGTTACTCTAAAACAAGTTTTTTGTTTTGAGATGTTTGTAGTATTGATAAACTAACCTAAAAAAGAGAATTTATCATAATACTACGATAAAAAAGCAATAGGTAAAAGCGATTGCCCAAGATAATGGTGTGCCGTGCCACCCAGTCGTTGACTACTATAAAATGCTGAGCTATTCCTCAATCAAGTTCAGTATGTACGAGTAGGTATATAATATTGCATGTCTACCTGGTTGTATTCCCATCGGAACTTCTTTCAAATTCAAACACCTTATGACACTTTCCTTTTTCTTCTTCTAAGAAGAACAAACAAAACAAAATGTCTTGTGTGAGTTCTTTTGTAATTATATCCTTCCTTATCCTACATAATTAATTATCCAAAATTATCAGGAATATCGTCATGCTCATTACTATAGGATAATCCATAGTAAGCATTTATTTTGGTTTTAAATTGTAAGGTTATGCAGAAGATTTTATTTACAAAGAATCTGAGAAATTCCTTTTTTCCACACATTTTACTTTCAGTTTTCCTTGGTTTAGTGTTTCATTTCAGTACCTTCCGCATGATAATACAGGGTGGGCCAAAAGAAGTCATCCGATGTTGTTTGGCTCTCTCATTTTTTTTTTTCTAAATGAAAAACTTCGATTCTGTTTTTTGATTATGTTTATTTATTGGTTATTGTTAAAGGTTTAAATAAACATAATTAAAAAACAGAATCGAAGTTTGAAATGAAAAACATTTAGAGAGATGAGAGCCAAACAACATCGGATGACTTCTTTTGGCCAACCTCGTAATTGTGTGCCAATGTTTCTAAATGAACAAAAAACAAGTAAAAGTGTTATCATCGGCCTGGCCGATGCTTTGATACCCTCCACTGTATGTACTGTACATACCAGAGGTACCAGAACTACTTGACCGACATAGACAAGTTTTAATACCTACCTGACAACGGTAAAAAGAAGTCCTCCCACAAAATTGTATTCATTTAAGTCGGTTCGTTTGGACGCTATGGTGTTTCCAACAGCTAGAGAGATAAATTGGTCGAATATTGACTTTGTATGGAAAGTAACGGAACTACTTTACCGACATGGACCATTTTTATTACAAACCTGACAACCGTAAAATTAAAATCTCTCATAAAATTTCAGTCGCCTTAGTCGATTCGTTTAGACTCTATCGTGATTTAAATAGATAGAGAGACACATGGGTCTAAGAGTGGTTTTGTATGGGAGGTACCAGAACTACTTGACCGACATAGCCCATTTTCAATACCAACCTGGCCACGGTAAAAAGAAGTCCTCCCACAAAATTTCATACACCTAGGTCAATTCGTTTGGACGCTATTGTGTTTTCAACAGACAGACAGACAGACGGACATGGCTAAATCGATTCAGAATGTGATCCTGATTCAGAATATATATACTTTATAGGTTTTAGCAAATTTCATTGTTCAAATATTTTTTATACCCTCCACAGGAAGGTATATTCACTTTGTCATTACATTTGTAACGCCAAGAAGGATTCACCGAAGACCCTATAAAGTATATATATTCTGAATCAGGATCACATTCTGAATCGATTTAGCCATGTCCGTCTGTCTGTCTGTCTGTCTGTTGAAAACACGATAGCGTCCAAACGAATTGACCTAGGTGTATGAAATTTTGTGGGAGGACTTCTTTTTACCGTCGTCAGGTTGGTATTGAAAATGGGCTATGTCGGTCAAGTAGTTCTGGTACCTCCCATACAAAACCACTCTTAGACCCATGTGTCTCTCTATCTATTTAAATCACGATAGAGTCCAAACGAATCGACTAAGGCGACTGAAATTTTGTGAGAGATTTTAATTTTACGGTTTTCAGGTTTGTAATAAAAATGGTCCATGTCGGTAAAGTAGTTCCGTTACTTTCCATCCAAAGTCAATATTCTGGTACTGTCTGGCAGGCGCATGGAGCTAAAGTTGAATTATATTTACTCTGTGGTATTTAGCAGTAGGTATAATATTTTCAGTCAATAAAAATACATGCACTTTTCAGAAAATTGAAAACTTTAAATGTAAAAAATAAAAAATGGAAAACAAAGATTCCGCAGAAAAATTCTTTAACAGTACATCTTAGAATAAGTAAATAAATTTGCGTAGTTTTCATAATGGAAACCTGAGCCGATTTTCTGCGCCCACAACCTCATCTAAAAAAATAGCAAAACATGCGCATGTTTGGGAACAGCCGCATACATAAACATGCAACGATCGAAAAATGTTGCACGTGGTCATAATTGAACAGCGAAAATGCCTAATATTTCCATGCGGGATTGATGTCGCATTCAGTCCACATGCACATGTTCTGTTCACCACATGCGTCACAAACATGTCGATTCCACGGCATGTGACAATTGCGACACATTTCTGTATTATACACTGTATTAATAAATGTTGAAGACTTTAACGCACTTGTATACCTTGCATACACATTTTACAATTTAAAATGTTATCATGCCTCACATTGACATCGTCGGGCCCCCTGTAAGGCGTGTCTCATATCAGTTGGGAACCATACTTATCTACTTTGCAACTGCCTGTATTGGCATCCTCTACCATCTCCAAGGTCCAAACGTAAAAAAAACATAAAAAATAACATTGTAAAGGTCAGCAGCTTTTTGTTAGCCATTTTCTAGGACGTTTTTCCATTATTAAGACCTATATTTTCATACCGCACAACTCAACAGTCTAATAATCTATACACTGCGATCGCAAATTAACACATCTTATCTATGTTTGATTATTATTAACATATTTCAAACATTCTTCGCCTGTTCAAACAAAAAAACCTCAACCGTAAACTGTAACGAAAATAAACATCAAAAAAATCAGCTGTCACTTTCTGCAGCAGCGAGATAGAAAAAAAAAATAAGAACAAACAAAGTAGGTAGGTAGGTACACACAGTTCACTGGAATTGGAATTCTTCCATTTTATGCGTATTTTTCTCAGCCACCTCCATTTTCTAAGAATATTCATTTACAATGTTATTAATTTTACCGTATAACAAATTATAAAGGAATTACTGATTTTACGCATCTGTTAAGTGTTTGTGTACGTAGCTTCCTAATACTTTGTGTTGTCAAAGTACAACATTCAGCAATCCAAACGTGCAGCGTTGAATATAGAGCAGCTCGCAAGTGAGTAGCATACACAACAGCTACTGGCTACAGCTACAGCACCAAACGAACGATAGGAATACATGAATATATACTCGGTGTCGGCATGGTGGTAGCAGCCGCCGCTACAGCCAACAATTTGTTGAATACTTTATTTAACCGAAACATCTAAGGAATTCTGGAAATTGGCCAAAACACTTTCGGAAGCACAGGGTCTTGTGTGAAAAAAAAAATGAAACTATATAATCAGCTGATGAAGGTGTAGTCTTATAACACGATGAATAATTTAATTGAATGAGTTTCGTCAAGTTTTTTTTTTTTTTTCGTATAGGTACCATGTCATTCATAATTCAACACATTCTTAGAAGAGTTTATCGATTAAATATGAATGCCAAGATAACACGACAATCAATTGGCGTAATAATCATAAAAAAAAAACTAACGAAGAAAAAACTGCTTTCAAGATATCACCTAGAAATAATTTAGCACAGCTTGTGCCAAATTATGCAGCACAATAAATAATCAAATTAAATAGCAGTTGTGTTAGGTGATAGGGGAGGAGTGTGGCAAACACTGACGACTTGCCATGAACCCGAATGACATCATTCGCTTTTAAAAGAACAAAGCAGGTTCCTCCAATCACATTTTGTTTTATTTTGAAAATTGGCCTTTGTCGTTTTAGTTGTATGAGCATTTTTGTTTTAATTATTGATCTTTGATTAATTTGATTTTTGATTGTTTAACCACAAAACATCCCCCATCCCTATCCACGACTAGTTTCAAATACATGTATATATGTATACCTACAAAAGAGAAACGAAATATTTTTTTGCCTAGAGATGGCTGCATTAGAAAACAAATATTTACGCAATTAATCTTTATCGGCGTTATTGGTTAAATACTTCACGTCAAGTGATGAAATCGCTTTGAATGCATACAAGATATTTAACAAGAATTTGAGTATAGAATCAAACAAAGAATGATGATGTCGATTGCTGCAAAAAATAATACGTATAATAAAAAAAAAACTAAACTTGAGTCGCAATTATATGAGTTCTCAAGTGGGCATGTGACACTTTCGAAATTGGACGCTTTCAAGAGGTAGGTACCTAACCTACCCATTTATTTCGTCGGAAATGTACATAAATCCTTAAATATGGTCTTCAAGTTGGTTTGTCGTTCAGTATTATAAATAAGCTGAATGTGTAAAAATAGACTCATAGCAATAACATTTTTAGTTCATTCATTGACGAGAATTATTTATTGCATATTAAATATGTATACGTAGTTGGTAGTAGTCAAACATTTTGTGTCCATGTACCTACCCTAATTATAATAGGTATTTATTATTCAACAAGCGTGTCATTACGTTTCTTGGAATTATGTACATAAATTGTTACCTATACCTACCTATACGATCCGAAATCCAATAAATCATCTAGAAAGAGTTTTCAAAAATGCTTTGCAGTTGAGGTATACTTACATTTAATGGCGCTGGACTTGGGGCGGTCTTGGTAATCAACTAACATGCAAAGTTGCCTTCAAGTGCGCCCGCCATGTTGGTTGAGGTGTCTCCTTCCGCCTAGGCGCCCAACATAAGTGGGAAGGTCGTTCTCTACCACATTGTTCCTCTCGAATAAAAGGAACAGTGACAATAATAATTCGAAACAGATGTTCCAGCTGGCTTAGCCGATTATTTTGAATCTTGGCCCTTGCTTCAGCGGCTTATAGTAGATCGGGAATGAAAAGGGTCGTACAAGTACAACAACGTCTGTTTAGCTACTCGTGAGAGGGCTTTGCTCCTCAATTAACTTCTAAGCCTGAGGAAACTTACTGTCATTGCTGAAATTCAGAGTAGGTAGGCAAAATCTTGCACTACGTCAAAATTATATTTGTCCATTGCGACGTTATATCCAAGGCTCTGATGTTGAATTTCCTTTTTGGTGGACAAAATATTATATTTTTGTCATACTCACAAGTCACAAATGTTCTTCGAAGATTATGCCATGAGCAATTGCACAAAGTTTTGAAAGATTGTATAATATCCGGGGTTGGCTTGTGTCTTTCGTGGAACTGTTTCGAATATGATGTTAAGAAAATCACATAATAGTGCGTCGAAACAAGTGGGCGCAGTAGCGCAGTGGTTAGTGTACTGGACTACTGTGCGAGGGATCCCAGGTTCGATCCCCGGAAACACACAAATTACATCTTAAGGTTTTTTCTACTGCGCCACCTCTCGCGAACGTCTGACAAACATCCGAGAGTATAACTGTCCTGAAAAAGCTTCTCAATTCAGCCGTTCGGACTCGGCATAAAATTGTAGGCCCCTTCCATTCGTCCCAAAAAATAGAAACTCACACAAACGAATGGTTGCGAGAAGCTAGGCCTAGTTTTGTATTTTCAGCTACAGATTACTGCATCAACTTTATTCTTAAAAGCACCTTACGTGTGGAGTTTCGAAACTTTTGGTTGCTGTCATAGAGTCCGTCTTGGAAATTACCTTACATTTTGCGAAAATATTAATTTTTTCCAGTTTTTGGAAGCTTGAACTTTGGTAGCAAATGTAAATCTGAGGCGCAGTGAGTTTGAAAAATTTGATTATTTTTAAAGTGACAAAATTATAAAGATGAGCCGGCGATGACTCGCAAATATAATTATTGCTTATTATGTTAGCTTACATATGTAGGCGCCCGATATGTTTCCAACTATGCAAAAGTATGTGATACGTTTTTCTAAACCAGCCGCACTAATACTCACCATCATTTACCTAAATTCTCCTATTTCGCATTCCCATTGTTCTGCTTTGTGAGTGTATTTTGTTCACCAACTCTTATACGTCTAAAAATAAATCGATATTCCAAGAGAGTCTATAATATTACATAAAAGAAAGCCATTAAACATCAGCAAAGCATCGATCATTTCGATGTCAGTAAACTGGTTTTATGCTAATTTTCCACCGACTATTCTGAAGTCTAATGATTTTTTTTTCGATTTGAACTGCGATAGTTACTAACGGTCAAATTCCTATCTAGTACATAAATATATACTATTATACATACATATTTCCCAGAAACGATAACACAAGTCGACAAACATTTTGCTTTGTTTCCCGTCAACTGAATCGATAACGCGCGCACACTGCCTTATCGGGAAAATCTGTTTTGCTGGCCTTTACCTATATTTATTGCACAAGGCTGTCAAATCAAACAAAACGAAATTTATTACAACACACTGAATGCAGGGTACGATGCACCTTCGGCTGACGGTATAAAATCGAATATCTCACCTTCGGGTATGCGGAGATAGGCGATAATTGGTTATGTCAAGTGAAACTCTCCAAAAATATCTCAAATGTCCTTCAAATTGCTCCGGCTTTTTGTTCGCATTATAAGATGCTGAAAAAAAACCTAGTTTTCCTATATACGTGTTTAATCAACGGCCAATCGCAGTGGATGAAGTGCATCGATGTCAGGCGTGATGTTTCTTTATTTGTTTATTTTTAGAATTTACCAAAACATTAAAATATTTTTTTTATTATAGCTATATAGCTTTACCTCGAATGAGAACACTCTGCATGTGTATTAATGCATTGTGCTGCGAAGCGCTGAGTTCAACACTGTGCACACGTAGATACATTCGACATCATCATCATCATCGTTAAGATTATCGCGCGCGTGCAGTACAGAAGGTCGGTCAGTGCTGCCCCCTTGCGTTGGGCGTTCGATTCTTTTTGGCATATATAAATCTTATCTGTTGTCATTCGAACCAACAACGCGCACAAATAACACGAAAAAAATGAATTAAAATTGGCAGAATAGAAGAGGGGCGCTGGGGAGTATCCAGATAAAAAAAAAACAAGAATTTGAGAAATGTGAATACATATACGCAAAAAAAAAAAATGAAGGCAATGGCTTTACAGCCAGCGCAACGTTGCGCTGTTTGCTGCTTGTTTTGTGAGCTGTGTTACTGCTGTTGCTGATATGATTTTAGGTCGTCGTCGTCGTCATCGGCATTGTTGTTGTTTTTGTTTGCGATGTCGGGTGACGACGACCATAGTCGGTGAAGTGGGCACTGTACCTCTAAAAAGTTACCTCTGGTCATAACAGTCAGTGCCATTAGACATGTAAAAGAGGGTGCGGGAGGGGGTCGGAGGGGCCACTAGGATGGCTGGCACTGGCACTCGTCGATGGCCAACCGACATCGTACAAGTTGAATGAATATCATCGAATTCGTATCGAGATTTTTTTTTATTATCCACACCGCCACTACTAGTATATCTAGTTGTTGGTAGCAATCGTCGACATTGTGTCTTCTCAAGAGTTTTCGCTTTCGTGTACATATTTGTTGTTTCTGTTTTCTTTTGTCTTATTCTACCTCTACGTTCTCTGTTGTTTTTGGTGTTTTACACGTTTTGGATTTTATAATTGGCATGGCATAGCCAATGGTGTTTGCCTTTCTTTTCTAAGCAAACACAAAATGTCGTCTATGAAGCTGTAAAGTGGCCATCCTTTCATAAGACCAAACGATTTGATTATGGTCTATTGTAAATTGTAAAACTCATTACAGAATATTAATTGGAGGAAATAATTTGCATAATTTAATATAGGTTAGGTAGACCATTCCCATTTAGGCAGTTATTGTTTAAGTCTGTTTTTTGAACACGTTATGACGTTCTATGTACTACATAAATAGGAATACTATAATTGTAGTGTTCAGTACGATTTTGTTGGGTATCTTTTTGGATTAACTGTCAGTTGTCAGTTCATATTTGACAGTCGTAAAGAGTGGTTGATAACAAATTACTTTGGAGCATCTTCCACATCAACAGATAGGTAGAGGTACATATTATGTATATTGTTTTGAAAGGAATTGTTCACTCCTATCGTGGAATCCGCCGGGGGGAATTATTCACGGAAAAGAATATTTTGGTATCGTCAAAATCGCAAAGTGAGCAGTTCCCTGTTCGGGAAAAATTCGATTTGATCGTTTTTAACGATACATTGAAACTCATTCACATTACCCACTCGGAAAACTGTTCACTTTGCGATTTTGACGATACCAAAATATTCTTTTCCGTGAATAATTCCCCCCGGCGGATTCCACGATAGGGGTGACTAATGTACGGGAAACATTGAATTCAATGTTGACGTGACGCTGCGATTTTTAGAACTAATGTACCCCATTAGGCCCCAGTTATAACTAACATTGAAATGCATCGTTGGAACAAATCAGTGGAATGGTGGTTTCATATTTTTGACAAGTCAGTTATAGCCATCATTGAAAAATTCCTGTCAGTAGAAGGAGCTGTCAGGGAGTTGGCAACAAACAAGTCTAGGTTTTGAGGTTAGAGTTGATCATTGAAAGCGAAATTGACAGCTGATTTCTTTTGTAAAAAAAAAAAATACCATAACTGTTTAGCTTTATGTTGATACTACCAATTAAAGCCAATATTGTTTGATCAATCGTCTTAAAATCGGAAATCAAAATTTTCAATGATAGCTATAACTGGGCCTTACCAGCCACTTCAAGAATCTGAGCCTGTTTTTCATTCTCGTCGGAAGCTAACTTTGGAATGCAAATCATAGACATCCTGATCTAATAATTTTTTCAATGAGATATTTTATTAGGAAAACTAACTATTTACGATTGGAAATGTTGGCGAGACTATGTCCGAAATTGTAGTAAAACCTGAAGTGGGTAGAGTCATTGCCCGTAGCGGCGTAGGTTTGAGCCCCGGCGGAGGACAGCAATGTCCTGCCACTGTGTCCATGCCTTGATGCGTGGAGTTGGAGTACTTCAGGGTTGATTAATTTTCCTGAAGATTTTTACTAGTACATATAAAGGGTGATTTTTTTGCTGTTGGGTTTTTTAGCCTGATTTTTTTGTCAGTTCACGCGTGATTCGTGACACTTGTCAAAGTAAAAAATGTATTGCCATTTAACCACGCCCGAACAACGTTTGCAAATTATTGAATTTTATTACCAAATATTGCGCTCAGAAAAAAAAATGTGTTTAGAGCACTGCGTCCATTTTATGGTTGTCGTAATCGTCCTACTGAGCAAACTATTCAAGATCAAAATTGCCGTGGTCAACCAGAAGCATTGCAAGAACTTCCAATACAACCACAAAAATTTACCGTTTGGTGTGGTTTATGGGCCGGTGGCATCATTGGGCCCTATTTCTTCCAAGATTATGATGGCAAAAACGTTGCGGCCAATGGTGCTCACTATCGTTCGATGATTTCGGAGTTTTTTTTTTTGCCCAAAATGGAAGAGCTGGGTTTGGTCGACATATATTTTCAACAGGACGGCGCGACATGTCACATAGCTCGCGAATCCATGGACATTATTGCGAGACGAATTTGGTGAGCAATTCTTTTCACGTTTTGGAACTGTTAATTGGCCACCTAGATTGTGCGATTTAAAGCCTCTGGACTAAATTTTGTGGGGATATAATATGAAGTCTCTCGTCTATACGGATAATCCAGCAACTATTACCGCCTTGGAAGACAACATAAGTCGTGTTATTGGTGAGATACCAAAAGTATGATATGTTGGAAAAAGTATGCCAAAATTTGACATTCCGGATGGACCACTTGAAGCCTAGACGCGGTCAACATTTACACGAAGATTCAATAAGTAAATGGCAAGAATTGATTTATCGAGCCTAATAAAAATGTCACTCAATTTTGCAAATTTTCGTGTTTTTTTTTTCAATTTTAAAAACCAAACGCTTAAAATATCACCCTTTATAAAAGATCCTACGCGTTAATAATTCACTAACTAATTTCAACAAGATAATAAGTACCTAGTCCTTTGATCTTGACGCAAAAGCCTCCTGCAAACATGCAACAGTTGTTTATACCTAAACTACTTGTTAAATACTTACAACTTTTGTCTAGAATTTTTAAGGGAGCCGTTTTTTAGCATAAAGTTTAAAAGTCTGCTCCGGACGGTAACCTCATCCTTGTTGCTTCAAAGGGCATCTTACATCCAAGATGAGATGGTTAGATCTAGTCCATAATTTCTTCTTCACCCGTATGGGCATTACCCTTGATGATTTGGATGGTGCCGTGACATAAGGCCAAGCGTCATAAGGCAAAATCTCGAAATTTGGCTTTATGTCGCTTTTTGAAAGTGACATAAGGCCAAATTCTAGCATTTGGCAATATGACACTTTGATAAAGCGTCATAAGGCCAAATCCGGAAAGTGACATAAAGCCAAATTTTCACTTATTGTATGTTAGTGTTAGGAATTTTTTCATCATGAAATAAATCCTAAATTCATATGAATGAAAAAAATCCTAATTAAGAACTATTTCACTCAATGTTATTAGGAGTTATTTAATTTTTCTTAAAATTACATTTCTTAAGTTATTTTGTATTTAAAATTAAAATACTGTTTTTCAAACTGCATAATTGTGTAACTCTTCTTTGACTTCTTACCCAAGAGGACAAACAAGAATGGAAATACCTGTGGATATATAAATTACTATATTAATAGATTAAAATTAACTGTTTTATCGGCGCGAGGGGAAGTGGGGCGGGCGGGGTGCGGCGCGGCCGGGACGCGGAAACCGGGCGGTGCTTGCGGGGCGCGGCGCGAACGGGACGCGACGGCGCGTTCGTCGCGGGCGAGAGAGATCGCGGTGAACGCGCCGCACTCACCGCCCGGCCCCCTTCCCCCCGCGCCGATAAAACAGTTAATTTTTTTCATTCTTGTTTGTCCTCTTGGATAAGAAGTCAAAGAAGAGTTACACAAAACTCTCAGAATGACTACTGAATCGTATATTTCGTATATGCCACTCGAAAGTGGCACTTTCGCAAAGCGACATATGGCCAAATTTCGAGATTTGGCCTTATGACGCTTAACCTTATGTCACGGCACCGATTTCGATTCGATGGCGGAAGATAACGAGAGTTATGGAGGGTCCAATTGAATTGAAAATGAATGAACGTTAAAAAGTCCTGATTCTTTTATTTTCTTTTTCAACTTGGTGTAATCGCAAGGGTTTCAAATAAGTCTTATACACTTAACCACTTGTCCTATTCGCTTTCACTATACTAATGTCATGTGAATTGACCGGTTAGGTATAATATGTCGTATGTCCTATGTGATACATTTCATACCTAGTGTTTTAGCGCTTACTTCAATTTGGCAATGATTTCATATTGTGCAAAAGATTCATATCAGTTATGCATGAATAAAGAAAACCAATTGCCATACGAAGCGTGCCTAATGTCTTCCTTAATTAGCGCTTGCTTAATTACCAACATTCCACTATAGAAAAATTATAATTTTTTTGAAAATTAACCCATGCGATTCTGATAGACACACAAACTCCCACATTTAGTGAGAGTTTCTTTAGTGTTTTGCGTGCCCTTCTTTGCCTCGTGTGAGTGTGTTTTATCTTTTCATTTTGCAAACGCTTACATGCATTTTTCCTACATACACGAGTTTGTATCTCCATAAAACGATAAAATAAATCTACTCTTGAATTTGACCTGCTCCGCAACCGCTAGGTAGACTAACTACACAGCGGAGCATTTGCCTCTCGCGCTCGCACGCCTGTCTTTCCGTGACTTCCATTCCATCGTTTCCCCCCAGGGCCAGCCCAGACCCCAGTACCAGTAGTAGTAGTGGTAGTCTACGCTCTACCAAAACAGGTTAAGCCAATAAACCCCAAGATGAGAGACATTAAGAGCGTTTCGAACCCAAAAGAAAACAAACGGAACGATGGCGCGGCGCGGCTATATTATAAAATAAACTGCTATTGCTGTCGATCGACTTTGTTTTCTCTTCTTGTTGTTTCACCCGCCCCCGATCGTGTTCCTGCTCATGCGTTTCTTGTGAGCTATAAAAATGATCAGTTTGCGATTACAGTCACACATTTGAAGGCGACGACCGAACCAACAACAACGACGACATCGATGATCGACCTCATCGAATTATCTCGATTGTTTGAAATGAAATTTTAGACGAAACCGATTTACTGAGAAATGAATGAGGTGCTTAGGTTTTATGGACTCGCATCTCGCATGGCTATCGTGTTGCAAAGGAATCGTTTCAGGAAGAGGAAAAATCATTTTTAACAGTTAGTGGTATTTTGCTGCCGCAGCGGGAATGAGAGGATTTTTATGATGTGACTGTTATGTTATGACAAGTGCTATGCCAAAGAAGATGAGGCGTAAGTGGACGCATCGATTTTGGCCATCAGGAATAAAGAGGGACAAATCTATGAACCTAATAAGTAATAAAAAAATACCTTTAAGCAAGTGTTTGATTCGATGGAAGTTAGATAAGTACCTAATGCTCCCGGTTTTCGATTTAATAGAAAAAAAAAATGGTTTACCCGGAAAGGGTTTTGCCATCAGAGGTTAATGGCCTGTTGCACAGTGACATTTAAGTATTGAATCTTCCTCAAGTTCAAGACCCTTAATGTCGATTTCTGTTTCATAGTGCCATATTTATTTATAAAACTTAAGCGCCTAGTGGCTCAGTGGTTAGTGTGCTGGACTACTATGCAAGGGATCCCAGGTTCGATCACCGGAAAAACACATATTACATCTTAAGGGTTTTTCCACTGCGCCACCTCCCGCAAATGTCTGACAAACATCCGAAAATATAGCCGTATTGAAAAGGCATCTCAATTCAGCCGGTCGGACTATTTGCTTCTACTCAAACTTAATTTATATATTTTCTAGTCATTTCTTTCGGAGAAGTAATATAATTTGAGCTCTGTCTTCAGATGATGCATGCTGTACCTACATTTGTCAATTTGAAATTTGACAGTTGTCTATTTGCAAAATAGGGCCTGATAACTCTATTTATAATAGCACACATTTAATATTGGACAATGCAAGGGCTGTTGAACATTTAGGCCGTGGACTACCTACGTATTCGTCGAGCCAAATAGGGACATTTTTGTTTTTAAACTTGAGCTTCGCCTCTCTAACATTGTTTTACAAAAGTTTTTGTGTAAACTAACGTCACTTTCCTTTACTCCAATTGTAATTTTAAGAGGGTGCATTTTTTTTTGGCATCCCTGCCAAACTTGTCAGATTGTGCAGAATGACGATGGAGAACGCTCGCTGCTCCATAAAGGTCAGAAACAATCTCACCGACACCTTTTGTGTCAAAAAAGGATTTAGACAAGGTGATGCGCTGTCATGTGACTTTTTCAACATCATACTGATAATTGTGCCAACACTTGTATACGTTGACGACATCGACATCGTTGCCCGAACACAGTCCTTTTTTATGGCGCAGAATCATGGACATTATCAAAGGCGGATGAAAATCTCCTTGCCCTTGGTCGCTTCGAAAGCAAAATTCTTCGAGTGATTTTCGGTACCCTTTGCGTTCACAGGATTTGGATGAAGAGATTTAATAGCGAACTCTACAAGCTGTACAACGACATCGACCTGGTCAGAAAAGTACCCAACAGTCGTCTAAGATGGTTGGGACATGTGTAGGGAATGGACACCAAAGAGGAAGACCTCGCCTTAGGTGGCGCGCACAAGTGGAAGGGGACCTCAACCAACTTGGAGTGTGCAACTGGAGGCGGTTAGCCAAAGATCGTGCTAACTGGAGAGGCGTGTTGGTTGAGGCCCAGGTCCACCCCGGACTGTAGCGCCATCTAAGTAAGTATGTCTAAACCTATAATACTCTGGACATACCTTTGGTATGTTCCTACTGAAACGATCATTATAAACCCCTCGCGGTACTAATAAACATTTTTAGTGCCCATGCTAACTTTTACGAAGTCACAATGGCACAAATTTCCATATAAAATAATCTATTGTGACCGTCAAAATATTTAAATTGAAGGTTAAAAATTATTATTGGTAGGGCCCACTGTTTAATTTGTTAAGCAAGATATACCTATTTGAAGGTTCTCGAGGAATTTGACAACGTGACCAAAATTATTTGTTGTCGTCGGTTTTACTTAAAATGTAGGTATTCATATCATATGTTATGTAGTAAATATCTATGCATACAGCACACATACGACATTATGTAGGTAGGTACCTACCTATGCGTAGAATTTTTATTTTTTGTTAAAATGCAGTAAGATAGACCATTGAAATTTCACGAACTCCAAAACAGACCACCTAGATTAGATGTGTGGGTAGATACATATCTATCTATAAATAAATAAAAATCAATAATCCAGCCCCACACATATTGTTTTCGTTTTTTAATAAACGTCAGCCCACTTCATTTGAATAAAATGACACGATGCTTAAGCGCCGTTGTCTAAACACTTTCATCACTAAATAAAAGACGTCTAATAAAACAAGTTGTTGCTCTTAAAATACTTGCTTTTATTATTATTATTATTTTTACTATAAACACAAATAAAATGCAATATGTACATTTCTGTACATAATGTATAAAAAAGTTGTCGTTTATTTAAATCTCTATACAAAAAAAAAAGGTAGAAGATGAAACGAAGTCAATTAACTGAAAACGAACAAAGGGAAACGACATAAAAGAAGCCAACAAACCCATGCTATACCTAAATACACACATATGTCCTACATAGGCATGTAACATTTATGTACCTGGAAATGTCACTCGATATTGATGTCTTCCATTTTTAATTATTTATATCTACACAATACCGGAAAATGTCAGACGTAGCGAAAAACTGTGCCCATCCATAATCTGAATGTTATTGACATTGAACCAAAAATCATGAAAACAAATATATGTGGGTAGGTACATAATATGTATATGTACATATGCATACATATAGAACTATTTTGTCATAATTCACCTTTCGCCGAAAAAAAAAGTTGATGACAATCACACACTCGTTAGAAAGATACACGTGTTGGCTTGTTGGCTAGTCCATTCAGCAAACATCTTCACCGGATTCAATAACCACACTAATACAACAGCACATGGTTTCCACATGTGTGTATTGTCACATAAAGTAAACCACAAAGTGGGGACACGAATAAAAATCGAAAACAAAATAAAATAAATTAATTAGAAAAAGAGATGAGAATAAAAAATAAAAAATAAAATGCTATGCCATTACCACAATTTTCATTTTCATAATAATATTAATTCAAATTCAAAGCAAAAGAAAAAGAGAAACTGAAACACAAAAGCAAAGTATGTAGGTAGTATTTGAAAAGAGCAACAACCCTCATCGCTGCTGACCAACAGCGGGGCGAGGGGATATAAATGTGGTCAAACACAGTCAGCAGCGGTAGCATCCGAATCCGACGGCCAGCAAGCCAGCTTTCCACATTAACATCAAGTATGTGTTTTTAGTAGCAGGGTATTTGTGTTGTGTATGCATCTTGCTGACTTGCTCTGCTCAGCATTTTCTTCGCGTTCAATCTCCCCATACCCCACTAGCGTCACCGCAGAGTGATCGGCAGCGAGATTGGTAATGAGGTGCTCATATAAAACAACAGTGAGCAGTTAATCTCACATAGAATGAGCAAACAGAGGAACGAAGCGAACACAAAAAGAATGATACTACGTACATAATTATAATTGGAGTAAATCGCATATAAATTGCGCGTACACCACAATTCATGCATGGATATGGATGGTGCACTCGAGTTGAGTATGCGATGAGGATGGTGTATAAACGTCTAATCCATTTGACAGTAATCATCTTTTGCTTAGAAAGTACAGAGCCATTTCCACCAAACCAATCGATTTCGACTAGAAAATAAAAAAAATTATGTTGTTGACGTAGTTTACATACGTCAATGAGTCTGGCTTAATTATGTTTAAATTAGCATTTAAAATGTCACCTATTTTGCACTTTTGTTTGAAATTTAAACAAATATTGACCATTTGGCAAACGCCGAAACTATTTTTTATACCTAAATGTAAAAACTATTAACCGGTTACAGACAAGCTACGTCAAATTTGTGTATTCTATCTGGCGTTTGGTAGCTAACATTAACACGGGGGAAGGTCAATATTTAAGTTATCTCGATTTCCATTGAGCAAGAAAATGCACTTTTTTCCATTCTCTTCTAGAAATCAGCTGACTGTCAAATTCGTTTTCCATTGGATGGAAAACAAGCACTTTTTTAAAGATTCAGATCACTTTTGCAAATCTCAATTCGAGAGCGAGATTCACACATAATTACTGTCACTAATTGCAATAAAAAACCAGTAAGACAATTATCTTCGACTATGCCGAAGCTCAAATACCCGGTACTATATTATTGTAAAATAAAAAAATATTTTAGTATTAAAAAATTATATATTTGTATGGGAGGTATGGGTAGTTTTTATTCGATCAAGCTCCTTTTTTGTCAAAAAATTTTAAATAATATTAAAACAATACGTGCAAAGTTTAAACTTGCTATCTTTACTGTAGCTATTTAAATTTAATTTTTAACATAAAAAGCTATATAAATCTGATATTTTTGTATGGGAGGTAGTAGTAGTTTTCATCCGATCTTGCTCATCTTCGAACTTAGCCTCAGTCTGGTGGATAAAAGCTTACGTACCAAATATCAAGTCGATAGCTCTTAAATTACGGCCGTAATCGTGCGGACAGGCAGACGGACAGACGGACAGACGGACAGACAGACGGACATCGCTAGATCGACTAAGAAAGTGATGCTGATCAATAATTATATAGTTTGTCATACCTACAACGCCTCCTTATGGGCGTTACAAATGGAATGACAAAGTGAATATACCCTCACCACAGTGTGGTACCGGGTATAAATAGCTGACTGTTAAATAACACACCAACACAAATGCAAAAAAAATTCAAATCTCATTTAATGTTCCACTGGGCAGGAAAAATCTGAGAGCAAAACGGTAAAAGCCCAATGGAAATCGACATTAGTTAGTTAGTTTAGAGGATGTTTAGTTTTTCAATAAATTAATTAAAGGCGCTGGCGCTAGAGTTATAGCTATCGTTCCTTCGTCTGGAATATTATATGCTAGATGGAACGCGCCCAATGTGGTAAAACGCCTCGATAGATTTCTAGGGCAATCAGAACCGACGTTACATTGGCCTCGTTCCATTGACCGCTAGTCGTCTAGCACATAATATCCCTGATGGAGGAATGCTGGCGCTAGAGATCTAGACGCAGCGGCAAAGTGACATTAGAACCAATTTGAATTCGTATTATTTCATTTTCATGAGAGTCAAAAATGTATTTTGTGCCATCATGTCGCATACCTGTCTTTATTAATACAATATAATTTAAGTAAAGAAATAAAATGTACATATATTAATCATAATCACATAGAAGTTTGAGTTCCCATTTTAAACCAAATTGAAAATATTTGACTTCTGCACTTTCACGTTTATTTTGACAGTTCGTTTTTTCAATCCAGCAGTTCATTTTGCGCTAGATTGAAAAATTTCCCAGAAAAGGATATTTCACAAAATGTGCTAGAGTTCTAGCGCAGATTTTGAAATGTCTGTTTTTTTATATGGAGTTTGGCATGCTGCTAGTCATCTAGCGGTCAATGGAACGCGGCCATTCTCTTCACTAAAAAAACTAAGCTTTACTTTACTCGTCAATTGTTTTTAAAAATTAGTTAACTTTCAATCGAAATGTATTGACAGCTCTTTTTATTTTTTTGTTTTTTGTTTTTTTTACTGCAAAATTTTGGAAAATTTACTAGTGCTAAAACACAAATGGTTAGAGCCTTATGCGGTAGATCCTTTCACATTTTTAATGAATGTGTGTCCGTCAGCAATACGATAATAAATCAGGTGGCCTAAAGTGTTTCGCTGTTGCCTGGTTTGGTAACCTTAAATAGAGTAAGAAGGCTTTTCTCGTTGGCAATGCTTTCTCACCATTGCACAATGCACACACAGTATAGGCATTACTTTGTCGTCTGCTTGTAGGTCACCGCAGAATTCTCTATTCATATCTGCCAGTGTCAGTCTCTAAATTCCAACTAGTGTCCTAAATTGATTCGATATACTATTTCAAGAATTTCCCTAGGAATTTTGTTGACATACCAGTCCTTTGAACCGATCTAAATTTAATTTTGAAGGTTCCATTAAATCTGTAGCCTTTGAACCTTCTGAACATAATTATTATATTGTTTGAAATAATACATTTTTCAATATGTAAATAAAAGTTGGCTGACCAACATAAATATATAGTAGGCTTTTTTGCTGTTTGATCGAATACATTGGTCGCATTCGGCATTCACAAGTCGTCTAATTGAAAAGATTGCTATGCAATTGCAATTTTGGACATTGCTGAATTCAATTCAATTTTTAAATATAAAATTATGTATGTTAGAATTAAAAAGTTTAAAAAATGATAATATCTTCCAGACGATTATCGTTATTCCTGATTTGCCTTTTTGACTCATTGAATATTCGTTTAGAAACTTCCAAATGTCTTATCATTCCAAAAGCAATCGTTATAAAGTTCAAAGCAAATATTTATTTTCTACAAGAAATTTAAACCATTTTGGGGGGAGAAATGCTTTCAATGTCCGCTCGTCTTCAAAATCGATTTCTTTTGTGGAATATCGCGAAAAATACACACGTACGACAAAATAACATGTCTACAAAAAAAAAAAAAATCCAACGCTGCCTTAAAGTACTGTAGGTACATTAAATTCCACCTTGCGCAGACTCTTAGGCAGAAACCAGTCCTGACAATAATTGAATAAGGAAAACATTCAAAGCGGAAGCTCATTGCCATGTACAACCAAGTGCTTTGTATTCTTTTGAATACCATATCATCGCAAACAGAATCCGCACAAAACACGTAAAATCCAATATAAACTGCAACCCTTCGTCGACAACTCTTTCTTTAATTGCTTTCCTAAAGAAGTCTCCCCTAAATTGATCATATGTGTAAGTGTGTGTGTCTGCCTAAACCCAAGGCCAATCTGAAGGGTAGGTCAAAAGGATATCGCACATCCATGCCAGGTAGTTTGTCGACATGCATCGCTTTTGTGATGACTTTGAAAATATGTATTACTTTCATAACATGAAAAGAACACCAACAAATAAACACTGTCCACTGCACTGCATGGTGTCCCCCATTTTGATTGTGCTAGTAAAAACAAAAACCAAAACACAGTTATATATACAACACCCCTGAGTGCGCAAACACTCGACACGACAACGTACAACCAACAACTCTCCTCTACTTAGCATTCTTTCCGCCTCAGTGTGCCAGGCAGATGTTGAAAACAGAAAAAAAATCAAAAACTCAATTCAAACAATAAAATTTAATAGTTTTCTCATTTTCTCTTCACGTTTGCAGGGCGTCGAACCACGTTTTTTAAATGGCTAAAATGGACGTAGACGATGTTGTAGATCTGAGTTTAGGTTCCGGAAGAGATTCTCTGACCATAACACCCGCCACTGTGAGGGATCTACGCGCTCTAACGCAAAATTCCGGTCTAACAATAACACCAGCACCGCCACCGCTTAATAACTTTATCGAACAACAAGATGAAAACAAGGTGCAACGTCGAGTTTTGCGACCCCGCACCGAACCTAAGTCATATGCCGAAGCGCCCGACATTGTTTTATTGCCAAGTCGTGTCAATGGGCGAGCACAAAACGGCAATATCGACTCGGAGACTGATGACGAGGAAATGCCACCATACTATCCAATTAAGGAGCTAACCCCATCTGAGCTGAGGGAGCGTGAGAAAGGTTTACGGAAACTTAGAGAAGATTTACGTAACGAAGAAACCAAGTTAGTCCTGCTAAAAAAACTCAAACAATCGCAGCATGTGATGAAGGAGAATTTGGTGGTGACACCAACGAATGTTTCGCCCACTAGTAACAACAACAATCCGCTATCGGCAATTCCAGCCGCTCTGACAAAAGGTTCGTTGAGTGTGACACCAACGAATGCGGTGCCATTACCCGCCCACTCAAAAAGTCGACCTTCACCGGGATTGAGGTGAGTAGTTTTGTCACACTTTGACTTAATTTGTTTGTAATATTTTTTTTTACGTTTAATTTTCTGTTACAGTAACAACCTAAGTAGCAGTCGTTGTCAGCCACAAATTGGTAGATCGAATACAACAATACTTCCGCCACCACGATCATCGCTGCCGGGTGGAGCCACCCTTACCGCTGGCAGTAGTGCATCAATACATCGGACAAATTCAATATTACCACGCACCGGGTCGAATCTCACCATAACACCGTCAGTGACAATAACACCGACATCGGCACCACCTTCGGGAATCAAACCACGCAATGTGAGTTATTGTAATGTATTCAACCAGTTTGAAGGAGAATTTTTTGGAGCAACATTTGTCATCAATAACTCAATCACTCATTCATTGCAGTACACTCTTGTAATACTATGCATACCTTCTCCATTGACACTTAGAACAATTTAGTTCGGTATAATATAATTTTTGGACTAGGTTTCTTATAGTCATCGATAAGTTAGCTTTTGCACGTTTCCTTTTATCCGACTACAGTTGGAATCATTTGAAATTGAACTAAGGTGCGTGAGTTCTTCGTGTGTCAAAAGTGTTTTCATTGAAAGTAAAGGCATTTTTTACAAGCGTCGCACGTTTTTCCGTCACTTAAGGCCAACAAAAAAAAAAGGTGTTTTGCAAAAGCATTGGCCGGTTCTTCGTAAGTCGCCTGCCTTTCTTTCTTTTACGGTACCCTTAATTGAACAACTGCTATGATATAAATATCTAGGGGAGGCTTGTTCATAATATAAGGGAGGGATAGAACACTTCCTTGTTTGCTATCTCTGCATATCGTACCATTTTCCATCGAGCTCACCCTTCATCCTACCAACAAGATTCTGAAAAACATCTCAGGACTTTGCGTGCAGTTAAGTAGGCATGTTGTATTTAAAGAAGGCCATAGTTTCATTAGAGAACTTTTCCGCAGATGCAAGTCTTCTAAAGCTTGTCAGTAGGAATGAGGTCAGAATCATAGGCCTTGTAGTTCATATTATACCTGCTAATACAGTGCTGCAAAACACTAAATCAGTACCAGGATAGATAAAACACTTAAAAGATCGAACAGCACATTGAATGACTTCATCAAATGCCACGTTGTAAACAGTAACCTAAGAAATATATATTCTAATATCGAAAGCTAACGAGATAAGATTTCGCTGTGAAAAAGGCAGTTTTTCTATTTATTTGAACACCACCTTGTATGCTTCCATCGCATCATAGTAAAATGAAATCCAACAACCGATAACAGAAAGAAAGTATACACCTTTTGATAGCTCTGCTCTTCTGTCTATTTATTTCGAGATAAGACACAACGGTCTGATGAAACCTTGTCCCACTTTATCGCGAACACATTTTCGTTTTTCACAAGATTTAAACAAAAAAACATTCCACACGACAATACAATTCAATATCATGACATTCGACCTACAAGACATTTATTTTCATTTGCAACTACATATGTAGATATATTTAATCATCATTTAATCACCATCATTTCCTCATCTTTCTTGCATTTTCTTCTTTCTCAATTGAAATTTTAATAAATGTATGCAATACGCAAGCAGCTAAGTGTTTCGGATAATTCAAAGGTACCTGGATCCATAAGCAATTCAGTGTCTATTACACCAGCTCCACCGCTACTATCGCAACAGCAACATCAACAGCAACAGCACCAGCAGCAACATAACGAACTAAAGGTGGGCTGATAAAATATATCATGTCCACAGCTGATGCTTTATTATATGAGTTTGTAAAATTTCAGAATGATCGGTCATCGACGAGAGAAGAAGTCCAAAGTCCCGCCCAGAGACAGGCAGCCGCCAAATTAGCATTAAGAAAACAACTGGAAAAAACCCTTCTTCAAGTAAGTATCATTGTTGTTCGCTATGAGCAGCAGCACATTAGTGTGTAATATTTTTGTTTTTGTTTTAGATTCCACCCCCAAAACCTCCACCACCAGAGATGCATTTCATACCGAATCCCAGCAACACAGAATTCGTATACCTCTTGGGCTTAGAGACTGTGGTTGATTACCTCATGACAAAGGAAAAGAAACCATCGACTGTCCTCCCGCCTTTCAGGTGTGCGCAGTGTAAAATTGACTTCACACCCGTTTGGAAGTGGGAGAAGCAAGGTAAGGTGTAGCGGGGATCATTATCCATTTGGAAATTTCAATATTGTGTGTGTCCTACAGGTAATAAGGATCCTAAAGTCATTTGTGAGCAATGTGTGACGACAAACGTGAAAAAGGCTCTCAAAGCTGAGCATACAAACCGACTGAAACAGGCTTTTGTCAAAGCTCTTCAACAAGTAAGTTTGGATGCTATCCTCATGCCCTATTTCATTGTCTATAAATGCGGTTCTTTGTTTTAGGAGCAAGAAATAGAGCAACGACTCGCAACACAAAGTAGTCCATCGCCAGTAGATTCTCATGCATCGCACTCATCGACGCCAGTTCCGCCCCCACCATCTACGATAATGCTACCGGCGAAATGTCGAACTCCAACACCCACACCAACGCCACGACCCACGCCACCACCACCCAGTAGTCAGCCGACACCACCTCCGCCGCCACCAACAACACCACGATCTTCGAGGCAGCATCATGACCTAAGTCCAA
The DNA here is from genome assembly GCA_955612985.1 of Cheilosia scutellata. Taxonomy (NCBI): domain Eukaryota; kingdom Metazoa; phylum Arthropoda; class Insecta; order Diptera; family Syrphidae; genus Cheilosia; species Cheilosia scutellata. The sequence continues at coordinate 16,993,009 of OY015311.1, forward strand.
GTACTCCATCGCCGAGTCCAATGTCTGTGGCAGCAGCGGCGGCGGCAGCTGCGGCAGCCGCTGCTCAACAACAACAGTTGCAACAACAACAGCAGCAGCTTCACCAACAACAACAGCAACAGCAGCAGCAGCACCATCAACATCAACAACAACAACAACAACAACAACAACAACAACACCAACACCAACAACATCAACAACAACAACAGCAGCAGCAACAACAACAACAACAGCAGCATCATCAACATCAACAACAGCAGCAACAACAACAGTTTTCGCCGACAGCGGCGGCAGCAGCTGCAGCAGCTGCAGCAGCTCAACTAAATGCTCTGGGAAGCATACCGGGGCTTAATAATCTGGCTGGCTTAGGAAATTTAGTAAACCTCGGAAACCTAGGTAATTTAGGAAATTTGGGAAATCTAGCAAATTTAGGAAGTTTGGGCAACACATCGCCAGCTGCTACAGCGGCTACGATACAAGCTTTACAACAGCAGCTGTTTAGAGGTAAGCGTTCTCATTACTGGATAAAAATTGCGAATATTTGATAAATAATTCAATTTCTCCCCACAGCTCTGGCCGCCTCCAATCCGCAGAATATGATGCAGTATACACCGTTACTGTATTCCTACCAAATGGCAATGGCACAAGCGCAAGCGGCTGGTAAGTTTATTTATCATTGTCTGGGTTTCCAGATTAGGCAAGCATCGGCATATTCAGAGCAATACCCTGAATATAGCGTATACTTTTGTAAGCTGCGTAGCAAGTCTCTTCAAATAAAATTAATTTTCGTCTTGTTAGTTGTAAAAGCACGGTACTTGTTAACCTAGGGTTTCTTCTTCGATCGATGGCCATATATTTCCTGTAGTTTTCGAATTCGAGTTATCCTTAAGATCCATAATATTTTATTTTTTCATACCAGAGCACAATACGTCTAATGTTACACAGAATAATGATTGAGCCCTCTGAAAGATCGTAACCATTTCCGACATAGTTTTTCCTCTTTTTGAAAGACGATGCCCATCGTCTACCTTTTCGTCTTAAACTTGATATCTGGTTAACAAACAATTGCCTTCCTTCTGTAACATGATACAATGATTTAAATGCCCACAAGAAAAATGTAAATAAATAAATATTTTTAGAACGATATTTTTTACTTTACACTTCGCACACTTTGTGGGCTATTGTTTTTGGAAAGAAAGTTAAAAATTAACTCAGTTATGCAAGAGCATATTATCGCCGACTCCTACTGAGGGTTAAACCGATCCTAATTTACGTGCCTAGATAAACTCAACGATAGAACGTTCTTCTGTAATTATCATTTATTTGGCATCGTCTACATTGAATACTAGTTCTTGCTTCACGAATGTGTTAAAAGTTACTTGTCTGCAGACGGAAAATTATTTGAATGCTGTTCTTTTCTGATTCAAAAAGAGCAGCGGCTATCCCATATGATTTTGAATTCATGCGAATATGAAATTTATTGGAAAGACTTTTCTAGTTTAATTGTATTTGCTGTATAAAAGTGGCCGAAAACCTTTTCTGTCGAACTTGTCAGTCTATTGATAAATAAATAATGAAATTCATAATTATTATTTTTTTCTGATGGATTGCAATTTGTAAAAATGACAGACAATTTAGGTAATTAAGGCAAAAGCTGTAGACGTCTTTCCGTAAAGTATTATTACTATTTCGTGCATACGTTTGGCAACCAAAGCGTGAAAATACGTATGTGCCACACATCGTTGTCACACCCACTTTTTGCGATATGCTTGCTACAGTCAGTATACAAAAACATATCGGATTGTTCTGAAGTTATTATTTTTAGCGTTACCTTAGTCTATATTGAATACTAATGTTTTTAAATGAAATCCAATTATTTTACAGCTTTTAGCAATAAAAAGAACGTCTCATCCAGCAAAAACGCACCTAGTTTAGCAGATATTCAGAGAGCGGCTGAAATGCAACGACAGTATTTGCTCGAAATGATCCCACCACAGGCGCCTGGACCGAGCAGTAGCCGTCAAAATAACTGGAAGACCTAAAAATACCCGGTAACTCGACACAATAAATCTATAGCACAACCTCAAACTGCAACATACACAAGCAATTGATTTTGTTTTCTTAAACAAAAAAAAAAAAAAAAAGAAATACCGCGCGCGTCAAATCCTCCGCATGTAATAGTAAGACAGCGGGAAACTGTTTTCGAAAATGCAACAAAAAAGAAGAATGATTTTAAGTTTTTTTTCAATTTAAAGAAAAATGCAGCAACAAATCCAATGAATTTATATGTTTCTATAAAATTGTGTCTCCTCTTCATTCGATTAAGTGTAATTTTTCTTTTAATCAGAAAAATTAACTTCTATAGCTCAATTCAGACGCAAACAAACACCATATATAAATACACACAAAATGCAAGTGAACATTAAGTTTTCTACGTAATGTAATAATATTGATAGGATTTTATATTTATATGTAAATGTATCGATTATGTATGAATGAATTAAGATTTTTTTAAATGATTGTTTTTCTTTAGAGAAAGAAATGAAAAAAAATAAGCTTAAACTTAGTTTTTAATAATTTTAGAGAATAAACGAAAAATACTTGCACTGTAATTATTATTTTAATGTTTTTTTTTTTTTATTAAATTCTACTTATTAGTATTTATTTAAAAGAGAACAGTATACAAGTAAAACAAACATACGCATAAATCTGACTATACTGAAATAGAAAGCAAAATCAAATCAAAATACTTTCACTGGCTAACTAATTAAAAAAAAAAAACAAACGAAAAAAAAACCTTAAAAACAAAACAAAAATCTTAGTTAATATTAGTTACGTTTTTCATTACAATGTAATTGTTATTTCTTTTTATGTAAATTATTACAATTAATATTAAAACTTAGTACGATAAATAATTTTCTTAAAAACCATAAAAATCAAACACTTTTTGCTTCTTGATCGTACAAATTAATTTTTAATTATTACAATAGACAAATTTTATTTTTAATTTGTTTAAACGAAAAAATATATAGCGACATTAATTTAAATAAAATACATTTTTACCCAATAAAGTAAAATAATGCAGCCTAATAGTTTTCTTTTAGAAGATGTTAATACACAACAAGACATAAATGAATATTCAAATCCATATAAATAAATACAAAAACAAATTATTTGCTTCCAATACAATGTTTTAAAAAAAAATTAATAGATACCACCAATTTTGTCTCCTTGAATATATTTGTGTTATCAGATGAAAAGGAGAATCGATGATGATATGCCTTACTTTTGTTTTCGTGTTTTTTTATTTTTTATGTTTTGTTAACTGCCTGTTTTGTTACTATGTATTGAAAAAAAATTTATTATTTTTTTTATATTATGATGACTTGTATTATAATCATTGGCGATCTATTAGAGGAAACAAATTTTTGTCTTTATTATTTTTCTAAATTTAGTTTAGTCTTATAGAGTAGCAGTTCTTTTTTAAATGTAAATAAACAAAATACCGGTGTTTAAAAATAATAAATATAAAGAAATTTATTAAAATTAATTTGTTTTATTTTTTGGTTTCTTCTATTTTGTGGTTACAGAGGAAGATACTGTTGTTTTCTTTATCCTTGCTATCGAAGTGCATTTTCAATTCGCAAAATCCTATATTTTCGAAAAAAAACGCGTCACACAGTTATCGGAAAAAATGGCTTTGTTTTAAGCAAAATCAAATAAGAAAAGTTATCTCAAAATGCCGCTAGTTCGCTAGGGAATGGTGATCTGGTCGTCATTAGTTTGAATTTGGAGTTCAACATTCACAGTCACGAGGATTTTGGTTTTTTCGCAAATCAACATTTTGAACAGTGTATTCCTCTGTGTCTTTTCTTCTTTTTTTTTTAATGCATCCAATTATAACAGTTTCTTTATTGTAATAAAAAAAAATAGAAAATATATAATACTTTACGGTTGTTTAACAATATTATTAAAAATAATACTACTGAATTGCAGGTTTTCTTTATAAAACTTTTTTTCTAAATGAATTGACTAGAAATACGTAATTGAATATAATATAAACGTTGTTTAATGTGTCAATTATAATATTAAAAATTAATAGATTCAATAATAAATAAAATCAGCGAAAGTAAATAGTAAAAGAGTTACTCTATTAAGTTTTCAAGTTTTTCTTATACGTAATATCTGCATTAAATTGTTTTTACGTAGATGAATGTATATACAAAATACAGTGTTTTCAAACAATTAAAATAAAACTTTATATAGGTATACTCGTACATACCATATATAATACACATTTATATTTAAAACATTAAAAATAAAGATTTATTTAGTATTTTAACGGTCAATTATTTATCCGATATTAATTTAGCTTTTAACCGTTATGTGTTTGTGGAGCCACTCAAAAAACATAACATTTTTTTAATGTGTGTTAAGCTTTCCCATCATTTTTAATAATTTTGGCTCTTGCAGATAGCATTTTTCCCAACCCTTTTAATTATAATATTTTAGACATTTTACTGAGAAAAGACGGCAGCAGACCTACTTCTGATATTAAATAATTCTGCTTTCTATTGAGCTGTTGCTCATTTCATAAGTGAAAATATAATAAGCATGTTTCTTTACTTTTGTAGTAAAAATGGAAAAGACTGTCAAAATGGCAGTGGTGGGGATAAAGTCATTCTCAAAGTGAAAACGAAAACGTTAGGGAACGCTTTTGTAGAACTATGAAAAATGACAGATACATTTTGTTTTTCCATAAAATTCATGTGAGTATGAATCCAAGTATGTGGACGAGTTTTAACTGACTTTTTGCTGATGCATTCGAGAAGAGAAAGCTACATTATATTCCCACCTTCTGATACCATTTTTATACCAATTTGTTTTTCATATCGCAGGAAATCAAAAGGCGCCAATAGTCGTTGCATGCGTTTCAAATCAAATTTCAACAGACCTAATAAGAAGAAATTAAACTAGGATAAATCGATTTCTTTCCAGACACCAGAGCAGACATTTTGCATTCCAACTGGCACATTTCTCTAAGTCTCAAAGTTTGAAGAAATTAAGTAAGGAACTTACATATTAATAGTCAAATATAATAATTATTTCTTAGGCGGGAAAACTAAAATATTAACACAAAGTACTTACCTAAAAATTAATGGCGCGTGCTTGCTCACTTTGAAAGGAATTACAATTTGACTTATTTTCCCTGTTGCATACATTTTATTGGTCAGTAACTAATCGGCATTTGAAAGATTTGGCACAATGGAATTTCTTTGACACACTTCCTTTTAGAAACCGGTAGTTACGAAATTTTAATATACTCTTCAAATGCATTATCGTACGGGAACTTGCCGATTGAGTAAAAGTGAAGAAAATTAATTCTAAAATACATATAAAGTGGCTACAGCTCCCTGAACATTTTTCTGTGAATGTTGTCATTCAGTAAAAAAAAAAATCCACAACATGTAAAACAGCTTCCGTTCGTTGCATAATTTAATTTAATGGGTTTTTTTCCACTCTTGCCTCTCACAAACATCTAAGAGTATAAAAATGTCCCAAGAAAGCTTCTCAATTCAGCCGTTCGAATTGGCCAAAAAACTATTTTAATGCATAGTTTATACTTAATCCGATTCATAATTGTTTCATTAAATCAACTAGGTAAATTATTGGACATGTACCGCTCTAGGACACTAAGCTAATTGTTTTCCATTAACTTACAAAAATTTATGGGTCCTCTAAATCCTTCTATGCTCCCTTACCATTTTATATGATTGTGTTACACTTGTTGGCCAATTATAAAACAGATCTGCCATCAAAACAACTTATCAATTACAAATAATTTCGAATTCCCTGCACATTTATTGAATATATTAATAATTGGAAAAATAAAATTATCCTTAACCTAAAAATAATCAACAAATTTATAAAAACAAATATAAACCATAACTGAATCAAACTCACAGTTTAGCATTTAAGACACATTTCATTAAATCGCATATTAAACTGTATATATGCTGAAATTCAAAACATTAATTTTAGATTTCACTATAATTTAATATAGGTACATAATAAGTTTTTTTTTTTATAAAAAAAATGTAAATTTCTTAAATCCGAAGCTTATCACAAAGTTTACAATTTATATAAGAAAAACGAAAAAGCATCGAAATGTAAATAAACTATTTTGTATTTTGACTGAGACGAATATTTTGAAACAAAATTTATAAAAACAAAATATATGTAACAAAACCAAAATATGACGCAAAAGTAAATGTTAAAAGGCAAACAAAAAAACATGTTTAATGTAAGAAAATTAAGAAAAACCAAAATCTATATAATTTTGATTTTTAGGCCGTAATGGAAACATATTTTTGGATAAAACTAAATTAAACAAAAAAAAAAAGTAACTAAATAAAATAAAATTCAGGAATGTTGGTTGGATTAAAGAAATGAATCAATCTGCGGAAACGATGGAAAATTTTGTGATCATGTAATTTAGGCGAAACGAAACAAAAAGAAATTAAACAAAATTCAAAACTAAATATTGATACTACATATTTGCAATAATTAAACAAAATTGTGTAGCTTTTTATTTTTCTTGTCATTTACTTTTGTTTATCAGTATATTTATTTTAATTTAAGATAGAAGAATTTATGTTATACATAATTCCATTGTTTTATTTTTGAATCTCATTCAATATACAAATGTAGTTATTATTATCAACATTAAATTAATATTAATGTTTAACTTAAAATGAATATAATAAAAAAAAAATTAAATAGTAAACCAACTACAAACATCTCTGTGTGCTATTTTAAATTTTATTGTAGATGTTATTGTACATCATCAAGACATATAAAAAAAATAATAAAGAAAGTGAATGGATATTAAAAAAAAATAAATTGTTTTAGTTTTCATTGTGAAGTCGTGCTCGTTTACGAAATATAGTCTAATTCAGCAGCAGAAAGCTTTTCGCCGGAACTTTTGCAATAACTTTTAAAATATATGCATGTTCTCCACTTCAGTAAGGAGTGGTTCCTAAATTCTGGTAGGGGTAGTTGTCTGGTTCTCACATTACAAGATTTGGATGTAACAGTAAACAAAATGGCAACAATCTCAACAAACAACGATATTGAAAGGAATTACCGCAGTCTCTTTCATTCTTTTGTAGTTTGTTATGGAGAAGTTTTGGCGTAAGGCCTCACGGTGTCAACTTTTCGAACTCCGGTAAGAAGTACATAATTGTACGAAAATCAGATAAATGGTTCTCTAAATTTGGAGGAACAAAGAAACATACAGCCGTTGCATTTAATACACCTATAGTAGATAGGTCTATGCTTGCACCTTCTCTTGCGTGTAATAATAAAATCAAGTAACCTATATTGATCCGGTGAGTGTCACCAATAAAGAAATTTATAAATCGGCCGAGTTGTTTCAGAAATAGCCACCTTTAGCCTTTTCCGCCCCACCTTAAGTACATATAGGTAACCCATTACCATTACGTTGTTGAAATATCTTTTAAAATGTGCCTACTCCCCCTTTATTACTGCCCCCTAGCGTCCTGAAGTAACATATATACTGATCCGTTGGCTGTCACCATTCCAACGCCGAAAGGGTTTTTAAAATTGGCCTGGTAGATCCAGAGATAGCCTCTACCCCTATTTCCCCATATTCGTCTTAGGAAGCTATACTGATCCGGAGGATGTCGCCATTACAACGTTGAACGAATTTTATAAATCAGCCGAGTGGTTCCACAGGTAGGTCGTACCCTACGCTTTACCACACCCACTCTCCCACCTTCACCAACATCTGATCCGGAGGACTACCTACGCTGAAATTAAACAAAAAAATCATAAGTTCTGTGATTTGGAGACTAAACAGTTTGAAGTCGATGCACTTTGCTCACCGCTTCACTTTTTTCTCAGTGGCTGTCAGAGCTAAATTATCGAATTTGGAGTGGAAAAGGTGATCCATCAGCTACTAATGCAGATACGACCCTGATAAAATCACTGTTTGGTGCAATTATCGGGCCATACTTCATCAACGTGAATGGCGCCCGGCACAGAACCATGATCAAAAGTCAATTTAGCTTGAAAATAGTCAACACGACATTTGGTTTAGTCTTTAGTGGATGGTGAATTGGTGAAACATAAGTTATTGAAGAAAGTATATGATGATAACATTAGGTATTTTTTGTGGCCTAGCCCACATTAACATTGTGAGATACCGCCCCAAATGCTAGAGAAAAAGTTTGAAAATTTGAGCTCCAGTGAGGGCAGTTAATGAGACGCTCCTTTGATGGCCATATGCCCGAAATCATTTTTCTTTTTTGATGTCATACATTTTTTATTGAATAAAAGCTCATTTGCTGAACTTGTGTGTGTTTGAGGTCAATTTTAAATCCCCAAGCTCTTTAAAAAATCTCCATTTAGAATCGCATTACATTTAATTTAATTTTTAACAATTTAACTTTTTATTTTATACAATTTAATACTCAAATATAATTGTTTGTTTACAAAATATATTCAATTTGTTCTTCTAAAGCTTGGGATAGATCTTATATTCTGCGCGAGTACCTACTGATGGTTCTGCCTTGCGCAAATTATAGTTATGGATGGTCCACTTAAGCAACCTACACACGCTTTAATGTAAATAAGCGGAAACCTACAATTGAATGAATGAATTTTACGTTTGATTACTTCAATGTGATAAAAAAATATAATTATGTATTTAGAGCTGCCAACCTTTAATAAATATGATGTACAAATCACATCGTTATAATTATTTTTTTAACGAACATTTTTAAAATGAAAGTCTTGTTCGATTCGTCACTTCCGAAATGGAATCAAATTCGACATTCAAGCTTCATCACCATCTTTATAAAACAAATTCACTATTGTGAATTGTATTTGACATTTCGTCAAACAAACTTGACAGTGTACAAATCCAAATGTCTCTTGTATAAAAGTTGCCAATTGCTTGTAAATATTTATAATAAAAACTATTTGTGATGAATTCGTAGTGCATTCCCTAGTTTAAAATACAAATTAAAATGTGTTGATTAATCTATGCGAACGGAATAAACTGCCGCGAAAGGATTTATTCGATTGCTCTGTCGAAATTTGTGTAGTTCGTCAATTTTTATATTACACCCGCTTTCAAGGTGCATTACATTCAGGCATAAAGATGCCTCGCACCCATCGTCGAAAAACAACTCGATGGATAAACGAGGATTGTATGCAATCAGCAGTTCGTGATATTTGTGCTGGAATTGAGACGCCTTCGACAGCGGCCCGAAAATATGGCCTAAAACGGACAACAATAATTTATCGAGTTGAAAAGAAACAAAAATTGGATCAGGCTCGGGGAAATGGCGCTGATGTAAAGTTTCCCCCAATGTTAGCTGAAATCTTCTCCGCCAAGCAAGAAAAAGAGCTTATGGAATTCTTGAATCGTTATACATTTTTGCCTTATGATACTAGTAGCAGTTACAAGGCGGCCAGGCAACTTGTTTATCGATTCGTCAAGACCCATGATATCAAACATCCCAAAATGTGGGATATTGAACAACAGGCTAGTATCGATTGGTTAAAGGGTTTTATGCAGCGGAATCCACAAACGAATCTAAAGAAACCAATAACTGATAGTCCAAAGCATGAGGATGAAGCAACTTCGAATGACTCGAGAGATGCAAAGCTGCCCTTTGTTACACAAATAATTGAGACTGACCCAGATGCAACACCTGCAGCAAAGGTGAGTATTTAAAAGATTTAGCTGATCTTTATTTACCTAATTTTTATGTTTAGGAATCTAAATGTAAAAAGATTGCCTCCTCAGAACCAAGCTTAGAATCTGATATCTCACAAACTTATTCATTCTCACACTTTATGGAAAATAATCATTCAGCTGCACTGCAACCACCGACTCAGCAGCATAATAATCATCACCCGCAGCTAGACTCTTGTGAGGATATTGATGATATTTCTGAACTTGATCTAGAACCCGAATGTAATATAATTGTGCCTCCTATGGTAAATGTGAAACAAGAAACTGAAACGGATAGACCTGACGACAGCACGGATAGCAAAGCTGACGTTTCACGCCTAGACGTAATACCCGTGGACGATGATGTTTTCAACAGTTTCGGTAGAAATGTGGCTTTCCAGGTCAAAGAGCTGTACAGACTAAGTCAGTTGGAAGCATACGAGTTGATGCATGAAGTTCAATCAACAGTCAATAAGCGTTTGACGGATAAGTTAAGACTGACGTGTGGTAGGAAGGAGCAGAGTAGTAGAAAAACGTCGGCGATGTTGTTACCGCAAGTTATACAAATTGATGACGACGATGATGTTTAGTAATCGCCGCCCGCTTTAATGCCAAGATAAAGTTCTATAACCAGTGGGAGTAGAATGCGGTTTTCCTTTTTTTATTTGTTTAAAAAATACGTAATAAAATGTTCCGGATCTATTCATTGTCTATTATTGGATGCAACTCGGCAGTAAATATTTTCAAAGCCAAATTTTTATGAAAGAACGATTGCATTGCGATTGTTTGCTTTCATTTCATATCTGAATATTTGGGACTCCTGGGTATTGGGGAACCCAGCCTTACTCAGAAGTTTTCCTCTAAGCCTAACTTACTTTTCGCAATATATATCGACATAGTGTATGAAAGTATGCGAGATATGCTTCGTTACGTATAAGTTTGTTTCCACATCTCACTTATTTTGAAAACAAACCATTTTATACTACTTAGCCAATAGGACTGCAACTAAGCTTGCATATCGAATGTTTATTAGACCGACGCACTGACCCAAACGCTGTAATTTCCTGTGTAGACAAATTAAAGGAAAATCAATGAGATACATGATGTACTTTTATTCCATATTATATTTAACTCATACTAACACAATTTAAATATTAAAAATCAAAAAAACACATAAACAATCAAGAACACGTACTGAAGGTTAAAAGTTTATCGCTGGGTGTGGATTTCCATTGAACATTTCATCTCGATGTGAGGCACACTGTCCTCTATTTCATTCGTCAGTATCCTTCTAAGTGAATACCACCTGCAATCCAATTCGGTAATCGGATCCTACCAATGTTGTCCACAATCCAATGAAATTATACAAGCAGAAGTGTATTATTTCTTGCGATAATCATGGCGCAAATGAAATGATGCTGAATATTTTGTATTACCCGATGACATCGATCCCGATCGATGAACAACTCTAGCAGTACCATCGATTTGAGTATTTCTGTCTTGGCTCTTCCAAAGTTTTGCAACAGCCTCTGCAACTACCTCTGTACCGTCGTCATCATGCTCTGCAGAAACAGAAAAATCAAATTGTCTCTTCTGACGTATGGCGACTCTGGATTGAGGCAGACAGCAGCCCAAAGTAAATAAAATCAAAAAGATCAAAGCAACGATGTGTTTCTCTCGGTTGTGCAGCATTGTGCGCGACTTTAACTTTGCAAAGATTAATTTAAAACTGAGTCCAATTTAAAAACAGCGATAACAGACAGTTTCCCAGACCGCCAGAACAAATAAGAAAAAGAGAACTGTATATAGCTTCCTCAGAGCTTTTATTGAGTTTTAATGATTGCTAACGGATAAGAAAGTGATTTTTTTTTTCATAACATGTAGTATTCAAATTTGTGGATCCTTAATATGTGCTGGTGGCCAGTCCCATTGTTTTTCTGGTGCAGGTTTGATGAGGGATTCCCATGGCTTCCAACCGAGCATTTTGCGTGCCAGAATTAGTTCATTTTCGGCTTGGACAATCAATTCTTCGACTTGTCCGCATCCGATTGCCTTTTCCAGGGCTGGGATATCCTTGGTCTAGTCACATCATGAGTTACTTATAGTTTACAAAAAACTATGGGCATAATATACTTACTGCGTTGACAAGATTAGCACGTTCTGTAACGATTTTTTCGGTATATTTCCTATAGGCAGCATCCGATGGCATTTTGGTTAGAGCTCTTTGGATTTTCCCATACAACACCGAGAGAGTGTGGTGAGGATTGGTAGAAACTGCCAGTCCTGTTAGGCCGGTCGACTGCAAATTGGAAGTATTTTTTATTAGTCGAATGTTTTCGCCTTGTTTTGATGGATAAAGGTTAGGGATCCCTGTGACATAACATCAACAGTCGCAGTAAAACAAGTGATATCAGAGTAGTTGATATGCTTTTAAATAAAATATAATTTGACAGAGTTTTAAGTAAACTAACCACTTTAAGTATTTTCGACATGTTGCTTAATAGAGAGAAGTACTAGGCTGTTTAGCAAAATACTTTAACAAAAATATCCCGAACTCCACGGACGACAATCTTTTCTATAGTGACATTTATGCAGCTGTCAAATAATAAATCGCAGTGATGCCAAGTTCGATGCAGTAAAAGTGAAAACGTGTTTGATTTGATAATTGGAAAGTTGTTTTTACGAAAAGAAAATTTGATGAAAATTAGATGACTCTGACTGGAGCTAAAATCTCAACATTATTTTTTGTTTGTACTAAAATGTTTATATACAAACGTGTTACATAAGAATTTATTGGGAATGCCATATTAAACATTTAAGTCGGAATAGTTATTATGTAAATCTTGAGTAACTCTAAAAAGAAATCCAAAGTATTACTTTCATTAAATAGAGACCCGCTTCTGCCCCCAAAAATCCAACTTGGGTGTACCTACCCCTTGATGGTGTTAAGCGTATTTTATTTCGTTTAATATTATTTCGACCACATCAACAGAACATTTCATTAATTATTCCGACTTGAGATATGCAAAAATAATTTGAAATAGCAAGATGATCTTTATGTCACGACTTACGAGCATTAACTTATTAAACTTTTGTAATTCATAACACTACACTCAAATCTAAGTTGTACGTGATCAAGGTATATGATTATTATCAATATTACCTTCTATTCATATACTTTGGTACGTGATATCCTCGAAACATACTTTAGGACCATCGTTAATATGCATAAACGGTAGTAAATGCCGTTACTCGAGAATGCATTTTGTAAATGCAAAGTAAATTATCCAGAAAAAGCATTTACTTTCGTTTATGCATATAGCTGATTGTCTACATTGCGCTGATTTATTTGTGTGTAATTAATTTATGCCCCTATTGTAGAACACAACTCAACTTAGTTGAGTTGAGTTGTCTTCAATTCAACTCAACTTTCACACAACCAAAATTAACTAACAACTTATAGACCACAACTGCCATCTTTGTTGTGTTTTCACAGACAACTTTTCTATCAAGGTTGTTTATGACAATACGGACAATACCGAATTTTGAATTACATAAAATGAAGAGACAACTCAACTCAACTCAACTGTAGTTACACAAGGGGCATTAATATGTGAACCAAAGCTTACCTTTCGACCACTTTCGGAAACAAAATACATTTTTCGTCCCATGTTAAACAAAATCCGCCTTGCCTTTAATTATTACACTTCTTATTAGATTTGCCTTTATCTACTCGCAAATAAACAAAAATGATATATTTCAATAAAAAAAAACAACAAATACCTACACAATTCTAATGAGTGAGAATTTAATGCCATCCAATGGTGATAAAAACAGAAAACTATCTACTAAATTTAATACAAGTACTATATGGTATCAAAATATTAAAAAAAAAAAACTCCATTGCTATTCGATCAAATAAAATCAGTTACCGCGAATCACTTGGAAGACGCGATATTATTTAACAAAATTTAAAGAAAAACACCCACTTCGGAAAAATTATACATTATTAACAAAATAAAAACGAGATATGCACACACATGTACACATTTTTTTATCTTTGGAAGAAATCTTAAAATTCTGCTCCACAGTTCGAACATCGTTTGTTCTTCATAGCCAAACAACAAAGAATGCCAACAGGAAAGAAGAAAATCGCACAAAACAGACCCAAGCATGAGAATGAGTCTTCAAGGAATCCAATGCGACAGCTGGGACAGCCTCCAATAACAATAATTTCTGTAGGTACGGCAACAGTTACCGCTGGAGGTGCATCGATAGTCCCATATGAGGGCACATAGCCGGGAATGGGTTGTCCCATTGCCGGTGGTGCAGATGGTTGAAATGATCCCTGATATGCGTTTGCATTCGGGTATATTATGCCTACAATTTAGAAGTTTAATGAGTCAGGTCAATCAGCTGAGCAAATAACTTACCAATGGGGGGCGGATTGGCTGAGGTCGGAGATTTGATTGCCTCAGAATACGATGGTGGATGGTCGGTCATCTCTTTTGGCATACTCCTCGACAAATAGGTGATGTTTTCTTTTGAATTCTGATAATTATATGTTATCAGCTTGTAATGTTTTATTTGGAACTGAATTAATGGTATGAGTCACTTCGTAAAGTCAGCACTTGTTTGTTTTCTTCTAATTTATAAATTTTATTTTGTTTTGGAATGGAAATCACGTCGCAGCTGACTGGTGGTGACGTTCAGAAACTAATAGTCGGTAAAGAAGTTTTTCGATATCGATAACTTGATTGCAACAAATTTATTGGCCAAAGAGCATCGGACTTTAAACTTCAAATTAAAAATTGTTCTAAGATACAGTGTATAAAATATGGGGCATTGATAATTATTGCGACGTATGACTTGCCATGGAAAACAAAATGCATATAGATTTTTCCAATGTTATCGATAAAGTGTATTATGTATTTTGGAAAATGAAATGAAAAAAATGGGTGTCCATAAACTCTTGATTGCGCGTAAAGGATACAAAAATACATAGTACGCCATTAATGTATAGTGGACATTTTATAGCTTATTATTTCCATCGTCTTCGCGAAAAAAATAAATCGGAGTTATATATAATATAAATAAAGACCCCAATAAATACCAAGGTATTAAAATGCAAATAAGAAAATTCTTTGGAAATGGTTTTACCATTTTCAGAGCAATTTTCCATTTTAAGAGCTCTTTGTGATTTTCGTATTCGTATTCTTGCGGATTCGGTGCATAGATACATATATTTGGATTTCTGTATGATTTACAGTAGTTGTGTTTTTATGAAACCTCCCCAGCCAGTGGTTGCCAGTAGTTGCCAGTTGTGTTGAGGCACATTTCACAAGCTAATTAAAACAACAACCTGCTGGCAACAACTCTCGATTTTCTCCCCAGTCGGAGAGCTGCTGGCTGGCAGCTGGCTAAATGCAATTCACAATGAACAAACAGGTGGCGCTAAAAGCAACAAGTGGCTTAGAATTTCCGTACAATTTGCTTAAATCATAATGGAGTTCTTATCTCATGCACACAACGTTTCAGAGAAAAATGTAAGAAAGTAGCAAATATTTCGGCTGGCTGGCTTCATCTTGCTGGGAATTGTCCAAATGAACGGCTGGCTGGCGAGGTTTCAAAAAAATATGCTTTATGTGAAACTCCATTATGTCTGTCCTTCAATGTTTTTTTTTTACCATCATTGTTGCAATTGACCACAAAATCTATTTAATGTAAGAATTTATTAACTTCAAAATATTTAATTCTCGCAAATTGTTTTCACAAGTCAGTCATAATTTAATCTTTTATACCACAGCCAATTTTAATTGTAAATATCGTTTATACAAATAAACGAAATACAAATTTGTTTGCGATTTGACAGATAATGGGGTGACTTATCCTGGGATAGTAGGTTTCTGGCAAAATCCGCTATTATGGAATACAATTAAAAAACATTTCTGGCAGTTTGTCCTTAAGCAAATTGTGCATTGGAGTACCCACCCCTTCCTTACTGCAACAAACTACCTTAACACAACCTATGTCGGTAAGACTGCATCCCAAGTGCTACCAGACTCAAAATAACTAGATGTCAAAAAAAGTAAATGTTTTTGTTTGTCATCAACTTCCCAGAAATCACAGCAGGAACTCTTCACGTAAGGAAAATTCGTTTTAAAAACTTTCCAAATTGTGTTTTGTTTTGTCCAGTTGGAAAAATTAAAATAAACTCTCTTGAAATATGGCGAAAATGGCTTTTCAACACCAGGCCGGCACGGCCATGGAGTGCCTAAGTGTAAGTAACTTTTTTTTTATGGAGAGATAATACCATGAACAGTGTGTAATCCCCATGAAATTGAACTCCACCCAAGCATGAAAATTTGTAGGTACAGATGCTAATTTTCTGTTACATTTCTTTCCCCAGATTCCAATTACGTTGCACAAGGAGGTCGACTACGACCAAGAAGGTCGTGAGATACTTAAATGTGGCTTTAAAATTGGAGGTGGCATCGATCAGGATTACAAAAAGAGTCCACAAGGATATACTGATTATGTGAGTTTCTACTCGACTATTTCATTGTAGTAAAATACCAATCTCATAAAAAAAACATCCTAGGGCATTTATGTGACAGAAGTTCATGAAGGCAGTCCAGCTGCTCGTGCTGGCCTTCGGATTCATGATAAAATCCTCCAATGCAATGGCTATGATTTTACAATGGTCACCCACAAAAAGGCGGTGAGTTACATACGCAAGAATCCCATTCTTAATATGCTAGTTGCCCGCAAAGGTGTCACATCAACGTAATTTAATTGGCCATCGTAACTACACTATGTGGCTAGCCAACCACTATGAAATGATGCTTCGCATATCTCTCGTATGACAAAACATTGATATTACCTATTAAATGAAAGTAATTAACTAGATTTCTCGCTTTGGCATATAAACTAATCTGTAGGCAAAATTGTTTATTACACAAAGGTTGTTATATTTTTAATTTTTATTTCGTCGTCGTATCACTAAATATTTTACTTCTAACTACGCAACATACACACCCACATATTCTGTAACTCTTAACAGTAACAGTATAAAATGGAAGAAAAACTGCCAAATTCTCATACAATCAGTAAAAATATTTTTAAGAGCAGATAAATAAATAATTTTAAGTGTAAACGGAATAAATTTATGAAAATATACAATAAATATGAAAGCTTTTTATATACAACAAACATTAACGTAATTGAATAGTATTTCAGAATTTTAATTAAGACGAAACGAAAGAAAAACAAAAATGAATACTACAAAGGATCATTCCAAATATATTTCATAGTTTTTTGTTTGTGATAAGAAATACATTTTTTTGTTTGTTTGTTACTTTTACATGACATCTTTTAAATAAATGTTTGTATTAAAATAAATTTTGCATTTTAAATTATTTTATTATTATCGATTAACAGTCGTTTTAGTAGCGTGTATTGCGGTTCGGTACCAAATTTACTGCATCTCCATCTCCTCAGTAGATAATGAAGTCTTAAACATTAACGTGTTATTTAGGCAAACATTGGAAACTACGTATTTTACGTCACAGGTTCAAATTAAAAACGATTATTAAGATGAAATGCAGAGACAGAAAACTGTTTTAAGGGCCCAACAGCCCAACAGGTATTTATTAATGTCACACGAACTCCAAAATGGTCAAAATGGCTTGTGCAATCATTCCTTGCCCCGTGCGCATTGGTTTGAACGAAGTTATCGAACTAGATGCATTTTGCCCCCTAGGCGGAATAAGTGTATAAAGCAAATACAATTTTGGATTACTAACCGAAGTTCCTGGGCTACTGTTTGAAGAAAGCAGTTCGTGTGACATTAGCCTAGTTCATAAAAAGGAAAAGAAAATGCAAATTTTAAGCCCAGTCACATTATGTACGAAGTTAGAAACAAATCTGCCAAGTCGCTAAAGGGAGAGCCATAATAATCCCATTGGATCTTGCTCATTGTTGAATTGCATTGTCAGTTTTGAAAAATGGAAACAATATATTCAACACTCTGGTGAAATGAAGATTTTTGCACTTGATATTTTTGCAACCTTAATTGGCGCCCAACGTATGTTAACGCTACAGCGATATGTTTAATGCCTTATTTAAACAACAATCTTATTAGGGATTTACTTTTTTTATTTCAAGGAAATTTATCTATTCAACTGCCTCTTTTAGAGCCCATTTGTGACCGTTTGAATGATTATTTTCTTTGCCACTTTGCGTGCACTTTCTGGTCCAACTTCAGATTTACCTATGTATTATTTTTAGCCGGTATCGTACCAGCATTTACGGCAATCTTGTTTATCGGGTCGAGCTTCTTAAACAGATCCGTATTTGGAAATATTTTTCCTTCCCTTTCGAATTTTATGATTTCCGTGATGCCAGAATATAACTCCTTAACAGCTTCGAATTCAGTTAGACCCATACGCCGCTTATTTGAAATATCATAAATTCCATCTTTGACTTCAGAATGCTCTCCGTGGGTTCCGCGAATCTGCAGCTTGTACTTATTAGCAATCTCCTCTAAAGCCATTTTATTTGAAGCCAACTTTGGCAACCTAATATGTACTGAAGCACGAATCGTCGTACCCAAATTGGTTGGACAAAAGGTCAAGTAACCCAATCTATCATCACGAACAAATGGAATTTTCTCCTCGATAGCCCTGACCCCTCTCACTAACCGACTGAAGACCTCCCCGAAGTTACCACCTCTTTGCCTGGAAATAATGCGAATGTGATCCTCTTCGTTGCACCACACTACAAATGTCTTATCAAAATTGTAGTAAATACCACGACCCGTTGGCCAAAAGCGACTAGCATTGGCGGCTTGCAAAAAACGATCACCCGCCTTGAATAACAAATGATCTCTGACCAATTTCTGTTGAACGGATTTTTTCATGCCGAACAGAGGATAGTATTTACCGTTGAATTCTTCCGGCAGACTGGACAAGGCGCAACTGACAATGTCTTCGATGTCATCATATTGTTGTTTGGTCATGCATGGATTGAATGGATAACCTGCTAAGGAACGTGCGCACCGAATACGAGTTGACGCAATATAATTTTTAAATGGGTCCAGATCGTCAAATATGCATGGATTACCAAAATCCGTTGGAGGTTGTTGATCTGTTTTCTTGAATCCAAAATGATATTCCTGAATAATTGGATCGAATATATCAGCGAATACTTTGTAGGCCTCAGCATCAGGAGCATAGATGCCACAAGATGAGTCGTAATTTGCCAATCCTGATTGGATGCAGTCCATGAGAGTCGAAAATTTGGTCTGTTTAGTTCTTAGCGTTTTAAAAATCTCTAAAGTCAAATGTTTCTTCAGTAGTGACTTCGAGTCCGACTTCATGTACTTTAAGCATTCTTCATCTAATTTCTTGAGAATCGATGGATCAACTTCAGAATTGGTTTTGGTTCTAAAAAGTAATCTAATTTTGGTAATCTTTAAGTCGGATCAGTTCAAAAGTGTTTATTTACGTTTTACTGCGTTTGAACAGAATGTGCCCAATTTTTTGAGGGTATCTTGGCAGGTATCTAATCATGATTTTTTGATCGAATGCAAACAGAACTGCAGACAGATTTTAGTATTATTGACAGAAAATAGATAGTTTTTTTTTGTTTTTATTCAGAAAGTGTGATAAGGTAATATAGTGTGGGTAGTTGAACTAGAAGCTAAGATCTGTCAACGGTACTTCCAGCGTGTTGCAATTTTGGTTCGGTTGACTTTAAAGGCCCAGCGTAGTGTTCCTCCCTCTTGTACTTTTTACGCTAGATGTTTAGCGAGCAATGGAACACGATCATTTATATGTACTTCAAAATTAAATACAAGTTGTGTATTGTGTTATGTATTTTTAGTACTACTAATGAGAACTAAGTTATCCTTATCCTGAGACCTCCAACTGACAATCCTCTTACCGCTTTCTCTCTTAAGCGGGATTTAGATTCGAAAATATGTTTATTATAATTTTTTTTAGTATCTAAGTATACGCCATACAACAAATTCTGTTTTCGGCCAAATTTAATTTTACTGCCCATTCGAAAAAAAACACTGTTTTTAGTCCGATTTCTGGTATTATTTTATATTGTATTTTTGAAACTGAGAGTGTGACAGCATTTTTCCTGTAGATTAGCGTATTAAAGTCAATTTTAAGAGAAAAGTAATTTTTTTCGTATGGGTAGTAGGTAACGTAAAATTTAGCCCTGTTTTCATAATTTTACGTAATTTACGAGTATGATATAAAAGTTAGTTGTAATACTCTCACGTTTTACATAATTATCCTGGGTAAATTTAAGAGAAAAATATTTAATTTTTTTTTCAAGTGTAAATTAAAATTTGTTTCTTTATTTAGTCTTCCATAATCAAAAAGCTTTAGCACATAGGTATATTATTATTAATTTTTCTTTAATAAAAACGTTTTATTTTCCTTATAATAGCTTAGTTTCATATAATACCTAATATTAATTAGAAAAAAAAAATTATAATGGTTTTCTTTTTATCTTTGTTATATGTTAAATCCTTATACATATTTTACATTAAAAATGCTTAAAGAAAAAAATTCAACTATAAATAAAATCAAAGCTTAGCAATTAATGTACGATTTCGCATAGGTATTATAGTGATGGGAATAAATGAAAAATTAATTTAATATTTTACATTAGAAGTAGATTTCTGTTCAACAATTACAATAGACTATAAACAAAATCTTAAACCGTCCTTTTTATTTAAGTAGCTAGGTAGGTACACGATTTCTTCCCGAAAACATCTTACTCTAAGTATATTATTTGGTTTTCTTTTATAATGTGAAATATACAAAAGCTAGGATTACAATAATTGTAAAATGTGAAGGGAATTCCTTAAATAACTCTTCCTTTATGCTATACAACAATTTAATCTGATTTGCTAAAGATAACGTATTAAAATTACACTAAATAATATTAAAATATAATTTACTAATTTAATGTTGGCATCGCCACACAACTTAATCTCACTTTCCTAGAAATAAAAAAAATATACATAAAGGAGTTGTTGGAAACATTAATTTCTTTGTATGTACTCACATTCATATGCCTATTGATGCAACTGCCCGGCCGAATTCTCAGGAGTTCACGGTCTCGTTTATAGCATGACAAGGTATAATTCTCAGGGTAGTCATATTGGATCTCAAGCGGATCGACAGTTAGACGAAATGCGGATTCCTTTGGACACATCACATCGAGAACCAGCAAAATAAGATTACTCTCCGGTATTGGTAGGACAACAAATGGCCGTTCGCATGCATGTGCTGTCATATTGTAGACAACGTTCTCTGTTTCATTGTAGAGTGTGTACAAATGCCGCCTGTGATCACAGGATTTTAGTCGTGTGCGACGTAATGTAACCCTATGCACCCAATCCTTAGTATTTACCGCATAATAGGTCAGATTATCGTCGGTATAGTGTTCCATCACGTCGGCGGCGACGGTATGAAATTGTACAATATACCACAGCAATGTATGGACCAGCCATTTAGCCAGACGTAGAATGTGCATCAATGGCTGAAATTACAAGTAAATGTACATGTTTCATAATTGTATGGTCCAACAGGTCTGTCTAAACTCATCGGGAACTCATTTTAATGCGAAATTTATAATTACCGAAAATAGTTTGCTCGATGAATTATTTTCATCAATTTTTGCAAAACACACAGCCTGATAGTCATAAATGATGACCTCTTGGTAGACTCGTTCTTCGATCAGACGTCGCATTAGTGCACCATTTACATCGCCAAAAAATTTACCCGTTTCCGTACGTCTCGGTGAGATTACAATATAACCATTGTTGTCCAAAATATAACAGTCCAGCTCCTCTGATGTGCAGGTTTTTGGACAATCAACACACTGTAGGAAAATATATATTACGATAGTTTTTCGATAAGAGTATTTCTGTTATAATATTCATTACATTGCTGGTGATGTTTTTGAAAAGCGTATAAAGGGCTCTATGCTGAAATTGATAGCCAACCACCGCTGCTGGTGCAGATCTATTACCTTCAGTTTTGAAAATCGCATGACTAGCTGTAACTAAAATGTCGGCATTCGTTTCTGGAAAATACAATATTTTTTTAGCACAAATGTTATTAAATTTTAAAGATGTTGTAATAAAACCTCCGCTATCAAATGGAACTGAGTATACGAAGCTATCTTTACGCACGAAATGCTGGTCCACAGCACGCTTATACCAAACTTCATCTATGGCATGTCTGTTATTCTCGCCAAATTGTTCCCTGGTATGAATATTAACAAACAAATTAGTATTTATTTAAAGTTAGCTATACAACAACAAATTAAAACACCCTGAAAGAGAGAAAAGTATCAATCCAACCATTTTATCCTTATCATTTTACCAACTATTTTATTATCAAGGTTTTAATTGCAATTTAGACCATTTACAAAATTTAAACAAAGTCCCATTTAGACGATCATTTCAGTTGAGCTTTCAGTTAAGCTTTCAGTTAAACTGAAGTCTGCAAAATTTGAAGCGTTTAACTGAAACCGAAACTGATCGAATTCCCATAAGTGTTCAGTTCAGTTGTCAGTTTTAGTAGATATATCTTCACATTTGGCTGCTCACGAGTAAAATGAAAGCTCAACTGAATACCGGACTGACGTCTCAATGCACTGCCATTTTTAACTGAACTGATAACTGATCGCTTTAAAGAAAAACAGCCTAAAACTCCGTATGTTAAAACTGTTTGTGTGCGAGATTTAATTTTTAGGACCAATAGAAGGAATAATTTATCCGAAAGGCTATACATATTGACAGGCTTTTTCAAGACAGTTATGCTCTCGGATATTTGTCACACGTTCGCGAGAGGTGACGCCGTGGAAAAACATAAAGTGTAACTGAGAGCCCACGGGGCTCATATCGAAAAGAAATATCACTATTTGGATGATAGGATAGGTAAGGTTACGGGTTGTTCCCGAAAAATATCACATCCTTATGGTGGATTTACATCACCACACCACGCAATTTTGCATGACTTCAGAGAGACACAAAGATCCGTTTTTCCACAGTCAAGGATAATGATGTGTAAGAGTAAGACCACAAGCCTAACAGTTGTATATAGGCCGCCATAACTTATCCTTCACCGTAGGAAACGGATCTCTCTCTCTCTGAAGTCATGCAAAATTGCGTGTCGCGGTAATGTAGAGCCAGCATTAAACAGCGCTTACATTAAAATCAAAGGCATGACCTAACGATCAATAATTTTTGTGCTACTTATGCAAATTAGGCTTTGTTTAAAAAATTTTAACAAAAGCAATCGAGAGAGCAAAAAATGTCCTCTCTAAGAAAAGTCTACAAATTTTTAGGGAATTCATTTCTTAATTTAAAAGATTTTCTACTGTCGTTATTATTTGCTATTTACACAAAAGACTTGTTTTTATAGATTCATACTATTCTATATGGTCAAATTTCAACGGAATCTTTGTAGCCATTTTTGGAGCAAAACGACGTTCTCTACAATCATCAATTGGTAGTACCGTTAGATTAAGAGCTAGAATATCAATTCCAAGAACTCAAGAAAGCTAAAAAATTCACTCTCACATGACTCATTTTGACCGTGCTGCCTTACCTCCTATTACCTGCCGCCTTTTCGTTTCATCGAAGCTCGAAATAACTATGCCTAGAGAGACATAAAAAGTTTCACTTCAAAATCACACAACATTTCAGAAATTGAAAATTCACAGAAGTGAGTAATTTATGCTTTTGCACGCAATTACGTGAATTTCATAATAAGTGACTTCAAGATTATTTTGTACATGGGCTGTGATGACAGATCGACCAAATTTTCACACTCCGACAGATCTTGGAAAAAACCCAGGAACTTCAGATCGATACACAGACACACCATCTATTTATCGACTTTAAGTCGCCTATGATAGCGTCTATAGGGACGAATTATACAAAGCCATGTCAAGTTTTGGCATCCCAGCCAAACTCGTCCGTCTGTGCAGGATGACGATGGAGAAATCTCGCTGCTCCGTCAAAGTCGGAAAGGTTTGAGACAAGGCGACGCGCTATCATGTAGGTACTTTCTTTAACATCGTTCTTGAAGAAATTGTACGAAACTCACAAGTCAACACCAGAGGTAGAATTTTTCAAAAGTCCGTTCAACTACTTGCCTATGCTGATGATATTGACGTTATTGGGAGAACGCGGCGAGCTGTCAGTGGCGCATTTGCAGCATCGAAGCGGAGGCGGCGAAGATGGGACTGGCTGTTAATGAGGACAAAACGAAGTATATGCTGTCAACGAGAAAGGACTCTCAACATCGGGGTCTCGGACAAAACGTCACGATGGACAGATACAACTTCGAAGTAGTTAAAGACTTTGTCTACCTGGGCTCCACTATCACTTCGCAAAATGACATCGGCGCAGAGATCAAGCGAAGAATCACTTTTGCCAATCGCTTCTTCGGGCTAAGAAGGGATCTAAGAAGTAAAGCCCTCTCTCATAGAACAAAGGAGATATCAAAAGCGGATGAAAACCTTCTAGGATGCTTTGAGAGAAAGATTCTTCGAGTGACGCTGACCTGGTCAAAAAGCTAAAAATACAACGGCTGAGATGGCTGGGACACGTGGAGCGTATGGACAACAACGCACCAGACCGACGAGTCTTCGAATCCACCCCTGAAGGACAACGCAGCAGAGGAAGACCCCACTTTAGGTGGCGCGCACAATTGGAGAACGACCTCAACCAACTTGGTGTGCGTAACTGGAGGCAGCTAGTGAGGGACCGAGCTGGCTGGAGGGGCTTGTTGGTTGAGGCCGTGGTCCACCCCGGACTGTAAGCGCCATCAAAAGTAAAGTAAGTAAGTAAGCTGTGATGACAGATACGTCGTGATTCATTCATAATAATCTCATGATTAGTCGTTATATGCTAAATCTTGTGAGTAGAAACATGATATTATATTTCGTATAGGTGCTAGCGGAGTAAAACAAAACTTACCCAGAGTGTGCTTCTTCGGCCATATTTGAATGAAACTCGTGCCATCGTGTAAGGCCACTATGTGTTGCAAGAAACGCTACAGTAACACCAAATCGCTGCTTGAACTCATTCCTAAATTAAAGCCAAATTATTTTCAATAAGTATTTTTCATAAAAATAAAACCATTAGTTTAATTAGCTGATAAAAATAGTGTAACATTTGTATTGCTTACACTTAGGACTCTTTACCTTGGCAACAAACCCATTAGAACCGCTATTGGGCTTGAGCTATTCCATAACAATGGTGCATAATACATAGTGTTTTTTTTTTTTAACAAAAAACAATTGTGCAAATGAGAAGATTCAAAAGAGTGACGAGAAAAAAATATTCAAATGAAGAAAAAAAATAAATACAAAACTCGCATTTAATTGGTTTATTAGTAGATTTTGGTAAATAAATTACATTATGTACAGTGGTACATAAAAGTGTAGATTTGTTAAATTGCTCAATGTGAATGAAACTTAATTATTTTACTTACACTTTGTTAGTGTCATCCTTGGTATTAAAGCTGCTATTATTTGAAAACCATTCTGTTGCTCTCGCATCAAAGACTAAGGACTGCATAAGATTACGGTCGCCTAAAAAGTTAAAAATATTTATTTAAAAAAAAATCTGAAGATATATTATTTAGCAGATGTAAAGTGATTTTCCATTTTGCGTGTGCATGGTTCAACAAATCACCTTGTCTTGCTAAAAAGCAAGATGATAGCTGTGCAGGTGGTATAAGGTGCGACATTTCATGCAGTTTATTTCTCAGTATAATGGTGCTTCGTATAAAGAATATACTATAATAGAAAGGTTGACAATAAATTGCGACGAGGTTCGCTGTGCAATTCCTCAGCTAACTCTTATTTTTTTACTTCCTCCAAAATGTTTGTATTTACAAAATTATTTAATTTTAGTGCGTTTGTATTGTAAAATATATTTATTATTATACGTTATCTGTTGATATTTGGTGCTGAAGATAATTACGCTACATATACTTGTAAACTCAAATTTGCTTCAATTTTAATAAATAAAATAAAGGCAATAAATATACGTGTTCAAAATATATACCGAATTTCAAATAATTAAATAAGTAAGATATCAGATGAAATGCGTGAAATTTTCTTAATACCCTATTCCCACCGTATTTACATCAAACACCAACTAGTTTTCGTTCGACAGCTGTGAAACTAGTTTGTGTCGACTAGTCTTTTATTTTAGTTCCTAACTAAATACTTGATAATATTTAATTTATTGTTGAAGACATTACATAATTAACATAAACAACAATCAAAACATTGTAAAATAACCGTTTAGTTGTGATAGGGACTCCTGCCGATCTTAAATTCAAGAAAAACTAAATATTTGCTGCAAGGATAACGAGAGATTCCACATTTATAAACAAAATGCTTGAACAAAATAGTAGAAACGGCAGGACTGAGTGAGAGCTATCCTGTCAGTCGTTTTTCTGAACTCACTGAAAAGGTACGTATATGTCTGCTCAACATCCAATGGAAATCGTTTTCGGTGTTTTTTTTATGGAAAACGACTTCAAACAACTGGGTTTAAAAACTGCTTTTAGTCCAGTAGAAATAGGCGGAAAAATTAACGAAAAAAAAAAAAAAAATAATTCGTTACAGCACTTTGACAGCGGAATATTGTAGAACAAGCTCTTATAAAACAGGAAAAAAAATCGCAGCTATCCGGAGTGCAATGGGGTGCATTTTTAGGGGTTAACAATGGTTTTTCGCGATTTCTGGCTAAACTGTGCACCCTATCAAAAAAAGTTAAACGTATCAGTTGTATGGAATAAAAAGATCTACAACTTTTTTATTAACCATTTTTACCTTAACCTTAAAATTTTTCGAAAAAATGGAGGAAAACCGGTTTTTCGGTTTTTAATTCTTTTCTTTGGCAGAAAAATGTCTATGAAGCTGAAACCTGGACAAACGATTCTTTTTAGTGTTGCAAAAGGCAGTACATTTTTCAGATGGAAATATTAAGAGGTTGTTGTTAAATTTAATTTTTAAACAAAAAAAAGCGATATTTTTAACTGCGATTCCTCTTAAAACTACACCTCCTACGGAGTTATGTTTTGGCTTACTTACTCGTTCTTATGTTTACTTTCGATAAATGGTAAAGGAAAGGTATACTGCAATGGAAAATTGAAAAACTCTAAGAATCCCTTTTTTCGTATTAATTTTAATATTTATAGTCGAGTGAGTGAAAAAAAGAAGAGTAGTAGTAGTCTTCGGCAGCGTTAAATTCCAAAGTAAAAACAAAGTTTTGTCCTTAAAAAGTATGGGTTCATCGATTAAAGTGAGAGATAAAAAGTATCAAGAGATCCTTTGCTCTTATTTCAACGAATTCTGAAAGCGTTCGATTGGCACTCAACTGACAGTTCTTCTCCTGAAAAGAAGAGAAATTTGCTTCTAGATTTGAATTCAGAATCGCGGAGAGTTCTTCCGGACGGTTCTGGACGATCAACCGAAAACGACATTAGTGTTTCAAATAGTTTCGTTGATTAGCAGCAGACTGCAAATCCTACCAAAGAAAGTACATTACTAAGCATAAATGCACCTGTATTTAGAATGACTTTTTTTTATACCTACTCATTTCATATGGTATGGTATGGAGCTGTTTCTAGTGATCCTTTTCGTTTTTCATTAATTATAAATAAGTGCATTCAAATGCAGAGCAAATACCCCTTTTACAAATGCATTATTACTTGTTTAATTAATAACAATAAGATATCTACAAAATCGCAAAATTGTACCTACTTCCTCGCTAAAAGTAGGTAGGTACCTACTTTGTTGACAGATGAACACCTACCGATAAACAGCAAGAATGAACGAATGAATAATTGATGAATGAACGCAATGCGTTATTTTGTTTAGTTGTATCGTAAGTATACAATTATACATACACTTTGATCGATTGCATCGATTTATTTCGTTTGCGTTGAACTCAAATCAAGTCTAAGTGAATGCACCTATTACCTTTAAGAAAATCAACTTTTATTCACATTTGAGTTAATGTTGGCTTGAAGAACCTAGTCAATTAAGCTATTGACTTTCTGTTTTGCTGATATTTAAAAAAAAAACAGTATTAGGATTTCGGACAGTATAGATTTGTGCACTAAAAGAACGTTACAATAAAAGAACCCAAAGTTCCAAATATCATCATAATCTGACCAAATGCATTTAAAGTAGGAACAAGCGCCGGAGTATTAGGCCGTGAATATTAAAGAATATGCCGTTCAGACTTTAAAGCATACTTTAAGAATAGTAGAAAGCGGAGTAAAATCTTGAAGAAAATCGGTTTCCATTTGAAGTCCAGTGGTCAGTAATTGATATGTTTCTTGTAGTACATTTTATTCCCTTATTTGATGATTAATTTCACAAATAGGATTATGGACTTTAATCGATTTTCTTTCAAACCGCTATAGTACTTTTTATTTAATAGTGGTAAACACAAACACATTTTGAAAATATTTATCCAAAAAGTGACATAGTGTCATAGTGATACTAAACCCGAATAACTTAACCCAAATACCAAAACCCAATTTTTAGTTTTCTGATTACATTATTTAGAATAAAATACCGAATGCAGAATGCAATAAATTCTTTTTCGGGACACAGCCTTTCGATAACACAACAATAAATCTGGGAAATCAATATTACATATACATATTCACCTACTGTACAAAATATTAGATAAAGGTAACGATTAGGGTTCTGTTTCTGTTCGTCAACTCGGTATACATAATATGTATTTACAAAAACTCACGGTTTAAAATATACATTATATTACAAACTCAATAAAAAAAAATGTGCAAATCTTAAGAACAGAACCAAACAAATTGAAAAACTTCTAAAAAAAAGAAACACAGTTTCAAAAATACCAAGGGATGGATGTAGTACTCACAATAGTACGACTCTTTTTCAGTTAGCGATGGTAAACGACCAGAGCTTGTGTTAGCTGTGGATTTGCATTGTTCAGAAAAATATTTTCAAAAGAGAACAATTAAACCATAAATAGAAAGTACGTTCTTATAAAATAAAACATCAACTCCTAAAATAATAAAAACTATACAGAAAAACTATAACAGAAACTGTATTTAAAGAACAAGTACAGGAGAAAATATAAATTGAATTCACATCTATTAGAGAACTCGTGTTCGCAATTTTGAAACCCTTCAATTTTTAAAGCGACTTAAGTATGATTTCTTTTGGTATTTTTTTTTATTTTATACTCCAATATTGTTATGGATGAAAATCTAAGCAATAATCGCATGCGCTTCTAGCTGCAGCGTTGAATATTATTACATCAGTAAAAAAAAAAAAAAAAAATTAATAAATCAGCCCTTAGCTGTGAGCGAAATGGCTTAAATTGCCAAATTTAATTTGGTTGTTAATTTCGCGGCAAAAAAACTATAAACCTATTGAATGGTATGACTTTTGGTTTATACGATAGTGAAAGAAAGATTAAATGACAATGGTACTTACAATACATTGCAGCTGTATGTTCGGGGGGCAGTGAGCTCCTACTTAGTGGCCATTTCCACCCCGGCTTTGACATTTTGTCCAAGAAGTGTAAAAGCTCCGCTTCTGGACTTGTAAATGTCATAGTATTATTATAATTGCTATGCTTGCAAAATAGCCTGTGATGAGAACGATTACATTTTATTATTAAACATTAAAAATTTTATTTTATTCGGTACTTACCAATCAGGGTGGATTTTCCATTTTTTGCCACTGAAAAAGTTAGCTGTGTTCTTGCCCTTTATACTGATCCGGTGAATATCATCATCGGCTCGAATCTGTAAGCGATTTACACCATATTGCTCGGGATAAGTTATAACTAGGGTGAATGGTGTATTTTGAACAGGAGTCCAGAAATAATAGCGTCTTAGTCGGGTAACTCGTTTCTGAAAGAAAAGATAAGCTTATTTTTCTTTACCAAACATATAAAAAAAGTTGAGTTCATGTCAACCAAACCAAACTTCATGGGCTTATAACATAACGCGAAAAATTTTACGAGTGACTCTTGAATTGGTTGTCAAAATGGTCATAATGTTGATATTCGCAATTAACTTGTAACTTTGTGTTAAAGAAATATGGTAAGTTTCAGAGTTAAAATAAAGCCTTTCAATTTCTTGCAGGTAAATACATCATAATGTCGACAATATTGAAAATGGGAATTACCCTCTTCCCAACCCTATCTTAGGTTAAGCGTTTAACAAGAAACGGAAACCCAACATCGACGAATCGAGTAGAAAATCATAAATGTAAATTAACATCTTAAGTCTGTTATCAGATTTGAAAACCAAAACGCAATATAGCAATCATTGGGGATCATTTCAACAGCGGTTATGGACATCTACCTATTCAGAAAACTGCGTAGCTTATTAGGCGTTTGAGATGGCTAAAAAAGTGGACCCAATGAGCATCAACGCATAAGTCTGTACTCTTTGATTCAAAGCCAGATGGTCAGCAACAGGTCGCATTTGGCTAAGCACTCTGCTAATTAAAGTTCTACCCAAACTCAAGTCCTCTTCTTGAGAAGAGTTTTGAAGCATTTTCAATATATTCCAAAAAGTCGACTTACCATTTCATCAAAATGATTTTTTACTTTCATCCACTTGCTGCCGGTCGTTTGGTTTATTATGTCTTCGCGAATCTAAGAATATTGATAGTTATTCATATTTTACTTAATAAAAAAAAAACGCCTTTCTTACCCCAATCAGCATTGGATTAAAATTTCTCGGTTCCCGACCGTCATCTAGCAATTCAACTTCAATCATATCCACACTATTATAAGCGGGTTTTAAAATGTCTTGAAACTAAAATTAAGCTCCAACACATTATTTTATTTCATTAAAAGGATAACCAAAAACTTACAATTGGACGAAAATCTGGATGGAATAGTATATAACCATTGTTGGTTACAATGAAAGCATATCCATTGACTCCCAACTGAAATAAAGCACAATTTTGTAAATCAAAATAAAAGCTTGAATTTTGTAAATGTCTTACCAAAAATGGTGATAAAAGTTTCCTTATATCTCTAATCGGCACATCAGTTCCAGCAACTCCAAGTAAGTTTGCGATCCTAGTCTACATTTTGTTTAATAAACAAGAGAAAATAATTTCCACTATAATAAAATACTTTCAAAAATAATATGGCATCGATTACACTCTCTACGGAATCATCTAAATTTTAGTAGGTACTAAACATAAATGTTCACTAGCTAAATTCAAATTATTAACAATCAAAGTTACAAAATTTACTGCAGTTCGAATACATATTAGAAGGTAACACAAACTTGTTAACATATATCTTTTGAATCCGATAAGCTACGGACACTAGACGTAAATATATTTTATATATTTAAATCTTACATATATTTTATTTAAGTACAAATTACATTTTGTTTATATCACACTAATCTATATAATTATCTATATTTTCAGGAAATTAAGCTATAGCTAGACAAAATAAAAAAAGAAATGGTTTTATTAGCATTTGAATGGTAGGAAGAGTATGTGTAGTTCCATAAACTGTATATAAGTCGTACGTAAACATAAACCACTTTTAAAGTCCGATTTACACAGCAAACACACACAATTTTAAATACTCAGGGAATGCAAATCTATTCATTAGAGTAAGTACTGCAATTGTGGATCACAGTCACAGCTTTCATTTTTCATTTCGGTCTTGTTATTTTAAGTTATTTTTCAAAGATGAGCAAAATGTCAAAAGCCCTTACCTTCGGAAGTTTGTGAATAATGGCACCATACGGTCGGTTAACATGTATGAAAGTCACACAAACTTGTCGCCTCTGGTGGTCCATTTTACCACAAAAGTGAGGAGTTCAGATTTTATTTAACAATAATATACAAGATTAGGTCAAATATTTAAACTTGCATTCTTATGGATTTTATTCAATAAACACTTGAAAATATAAAAATACAATCTTCACACTTTTATTACAAAGACACACAGTGAAGCCACACTTAGGCCAAATCTTAAAACTACACTTCAACCAACAGGAGCTTAAAATAAAGCAACTGATGCTTATTTTAGCGAGTTCGCGGAGATTGTTGAAGAAATATTCTTCTAAATACATTCAGTGTACGTATTGACACTGAACTTTTTGTGAAATGTAATTATATAGCTTGGGTGGGCGCAGTGGCTCCGTAGTGACCGTAGTTAGTGTGGTGAACTACTGTGGGGTCACAGATTCTATCCCCGAAAAAAAAAAAAAAAGAAAAAACCTCTCGCGAACTTCCGAGAGTAGGTATAGGTATATATATATCTGTTCTAAATAAGCTGCTCAACAGCCGTTGAGACTAGACATAAAATTGAAGGTCCCTTTCATTGTCAAAAAAAAAAAAAAAATAGGAATATGAATATGACCCACTTTCGCGAGTAGGTTTGCAGTAGAGTAGTGTTGCAGCAAAATCTAACAACTGAGATAATAGGACTTACTTTAATTGTTCGATTCCACTAAATTCAAGATTAAAATTGGCTCTATCATAAAGAAGACCAACATTTTTCTTTATTGGTTTAACAAGAATACTAGGTATATAGGTAAAAAAACAACACAAATAAAATAGTAATTCAGTTTAAGGCAGCCAAAAAAAGCCTAAATTTAATAAGCGTCCATTGAAAATATAGTAAAGCAATTTGATTAGAAGTTTAAGTTTATCGATCTCACTGTAGCATATTTTTCCATTTACCTAAATTGATCTATTGTGATCTAAATCAAACTTAAGCTGAAGGTTTAAAAATGGCTCCAATGGGACTAACCAATAATCATTTTTAATCTTCGACTTAAATATTTTGACGGTAACAATGGATATTTTTATATCGACATTTCTGCCATTGTGACTTCGTAAAAGTTAGCCAGGACTCTAAAAATGATTATTAGTACCGCCGGTCTTTATTGCATTACGTCGAATGGTAATAAAGACAAATTATATCTAGTCATTTGTTGTAAAGCTTCAGGAAATTTTGCAAGAGGATCATTTCCAAATTGAGCAATTTGCACTCTAGCAGGGGCATAAGATCATTGCGTTAATCCAGCACTTCATACGAATAGACCCAATTCCAAACGTTCAACTAGCATTTTTTCTGATTTAAAATCACACATAATTTGCCGGAAGCCTTAGATTTTACGAAATTAAGACCACGGGTTATCACCCGTATTCACCGGGTATTCTATCCGCAGTACTAATAATAATTTTTAGTGTCCAGGCTAACTTTTACGAAGTCACAATGGCGAAAATTTATCCATGGACCTTACCAATAATCATTTTTAATCTTCAACTTAAATACTTTGACGGTCACAGTGGAAAATTTTATATGGAAATTTTCGCCATTGTGACTTCGTAAAAGTTAGCCTGGACACTAAAAATGATTATTAGTACCGCGGATTGTGACAAAGAATTTAAGTTGTAGACTAAAAATTATTATTGGTAAGGCCCTTATATAATGTAATGGGCTTTAAGGCAAAAATTCCTGGTAGAAATGTGAAATACAACAACTTAATACATACCGACAAACTATTATCTATAGGTAAAAGAAATGCAAATTGATTGCATGAAAATATCACAAATGACAATTCTTTAAAGACTAACGGAATTCTTCGAATTTCGTAAACAACTATAAAGAAACGATTTAATTACATATTTAAATTTTATTATTCGTTAAAGTAGATTCTCATTCCTTTAGGATTTAAGTGTAGATTAAATAAAAAGAGGATGATAAACAGATACCTTTTGGGTAAAGAGGTTAAAGGGGGGAAATGTTCTCAACAAAAATTTCGTGTTGTCAAAACATATTCTTATTGCGCGATTTTTTTTTTGTGGAAACGAACATTGCTATAATCCTTTAAAGCTTAAATTAAATAAAAGCTTTAAAAGCAAGTCGATCACAAGTAAACAAATGTAAAAAAGCAATTAAAAGCGGGCTGGGAACTAAAGTCATCTTCATTATTCGTTTTTTTATTTTTGATAAATACTCGCCACAAAAAATTAAGCCCTTTTGTGCGATATCTTCGCTACAGATTAAATATCTTTGCTTTTACCAAACGTTACGCATTTGGCGGGATAGTCAATAGATACAAATTTTACTGACAATCTGTTGTCATTGCGCACTAATAAATAATCATTTTTAGTGTCCAAGTTAAGTTTACCGATCTCACAATAGCGATTTTTTCCATATAAAACTTCTATTGTGACCTACAACAAACCTAAGCTGAAGGTTTAAAAATGATTATTAGTAAAACGTAAAATTTAACCTGTAGGTACACTGAAAATGGTTCTTAGTACCATAATATGATTGGTGTTACATTTATGAGCATTGAAGAATTTTCATGTTTCCTTAAATACAATATTTCTTTTAGCTCCCGTCATCTTAAATTTTGACGGGAGGTATAAAAATAGTTTTGCGGCGTAGTCAAATAAAATAAAGCGAAATTAATATTGTGACCTGCTGAGAAACATTTTTAATTGTACTAACTTAAATCGAAATGAAGCCCACAATTGCGGAATGACGATAACTTAATTAAATTGAAAATATTAATATGTAAGTGAAAAAAGCGAGATTTTTGATCGCCAAATGATTACAAATTAAATAAATGTGAATTAGTTCAAATACGAACTCGTTCAAATACGAAACACAATTTCCAAACCTCGGCGAAATAACAAAATGCGAACACCAATATCGTGAATGTTGTTATCATACCAGATTTTGATCTTCTTTTTTTTGAAAGTCTTCTGGAAAAGGGTCTTCATAAATAAGCTGCCAATGAAAATGAAATTCAATAATAATGTTATTGAGAGCATCATTCATGAGAATACGACGCTGGAGATTCGAAAATCATTGTTTTTCTAATTCGATTTAAAGAAATTTTAGAAAACCTTTTTTATGTGGTTTTTTTTTTTTAATATTTTTTGAACAGCCCTTCGAGATGCTTGAAGAAAGATGTTGGTTTTCATATTTCATAAAATTAGAAAACTAATAATAAAATTTGCTAGTTACTGTTATACATAATTATGAATGAATTTATATTTAATTTTTTTCATAATTTACAAGATACAGAGTGAATTATAATTATTAGTGTTTTAGTTTTTTTAAAATAGGCCCCAGAATTATAATTGTCTTAAGAACAATTGACTACTACACTATTGGTGTTTTATTCAAATGATGTCAGTAGCTACAAATAAAAAGGGACCTAAACACTGAAATGACACCACTCTATCCCATTCCTACTCATTGTAAAGCTACAGTTTCTTGGTATTTATTGGTTGGCCAGTTTCTTAAATGCCCTATATAGCTGTTAATTATTTAAATGTAAATAAATTAAATAAGCTTTTTAATATCTACAAGAAATTATTACAGTTGGTAGCAATGGGTTTTGATCAGTCGTCGCCAGTTTGATAAACCGAGTTTGAGGCAAACAATGGCGCATTAGACTTGTAATTTGAAAGGAGACATATGAAGAGGTAGTAAAACAGTTAGCATCACATTTCGCGTCGTATCTACCAAGCCATTATATGAAAAGTGTAGACTAGCTACTTTTTCCTTCAAAATTAAAGAAATAAATTGTAAACTATCTAGTAAACTATTATTATCTAGTTATCTATTTGTATCTAGATTTAACAAGCACAAATTAACTATAATCCTGCGTATACAAATTTTTACAGTTTTTTTTTTAACATCTTATGGTTCTATTTTTTTTTATTTATTCGTTACAGGAATAAAAGTAAAATCAGCTAAAAGAAACAGCTAAAAATAACTAGGTAGTATGTATATATATTTGTTTCTATAGCACTAGGTTATAAGAATATAATATAGCTGCGTTAATATGTATAACAGTATTCGCCTCTAAATACCCAACCATCTGGATGGTTCGAAAATACTACTATTATTAGAGTTTCCAACGAAAAAATTTTACAAATTTTGTTGTTTTCATTAATTTTTTTCACTAAACGTAGTCTAAGATATTAGCGCAAAAAATAACGATTACTTTTGATTATTCGTTCGTTTAGGAGTTTATTTTGAAATACCTCACGAGTTTGTGATTCCCAGTAAGCTTCGTTAATTAATACTTCTTCGGTGATATTCTATATTGTATAAGTTTACGTTTCAGTAATATACAATTATTATTGATTGAGATATTATTTAAATTTAAAAATGTTTATTAAAAAAATATATAAATATATTATATTGTACAAACAATTTAATGTAGATGTTTGTATAGGTATTAGAGAAAACTTTTTGTTTTAAATTGTTTTGATCAGATAAAGAAATGAAATAAAATTATAAAATTCTTACCGCATTTTCTCGACGGTCATAGACTGGCATTGAAACTGTGGTCATAAAGTGATATTTGTCCGACTCTAGCGGTTGAATCCAACTCTAAAATAGGGATTATATGAAATTCCTTTAAAAAAGACAGTACTAAACGATAGAATAATAATTTGCAACTAGGTACATATATCGGGTGAGCTATTATTATTCTTAAATCATAGGTTATTTTGACACTGACAGCTGTTTCCCGCTAGAAATCTTGACAGAAAGTCAGTATTTACGCTTGAACAACGTTGGGAAATATTGAAAACTTATTTCCAAATTGAGTGCTGTGTAGTGTAGCCCCAACAGAGCGTTTTTTGAAAAGAAGTTTTGACATAAATGAATGATTTTGCAGGGATATAAACATTGTACATAAACAAAAATAGAGGTAAATTATAAAATAAAAGTTCACATATTCGAGTAACAGGAATTGGTTCACATTTTAGAGTATGTAATGCTAACTTTTTCCGGTTCACATTTTTGGATAATTCATATTTTCCGAGGTTCACATTATCGAGTATCAAGATCTGGTTTTGAGTTCACATTTAGAGTATGCAATGCTAACTTTTTCCGGTTCACATTTTTGGATAATTCATATTTTCGAGGTTCACATTATCGAGGTAGTACTGTATATGTATTGTATACATATTTATATTTTACATCGATGTTGCAAAAGTGCTTGTAAAACTTTAATAACACTACACTATGATTGTATTGTGTAAGGATAAGCCCACTGAGGTCAATGCATACACCGTCTTAGTTTTGTTAAAGATGTCTGTCCCCACTTTGACGATTATTTTTAACATAACATTACCTTCTTTCTTCTCGACCAGTACCGCCGTTCTTCCTCATCTCTGTGAAATATTTTATATCCATTGGCTCGAAAATTTTCAATGTCAGATTTCTGCTCCTCGCACTGTTTGACTTCCCACAGCCAATCTGTCATTTTGGGATCCTTTAAAGACAAAATATTACGTTAGATAAATGGTTTTCGGAAAATTTCGATTGTAGCCACTTGTGGTAAATCACAGATAGTTCGAAACTCACCACTTCATCAGCATACACTTGGGTCCAAATAACTGGATGGTCATGTCTTCCCAAAACCAAAGGCCTAGCCATTACTGGAATATAATTCAAAACCATCTCACGAACCTCCGCCAAATCACTAAGATGAACATAATATCCCCTATTCTCACAAGCCATCCATTTGATTTCCTTCACATCGGCAACCTCCTTTCCAATTAGATACGTGAAAACCCTCACTGGCATAAAGCCCTTATTCTGCCAATTGTATTGTTCGAATATTTCCTCATAGCTAAATGGCGCCCCATCCGATATAAGCATAATCGCTTGGTTACAATTCGCGCCACGACCTTCTGTTCGAAATAGCTCCAACACTTCGAATGCCTTCACTAGGGCCGCCGTAAAATTGGCAATAGCAAAAGTTTTATTTATTTTAAATGTGCTTTCTTTCAGCTCACGAATATTGTCAAGTGTTCCCTATATGCACCAAATTTATGATGCGTTTTCGATTCGCCGGAAAAATATAATTAAAAAAAAACAACAAACAAACAAATAAATAAAATAAAATTCAAACTAAAATATTTTGAAATATACTTGAACTAGTGTGTCCTCAAAACAGCTAACCACAGGCTTTACTTCCATTCCAAAGGTGAAGATGTTCACAAAGTCATTTGCACCTAATGTATCTAGAATGGTTTCAACAACATGCTTTGCGATATCTAGCCTCTGTCCGTTCATAGAGCCTGATCCGTCCATTAGGATAACAATGTCCTTGGGACTTGTTGCCGCCTCAATGTACCATGAACGCAATCGACAATCGTACAAATCGACCGGATCTTGTTTCCATTTCGATGCGGGAAATTGTCGCATGAAACCGGTCGAACTGCCATAAAATTGCCACGACAATGTCGGATCATTTTTATAATTGTCTTTAAATGTGGTGTCTAAATGTTCCGACCATTTAATTGCTTGTATTACTTCAACAGCTTGTTTGTAAAATGTTTTTGTGTGTTGTTTGTGATTTGAGAAAATAAAAAATAAAAATAAATTTTGTAATTAGTTTTTCAGTTGCAAAACATAGAAATAAATAGTAAATAGCTATAACAATAGTATATTGGAATGGATCCATCCGAAACTATTTAGAAAGCCAATGCTTACTTTGGAACTCAATATTAGGGCTGCGTATAGCCAATTGTCTATCTAATGTTTTTCGAATGTTTTCCATGGCCCAGGGGGACGATTTTCGATGTTTTTCAATTCTGCGCAGACAATAGAAAAACATCGTAAATCGTCTTAACATAAACTAATACTACAAAAATAAAAATATAAATAAATAAGTGAAACGAATCAAACCTCGATCGAATACATTTGTTGGAATATGCACAGAACTGTGGCTGAGATTAACCCTTGTATTGAAAAATTCTGCTTTTGGGTTCAAAATTATCTCCTTGGGGGGAACCTCAATTCTCTCAACACCAACATCCTCTAGATCGGGTGGTGCTTCAGTTGGTAACGGTTCGCCAGGCTCCACCATTTGTTTTGCATTATAGTATGGAAATCTCACATCAAGAGGGTCGTTTTGATGTGACAGTGCTGTATTTTCGGATGTGTCCATTATGCGCTAGTTAAGTTAGATAATATTCAATTAATTTTGTTTTTAATAGTTCTGGGTGGCCTTTTTATTGTTTTTACTAACTGATATTGCTGTGTGCGGTTTTACTTACTCTTACTGCGCTGACTTTTAGGTCCATCATCATTTTGATTTCATTTGCCATGTTTTCGACTATTTTTTCCCCGTTTCTCTCTATAACATGTGTATCCTTATTAAAACTCTGAAGTGAAATAAATGAAATTTATTAAAGACACTGTAGATAGGCGTATGGATATTACGACACACCATAAGGCTGGGCCATTGTATTGAAATTATCAACAAATTCTTTTTTTATTATTTTTTTTTTAAATATACCTACCTACTCGTATAGTTTTAGAAAACTCTTTAAAACGTTTTCGGTTTATCCACGGGATTTATAGACAAACTTATGGTGAACGTTAACTCAAGAACCTGATAATTAAATTCAACCAGTTTAAGTTAACTGATTATTTGGGTCAAGCAGAGAATCGGTTATTCCAGAACGGTTTATAAAAAATACAATTTCTTGAAAACCCCTTTCTCGAGTCCGTACCTAGGCATTCGAAATAGCAGAGTTTTTCACAAAAGTGAATCATTTTGATTTAGGTATTTATATTTTTTTCTTTGCTCAGGCTATATGAAAGTGTACTAATTGTAAGTAAAGCAAATTTAATGCCATTTAGCGTTGCCGAGGTCTGGAGGAGGAGATTTAACGGCGAATTCTACGAGTCGTACATAGCGACATCGACCTGGTCATCAGAAAAGTACGTATGACTCGACTATGATAGGTAGGACATGTAGATCGAATGGACACCAACACTCTGGCCCCAAAGAGTTTTCGATTCCAACCCGGAGGGACAACGCAGTAAAGTAAGACCTCGCCTTAGGTAGTGCGCACAAGTGGAAGGGGACCTCAATCAACTTGGAGTGCGCAACTGGAGGCGGTTAGCCAAAGATCGGACTAACTAAAGATGCATGTTGGTTGAGGCCCAGGTCAACCCCGGACTGTAGCTCCATCTAAGTAAGTAAGTAAGTAAGATATTTATAAAGGGTGGGCCAAATACAAGTTTTTTTTTTAAATCCAATAAAATTAACAAAACTAAATGTTTTCCATATGTATTAGGTATGGATTTATTAGTAAGAGCAAACATTCCCATTAATTATGGAACACGCCGTTCGAGCAGTGGCTGCCTCGGCTGGCTTCTCAGTAGCGCACTCTGTCACTCCAATTTTCCAAGACCTTGTTGATGGTTTCGGGCTGTAGCTCACGAATTGCTTGGATGATATTGGCCTTGTACTTGAATTGTTTCCGGATTGTTGGAATAACATCGGTCCTTCACGGTTCCTTACAAAAACTGTCCAAAGGGGTCAAATCGCAGTTCCGAGGCGGGCAATCGACATCGCCAAGAGGGCTGATAACAAGATTAGGGAATTTGGTGCTCAAAAGATCGATTGTGGCATGGGCTGTATGGCATGGCACACCATTCTGCATGAACATGAACCAGAGGTCGTCTCCAAATGCATGTCTTCAATTTCAGTAAAAAAAAAGTCGGTTCACATGGCTCTGTAACGTCCACCATTGACCGAAACGTTGTTCCCAGCCTAATTTTCGAAGAAAAATGGTCCAATGATGCCACCACTCCTCAATCCGCACCAAACTATCACTCTCTGTGGATGCATTGGCACCGTACGATGACCATGCGTATTTTCCACTAGCATACCAGTCTCACGAACTTTTTGCACAAACTTGCGTACAGCAGGCGCGGTGGGTGCTTCATTTCGGCCAAAACTTCTTTTCAAAAACCGCACTGTTTGGGCTACACAGCACTCTCTTTGGAAATAAATTTTCAATATTTTCCAACGTTGTTCAAGAGTAAAGCGACTCATTTCATTCCGCGGAGGTATGATACCGACTTTCTGTCAAGATTTCGAGCGGGAAACAGCTGTCGCTGTCAAAATAACCTCTGATTTAAAAAGAAACCACTAGATGGCCCACCCTCTGGTAAAGCTTTCAAATTCTAATATAGGCGTATTATTTTTTGGGAAGTGAGTATAACAAAACCAAAAGTGAGTATAACAGTTTTACATGTAAAACCAAAAGTGAGTATAACAAAACCAAAAGTGAGTCTACCAGTTTTTATTCTCAAAAAAATACGCCTAATATAAGGCGTATTTTTTTGGAAGTCTATAGCTAGCTCACATTTACTTTTACATGCAAAACTGGTATACTCACTTTTGGTTTTGTTATATTCACTTTTGGTTTTACATGCAAAACAGTTATACTCACTTTTGGTTTTGTTATACTCACTTCCCAAAAAAATACGCCTATTGTACAATGTACAATATAATGAAATTATATAAACGAAAAACTTGCCAAGTAAACCTACCAATTATTTTTAACATTTAACATTTTGAAACTAAGAACTTGGCGTACATTTAGATCTAATTACTTTTCGTGACTGACTAGTTACACGCATAATTTTTTTTCTCTATAAAAGAGAACTTGTTTTTTTTTTTTGTTTACATTTATGTTTTTGGTGTGATTTCACTACTATTCGCGAAGTTTTTTTTTATTAGATTTCACCAGACAACGTTGAAACGTCTTCGCTTTGTAATATGTCAACAGACGTGTTGTTCTCTAAAGACATAGTGAAATTTAATAAAACAACGTATGTAGGTCAGAGATGATAATTTACTTCATATGTAGTAGATCTACTTCATTTTTGAATTATTGTTCATCTGCTACGTAGCAACTTATTTCTACTTCGTTTATTTATGGTTCAAAATATCATTATACTATATTGATCAATTTGACTCCAAATACATCAACAACGACGTAAAAATCAACTAAATATAAATATCACGAAAAAAATGTGTCATGTAATGCAGCGGTTCTCAAACTTAT
The DNA here is from genome assembly GCA_955612985.1 of Cheilosia scutellata. Lineage (NCBI taxonomy): Eukaryota > Metazoa > Arthropoda > Insecta > Diptera > Syrphidae > Cheilosia > Cheilosia scutellata. Next base: position 17,034,740 of record OY015311.1, read on the forward strand.
TAAGCTGTGGAACCCTAAACAAGGCCCAAATATATTTCGGAACCCCAACTAAAAAAAATGAAAAATAACACATTTCAAAATCAATTTTTATATGATATTTTTTCAAGGATAGTGTGAAGAATGAAACTGTTTCATTGTTTGATTTATGTATTTTTTTAAATTGACTTCTATCTCCGAAAGCTGTATTCGCATATCTGGGACAGCGTCCAACCCCGATCTGTATTTAGTCTTTGCATAAGTATACGCTGAAAAGGGTATCATGACGTTAACTAGAACGACTAAAATCTAGAATAGTCAAAAGCTCGAAAATGAATTTGATAAATCTCGAATGCAAAAATCTCGAATGAATGGGTCAAAATCTAGAAAGTACAAAAATCTCGAAAGACTATCTCGAAAATAAAAATTAAATTCGACATTTTTTTGCACCCACCCCATATCGAAACAGTAAACCCAATCGGGGGGGTTGCAGGGGGGCAGCATGCCCCCACATACGTATCAAGATTTTTTTATTCGAGATTTTTGTTATTCGAGATTATGCTTTCTAGATTTTTTTTTTTGAGATTTTTTTAAATTCGAGATTTTTTTTAGAGATTTTTACATAAGAGATTTTCGACTCGCTGAAAAGCCTGCTTCACAGGGATGCGTTGTGACAAAAGGGAGCAAATTTAATATACACCCCTATCGTGGAATCCGCCAGGGGAATTGTTCACGGAAAAAATATTTTGGTATCGTCAAATCCGCAAAGTGAACAGTTCCCCGTGTGGGAAATGTGAATGAGTTTCACTGTATCGTTGAAAACGTTCAAATCGAATTTTTCCCGAACAAAATGACAGTTCTCGCCCGCATCAAAAGCATTGCTGATTTTATAGGTTTTCTTGCTTGCTGCACGTCGTCGTGAGAATTGTAAAAGAAAATGTACATATAAAAAAACTGCGCTTTATTAAGCCGAATATTTGTAATAGATCTGTGCAATATTGAACTTTATTAAAATCAATAAGTAATCGTTCTAAAAACACATTTCATCTGGGATTTCCATGAAATTATGCACTGCTCCTCTTAACCTGTCTCGTATTCTTCTCTGAGATCTCCGCTCATTTCGTTCTTCCTCTTATGCTTCCAAAAATAGGGCTATCGTATCCATTATTATATGGAAAACTTTATTTTTTATTTAAATCACTTTTAAAACAAACTTTTCAAATGCCTCCGACAAATGCAGCTACACATTTGTATTGACAAATGAAAGACCGCCGTTTGACAGTGAAACTACCTTTTCCAAAAACGTGTCGATAAGGAAAGGTTTCCGGCGGATTCCACGATAGCAGTAGAAGGTGAAAGGGATCGTACCTATAGTTGAAGTGAAACTTAATTCCGAAGGATTCCACGATAGGGGTGATAGCCTGTTTGGCAAGTTCAGGGTATTCACTCTTAATAGCATACCAACCCAACATTCGTTCAATGATACAGAATCAAAATACATTTTTTGATAAAGAAGAACTATGTACATCTATAACGGCCATTTTATTCACTCACTTTAATCCGGATTAAAGTTCACACCCTGATGGTTTAAGTGAGTTTAACCCAAAAATGAAATCCAAATCCATAATATTCAGTCGATAAACCCGTTTTTTAACCTTGTCGGCGTTTAATCCGATGTAAATAATTTAATTTAAGTAATTTAACCCTGGTTAAAACAAAATTTCATATTATTGACTAATTTGCTTTAAATTATCGGGTTTAAAAAAATCTGATTAATGATCGGGTGTAAAATTAACTACTTAAACCTGACTTATACCCGAAGTAAATAATATGGCCGTCGTAGGCTAGGTTACATTCTGACTTATTTTCATTCTTTGTAAGATAGTGTGTAGTACCTCATAAAAGCCATGCGCGAACTATACTCACACGAATGCATACATCATGGATTGTTGCTCATAATTATTTTGGGAAAGTGGATGTTGCTGTACCATTTTTGTTTGCTTTTTTTTAATTATGGGTAGCTCACACTTCAATAAAAATTAATATAAGCTTCAAACATTTTTTTGCCCAAAAATGTTTGCAATTGCATACCTTACAAAAATTATTTTTGTGGTTTACTATTCTTAATTCAAGAAAGTCGCGGAACCCTTAACCCAGGGTTCCGCGGAACACAGTTTAAGAACCGAGGATGTAATGCACTGTAGAATATCATTTATGTGCTTTCTGTCACACTACACATCCATCTATAGATCCCATTATCCCATTGAAGACCTAACTTTATCATTTTGAGCATTTCGCCGAATGTCTGCTTCGTTTTTTGTAAATCTACTTCGTTTTTTCGGGCAATTTGCAACTTTTTTTGGGTTCAGCATTATCATCCCTGATGTAGGTACCTTGCCTGTAATATGTACACAACAGTCACAATCAAAACTGCAGCTGTCGTATTTTGAATTATTAACGGAATAGAAAAAAAAACCTAATTCATGTAATAATACGACAGTTACGACCTAATTTTTCAGTAACCTATCTTTTAAGGGAAAAATCGATAAAAGCCCTACTATTGAATGGGAGAAAAAATACTCACGTTTTGGACTTCTTTTCTTCTCGTTATGAAATCCCCTAAATGGAAGAGTTCCATCCCGAGTTTATCGGCCCATGAGTGCACACTGCATAAAAAAATTAAAGTTTTAGAAAATTTTCTAAATTAATCCTAATACATCCCTCAAACTTACACGTTGTATTTAATATTTTCAGCTGGCGAAAAATCAGCTCCACTCAGAAATAAGACCAACAAAGATAATATCGATGCCAGAATATGGTTCTTCCATCTTTCCATCGTATAGCTTAGTTTATTTTAATTTAATTTTCACTTAAAATCTAGGTATTTTTATTGTGTCTTGTGTGTGCATTCTCTGACCAGTTTTTCAGCTCTTGCTATTGTAGGCACATACTTAGCTAGTAAGTATACTAGGTCTATAACGTGCTTCTATATTCACAAACTGATTGTTAAAATTTTAATAATTGGTTTTTTATACTCAATTTTAGAATTAACAATGAATAAGAAAATTTTCCTTGGTACACTTTTCACAACATGGCGTTTATAGAAAAGTCAGAATTTAGGTTTTTTTCTGGAACTCCATCAAAGAACGGTAGCTGGAGGGAGATACCAGTCAGTTTGACGTATAGTATTGTGTGGTACGTTTCTAGGACCAATCTGCGAATGCTCGAACATTTTCCACGACGTGCGCATTGATATTGTTTACGATTTTTGACCACGTGTACAGGATGTCGCAACATGTGCTCACCACGTGCCGGCATGGTATAAACAATCAACATAAACAAATGTCGAGTTGCGCAGTCGATTTTGTTTATGTTTTGAAATATGACAGTAGGCACTTGTTGATATGTGTTAATGTGTGTTGACGTTGTCTGGGAGGCTTAGTATTTACATTAGATGGGTGGTCTTTTGGGACTGTTTGATGATAGAAACTCACGAAGCTGGAGACTTGAAATTTTAAATGTAACACCTAAATTTTCTAAAGCGAATTATTTTTTATGACTTTTGGATATTAATGTTGTAGTTATCGCTATGAAAGCTTAATGCATTTAAAATGACAATCTTAACTTTCTTGGAAATGAGCTGTGAAATGTAATAGTTTTCCGTCAAAATTTTAAACTCGGTATGTATACATTTGTCCTAAGTACGACGTTAAAATCGTCTTAGGTGATTTTAACGCCAAAATAGGAAAGGAGGACATCTTTGGTAGCACAATCGGAAAGCACAGCCTACACGACACCACGTCTGGAAACGGACTTAGGCTAATTGACTTTGCTGCGGGACGTAATGTTACTATAGCTAGTACACGGTTTCCTCACCTCAACATTCACAAAGGGACATGGCGGTCACCAGACCAACAAACCGTCAATCAAATTGACCATGTTGCGATCGACGCAAGGCACTCCTCCAGTATTCTAGATGTTCGAACTTTCCGACCGGCCAACATAGACTCGGATCACTACCTTGTTGTAGCCAAGGTACGTATGCGGATATCCCAGACACCACAACAACGAGGAAATACTGTGAGGAGATTCAACGTTGAACGGCTACAAACGCAACAAACCGCCAGAACTTTTGCCGATCGCGTCTCCCTCAACCTCTCGAGAAGTCCTTTGCAGCCTTCATCAAGTGCTGAAGACCAGTGGCATCGATGCCAAGAAGCCGTCAGAAAAGCCGCAACTGATGTGCTCGGTTTCACCCGACCACCACCACGAAACCCTTGGTTTGATGAAGAGTGCCGGCAAGCACATGCAGCGAAGCAACTGGCCTACAAAGCGGCGCTGCAGAGAAGGACGAGAGCAGCTCGGGAGCTCTACGAGCAAAAAAGGAGGGAAGAACACCGGCTTCTCCGAAGGAAAAAGAAAGAGCATGAGAAGCGCGCGATTGAGGAAATAGAGAGGTGTTACTCCAGGAACAATGTTCGGAAGTTTTACCAAAAGGTAAAAAGAACGTGTCACGGGAACAAGACCCGAACAGAGACCTGTAGAGACGAACAAGGAAACCTTGTAGTGGAGTCACAGTCGGTGCTGAGGACATGGAAAAACCATTTCTGCAGACTGTTAAACGGCGAAGACGACACATATTCCGCTGTCAGGCAGAATGAACCATTCAACCTGGGCGATGAAAGCCAAGAATTCCGTCCACCTGACCAAAATGAGGTAAGGATAGCAATATCCAAACTGAAGTCAAACAAAGCTGCAGGACCGGACGGTTTATCTGCAGAGCTTTTTAAGGCAGCGGGAGATGACTTGGTAGAGAGCATACACCAACTTGTTTCTAAAATTTGGTCAGAGGAAAGTATGCCTGATGATTGGAACCTCAGCATCGTTTGCCCGATCTACAAGAAAGGAGACCCTCTAAACTGCGCCAATTATAGAGGCATCAGTCTCCTCAACATCGCCTATAAGATCATATCTGCTGTACTGTGTGAGCGCCTGAAACCATTTGTCAACGAGCTGATTGGTCCCTATCAGTGTGGTTTTAGGCCCGGTAAGTCCACAACCGACCAAATATTCACACTACGGCAGATCCTGGAGAAAACCCAAGAAGTCCAAATCGATACTCACCATCTATTTATCGATTTTAAAGCCACATATGACAGCATTTATAGAGACGAGCTATACAGAGCCATGTCTAGTTTTGGCATCCCTGCCAAACTTGTCAGATTGTGCAGAATGACGATGGAGAACGCTCGCTGCTCCGTAAAGGTCGGAAATAATCTCACCGAGACCTTTGATGTCAAAAAAGGATTTAGACAAGGTGATGCGCTGTCATGTGACTTTTTCAACATCATACTTGAGAAAATTGTGCGAAACTCGCAAGCCAACACCAGGGGCACAATTTTCCAAAAGTCTGTGCAACTACTTGCATACGCTGACGACATTGACATAATTGGCAGAACGCAGCGAGCTGTTACTGGTGCGTTTGCAAGTATTAGCACAGAAGCGGCAAAAATGGGTTTAGTGGTGAATGAGGGCAAAACAAAGTACATGCTGTCAACAAGAAGGGACACACAACATCGGCGAATCGGACAGAACGTCACGATAGACAGCTATAACTTTGAGGTGGTTAGGGACTTTATCTACCTCGGCTCCGCTATAAACTCTGATAATGACACCACAGCAGAAATCAAACGAAGAGTTACACTTGCCAACCGCTGTTTCTTTGGCCTAAGAAGGCAACTGACTAGTAAGGCCTTGTCAAGAAACACTAAGGAGACTCTATATAAGACCCTCATCATCCCAGTCCTACTCTATGGCGCAGAATCATGGACGTTATCAAAGGCGGATGAAGATCTCCTTGGTCGCTTCGAACGCAAAATTCTTCGAGTGATTTTCGGTCCCGTTTGCGTTGACGGGCTTTGGAGGAGGAGATTTAACAGCGAACTCTACGAGCTGTACAGCGACATCGACCTGGTCAGAAAAGTACGTATCAGTCGACTAAGATGGCTAGGACATGTAGAGCGAATGGACACCAACGCTCCGGCCCGAAGAGTCTTCGATTCCAACCCGGACTGTAGCGCCGTCTAAGTAAGTAAGTATGTATATCAAAAAATTGTAAAATAAAGATTACAGAGGAACTCAACAAAGTTGGACTCGCGCTTCTGGGCTATCTGTTGCTATACGTTTCCAATGCCTGTAAGTTAATCCAATTATATAAATTGGCGCCCAACGTGGGGCAATCTATATTTTTTGTTTGTCTGTTGACCGATTTTTAAGCCTTTGTCTTTTCCATTTTCTTGGGCGCAGTAGCGCAGTGGTTAGTGTTCTGGACTACTGTGCGAGGGATCCCAGGTTCGATCCCCGGAAAAACACAAATTACATCTTAAGGTTTTTTCTACTGCGCCACCTCTTGCGAACGTCTGACAAACATCCGAGAGTATGACTGTCCTGAAAAAGCTTCTCAATTCAACCGTTCGGACTCGGCATAAAATTGTAGGTCCCTTCCATTCGTTCCAAAAATAGAAATTCACACAAAACGAATGGTTGCGAGAAGCTAGGCCTTGGGTGTCTACCGCCTGTTGCGCCGCCTATTTTTTTTTTTTTAATATTTTCCATTGGTATAAGAGAAAGTGAAGGTAAGGCACTCCAATGCCAATGTTGTCGCGGTCGTATTTACTTATTCTACTGTGATTGTGGACATTTTCCACAGCCTATAAGGGACATTTCTTGGTTTATAAGATGTTTTGTTGGTTCGGAAACAATGTCTGGGATTAGGTACTTCATGAAGTGTTTATATATGACGTTCCTCAATGGTTTTAATGTGCTTCATTAATATATAGATCGGTTATTTCTTTGAAGAGTTATTTGCAGTCTCTGAATCTATCTAGTCCATATTATATTCTTCAGTTTTTTTTATGTATTTAAATTTCTCGTATACCTATGTAGTAGGTAATTGAAAGATATTGTTTTCGTACAAAATTTCGAACTCGAGATATTGATCAATTCTGATATTACGATGATAGGAGAACTCAAAATAGTGAGTCTCGCAATTATGTCTGTCTGTCCCATAGCTTGGAAATCTAAACGCATGGACGGATTTTTTAAAATCCATCGAGTTATAGGTATATTATTTATGTCGTATTTATTACGTTTTTATTTAACAAGGGTTCAGTTACTAAACCTGAGTACATCTTGAGTGGGTATGATTTTAAACGTAAAATTTGCTGAAATGAATCTAAGATTCTGCGAGATTCGCAATAAGCGAGAAAGTTTCGTGCGACCCAGTCGTGCACATTTTTTTATGTTTTTTTTGTTAGCATCGCTGCACCACACAAATGACTATGACTGATATTATTGCATATTAATTAGGTATCAATTTTACTTGTAGGTAGCTTTGTGGTACAAAAACTATTATTTACCTGAAAATATTACGTTTCGCTTGCTCCCCAGTACTTACATCAAGATTGTTAACTTTAAAACACCACTTTTATGATTACCATAGAAAAGATATATTTGGTTACTATAATAGTCTAAATAATAAACGCATTAGATTTGGATATCTCCTGTAAACCTCAGAACGATGGGAACGAGGGTAAAGTGTAATAGTAACTGAAAAGAGCATAATTTTTTTTTTTTTTTTTTTTCAACAAATTATATAACTTACTCAACTTAACCGCAATATACAGTTTAGTAATTATTTCCATACAATCTTTAAAATCCTTTAGATTAGTGTAGTTTCCATGTATGATTGTTAAAAATGCAATCTACAATAATAAAAAAAATCGCTAAGATATTAATATTCATAAAAATACGAATTATTGTAGGTACTACCGCTATAAATATTTTAAATATTTTCTTCATAATTATTTTAATATTTCCTTTAAATATGTCCCTGTATAATCCCAATGCTAATACCAAGCAAGCCAAAAGATCGAAAGGTGCTAAAATAATATATAATACAGGAGGGTATTCCTATATTAAAAGAGTTTATATTTTATTAATGAAACGAAATTATGTAATAAGAGACTTCATCTTACCAATGGGAATTCGTTAATATTAGCCATTGTCAAACTAAATAGCAGTTTCAAATAGTATACACAAAAAGTTCCTTATAAAGTTCGATAAAATGTGTGCTTTAACCAGATCTGTGTATTTGTCACTAACCTGTAAATACATATTAATAAGTTAGTAATAAGAGATGGGTCAGGGCAATTTCGTAGCTGCTAAAAATTAAAAGAAACCCCAGAAAATGTAGTTGCATGTCAAACATAAAAAAGTAACCCTGAACAAAATTTGGAGGTGCAACAATAATGTCAGTAAAACATCTTTATGTATAAACAGGACAAAAAAATGCAAAAGAATGCATGCATTCTTAGATGATTGCATTTTATTGAATGGTAGAAAATTTAATGCAATCATTGAATGCACTGGAATGAATCAATGTTTAGGCTTTAGGTACTGCTCATGGATTCGAATGGAATGCTGCGAGAAACAAGTTTGTATACTTTAAAATGAGTCTTAGTAGATAATAATCATTTTAACGTTCACCTTTTAAATTTGGTTGGTCAAAATAGTTATTTTTGTATTGTAAATTTCGCCATTGTGAGTTTGTATTGTACCACACCATGGCTTTAAGAACCCCATCTCACTTTATAGTATCCTTGTTTTTAATGACGTGACGCCCATTAGCAGTAATATATCAGTATCCCTTTCAACTTTGTACCTAAGACCAGGGAAACATGTTAGAAAAATAATATAAAAATTAAACTTAGGGATCAAAATAGAGGCTAAAATTTATTAAATCACAATGGTGAATTTTTCCATACAAAATTATCTATTGTGATCTACAAAATACCTAGTTAAAGCGAAAATTGGAATAAGTTGAGTATGTTACGCAAACACAACTAATTATTTAATAGACCGCGAACTTAGAGCAAAATGAGGCACTGCCTATAAGCTGTTTTCAATGGGCAGTACCAATTGCCAATTTATACCGTCACCTTAACGTTATTGTAGGTCGCAATAGATAATCTTATATAGAACAATTTACTACTGTGAAATAGTTAGTAAAACTTAATCTGTACACTAAAAATGACCGCGTAGTGTTATTATGTGGGAAACTATATGTGCCATTTTCCATTGGGGCAAAAAATCAATCTTTTTTTTTTTTGATCCGGATCACTTTTTGCAGATCTCGATATTTTTCAAGATTTACACATACTCTTAAGGTGCTAGTACACGGTATGTAGCACGCCACATATATTATGTGGCTCTGACGTAATTTTGACGTCAGCGTATGGTCCCAATGGATAAATGCCGTGCACAAGCTCTCTTTGTGCACTCTCTGTTGACGTCAGAGCCACATATATATGTGGCGTGCTACATACCGTGTACTAGCACCTTTACACATATTTGAATTTGTTTTCAAAACGAAATTACTAAAACCCTCTTGAAAAGCAATTAATCAGAACAAAAACGTAAATAATGTACATGGACTTAATTTTGGAGCAATTGCTATCATCTTCGCCATATTATTCTTCTTTCTCGTCATCTGTGGATTTCGATTCTTCGTCGATATGATTATCCATATGAAGTTCGTATGTTTCCACGGACAAGCGAAAACAATTTGCACAGTCGATGTACTGTCAAATAACGCACTAATCACTAATGCATTTAAAAAAGCAGATCAATCTGCTTCCATCATGTGCCACGAAAAATCAGAGATCTGAAATAAAATTCTGATGTGCCCAATGGAAAACGACATTAATGTGCGCCCGCATACACTCGCTCTTAACAGCATTATTTGACTGACAGGACTGACAGTTTATTCATTATTTCAACTCCTGCGCCTGCCACCTGCCATAGAATTCCTTGTTTTTGTATTTTCATTTTGCGTGTATTCACAGATAGAAAAGCGGAGGACGAAATTTTGCGTAGAAGATGGAGTAGGTGGGTATGAAGCTGGTGGTGTATTATAAAGTGCAGGGAATTAAGTCCCCGGGAACTAAGTCCACTGAGGGACTCAGTCCCCACCTAGTGGGAAATAAAACCACTTTCTTGAAGTGAACTTAGTTCCCATGTGAGGTGGGAACTAAGCCCACTTTCTTATGGGAACTTAGTACACATTCAACAGTTAAATACGTATGGGGGGCATGCTGCCCCCCTGCAACTCCCCTGCTTGGGTTTACTGTCAGACTTGCAGTATATGTGCGAAATTGGGTATATTGAAAGGGAAATAAAACCACTCAGAGTTTTCGGAATTTATTTCCCACCTTACATGGGAACTAAGTCCACTTCACGAAAGTGGTTTTATTTCCCACTAGGTGGGAACTTGGTCCCTCAGTGGATTTAGTTCCCGGGGACTTATTTCCCTGCACCCTATTATAATATGCAGGTACCTAGTTTCTGCTTTTGCACAAACCAACTATACTATACAATATATGTACATAGTAGAATTTTTACTTTAAATAAATCAAGAAATCATCCATGAAATTTTAAAATCACTTTAAAAAAAAACTTCTTAAAGTGTCCCAGTCCCAGCAATAGCAAATTAAAAAAATGTCAACACTATAAAAGAAACACACTCAAACGAATTATGCTGAGCTTGAACCCAACATTAATTTTTAAATTAGTCATTCACCCTAATTCTGAGATTCGATTCGAATCGAAAGTCATTCGATTTTAGCCAAATGACAATCCAACTTTCGATTTCGATTGAGATTCGTATTTTGTTGATTTCTCCCCACATTCTCAGATTCGATTGGATCGAGTTAAAAGTCAAATTCTATTCGAGCGAAAATGTGTGGTCGAAATGCTCTTTTTCCTTTTCTTTGGGGTGGGTAAATGTGTAGGTATCTGTTTCTGTGGCATACGCCAACGACCGACGGTGCTGTGTTGTGGACAATCAGTCTTGTTGCCTCGATAGTCGATCGGGAGAGCGAGAGATATCTTCGCAAGCAGGGATATGTATGTATGTATATGTATTTCTCTCTCCAAGAATGCATAAATGCCATCTTTACTCAAATTAAAACCAACAACAATTGAGAATCTGAGAGCTGAGTATTTCTAAAGCTGATTTCGAAAATAAAATTCATCCAATGAAATCATTCGATAATGAACTTCTTTCCCTCGAAACTCAGAATGCGAGGAGTTAATTCGAGTGAAAGTTTTGAATTCGAGGGATACTCGATTCGATCGAATCTCAGAATAAGCGTGATTATCTACATAACGTTTTTTCGATCCGCTCTATCCAATTCATACACTTTGGTAGGTAGGTACTATTCAAATCGCGATTTCTTTCTTTCAATATTGTCGCATTAGTTTTTCGAAGTTTTTTCTTTGTTTGTTTGATTTTAAAATGATTTCGATTTTAAAATCATTCAAGTAAAATTTGTGTATAGCTACCTACCTTACGAGTTCAATATTTATGTAAATTTTGACAGTTAGGTACACAATGTGCAGTCGCAGTGTGCATAGAGTAAACGCGCAAACTCAGTAAATCTTCCCTAACGCACTTGACTTACCAAACTGAAGAAGGCAGAAACGAATTCCATTCCAATCCCAATGTCCAATGCTTTATCTTGCAATTCTTGAATGTTTGTATGTATGTACAAGCATACAAGCTATTGCAAAAAATAAGAAAACTTCATATACCTACCTACTTATGTACATCACAGTCAGGGGCGTAGCGAGGGTTCGAGCCTTGGGGGGTGACTTTCATTGAATTGCCGACTTATTTTAGGAACTTGCCGACTGTATAGAAATCATAAAAATCGGCCCAGCAGCGGTTATCGATTTATATCTAACGTCATCGAATTTCACTCCATCATAGAATTTGTTTTTTTGTACAGTGCCAATACCTGATCTCCTATAAATTTGAGCTTAATCGATTCGGTGGTCTTTCGGATATAAGATTTTGATTGTTTTCGTTTGTATGGGAGGCCAATACCTAAACGACCAATCACATGAGAGCGACCAAATACCTACAAACGAACAAATATTCGCAAGTTCTGACAGTTCGTTCACATGAACACTTTTCTAGGTCGCGGCAGTTCGCGAATTTCAGCCATCAGTAGTATTAAGAAAACAAGTTTATAAAAAGTTTAAATAACGAAGTTTCGTTTTTCAAACTATTTGCCGCGAACGAAAATACCATTGCCGCGAATGGTCAAAGTTCGCAATCCACATCAATAAGCCGAGTTCCACAAACTAGCGAATAACATATTCCTCCGAATTTAACCTCAAATTAGAAATGCCGCCCGGTCTTTTCAAATTCGAATCTAAACTCGCTAAATTTTAAGGATTTCAGTCGGCAAATTCTCCGATGCCGACCGTCGAATCTAAAAAAAATTGAATCTAATCGCAAAATTTTAAGGATTTCAGCCGGATTCACCGATGCCGACCGTCCTTTTTGAAATCGATTCGGAACTAGCTAAATGTTTACGAGTTCGTGTGGAACCTTCGAAAATGCCGACTTGTAGGTATACATTTACAAGTTTAAAACCTAGGTAGGTATACCTAATGAATATCCAAACCCAAGATCTAATTTTTAAAATGCTCGTTGATTTGTTAACTCTTGAACAGCGTAATTCCAAAACATTTTGGTCAGACCTATAATTTTTTTAAAATTGCTCGTTGATTTGCCGACTCTTGAAAAGCGTGGGGGTGCGACACCCCCCCTCGCTACGCCCCTGATCACAGTACACATCATAATATGTGTACTGTGTATGTACAATTGAACATGACATCAAAAATTAAATGAGTTCCAATCCAATGTATTTCACCACTCGCTTCAAAGGTTAAATAATCAGTAGGTCCAGAAAAATGTTTGCAGCAATTAGAAATGTACACGTGTTATTTACTCCCTCCTATAATTTTACTTGCTTAGCTATAGCTAGCATTGCATTCGTACAAAAAAAGAAACTTTTACTTAAACCAAAATAACGCTGCAACTTTGTACGATCAGTGCAGTAGATCTAGATATACTTAAGTAGGTATGTATACAGTCATATTTCAAGCTACGTACCTACATTTCCATATATATTTCAAAAAGGGAACCATATATGTATACAGTATACATAATAATAAACTGATTGATGATATACGGAGTGGCCAGATTTGAATAAAATACTTCGCTTTCAAAATAAAAATAAATGTTCAGGGAGAGGAATTTTAATTATGTGGGTACATAGGTAGTTTAAGTATGTATTACATTATATTCCACTAGCATATATTATAAAAATGGAAATAACGACTCACTCACTGACTCATTAATGCCCAGCCTAAAGCCTTTGTTCTAGAAAGTTGGCATTTTCCACAGAGGTTCCCTTTACTTTATGATGACAGTAGGAGTATTTACAATTTTAGTTTAAACTTTAGTTCAACAATTAATCCAATTTCACAGTTTCATTTAAACCTTGAACAGAGTTCGTTCTATAGTTTAAGTTAGTAACACAAATATTTGACGTTGTTTTGCATTTCTTTGAAAGAAAAGACAAGGAACGGTTTTAGAAAAGTCGTTAAAAAGCTAAGTATGTACTGTCAAATTCTATTCATTAAATTTAGTCGAACTGAAGTTTAGATTATATTGTGAAACCGGACGAGTTGAACTTCAAATTTAAACTCACGTTAAGGTTCAGTTGAACTTTAGTTTAGTGTGAAGCTGGGGGTTAGAGGGGTAAAAGAGGGGGTCAGAGTTTGTATGGGAAGATTTTTATTTTTCATCCGATTGACTTCAAACTCGGTTTGCGTACTCTATATAAAAAATAAAGAAAATATGTTTCTCCGATTTTGGAAGTTCAACCCTTAAAGGCGTAAAAGTGGGGTCAAAATAGGGAAAGTACGATAGCCGTTATCAATTTTTCGCGCCTAAATTATCCTACTCGTGCCAAGAAAATCTATTTCTCCGATTTTGGAAATTTTGCTTGGGGTCCGAGTTATTGGTGATGACCCATTTTAAGAGGGCATTTTTAATAACTGCCTTTTGTTCCGTAGATAGTGGCTCAGTCTGCCATAGTATGATCTGTGTTGAGATGCCAGCCAGCGCTTCACTAACAAATTGATGATATAATTTTTGAACTGTTTTTTCCAATAGGGCGTTAAACATCAATCCATTAATGGATATACTCTGTTAAACATAATACTAACTGCTCCTTAGGTAATTTCTTAGGTAAGTTTCCTGCGCGATATATATAAAACAGGGAACTAACTGACTGTTTAGGAATCTCTGTGTACCAAATCCTGGAGGACTGCGCTAATGAGACGCGGGCAAAAGCTAATAGATACTTAATATACATATTATGATTATGACCAATGGTGTCTGATATAATATGGCACAATTTGTGTATGTATGACAAGTGGTATTATGCTATGCCAAATAAATATGACGAATTTTTGTGATACAGTAATACAGTAGGTATACATATTGTGGTTGTGCATGTTCGTCCGAATGTAATGTATTGCAAACAGTGCCGTCGCTGCCACTGTCTGCTGTTGCTCTTGTTGGTGAGCGAAACCGACAGTTTAGGAGCTCTAGCAAATTACAATATTTCATTGTACGATCACGTTTTTTCGCCTAATATGTCCTAAATAATGCTTAAAGTTTTTATTGCTTGAACAAAATAATGTGGTCTTTAGTGGGTTGTAACTTTATCCGATAGACAATAGACATAGCATAGAAAAATAAGAAGGCACTGCTCGTAACAATGGTCTCATCTCTAATGTTTATACATTTTTAAAATAGAGGAAACGTCCAGGAAATCTTTCAAAACCCATTAACGCAAACTATACCTACTTATCTAACATAGTTGTCTTAACCTAAAGATACAGGGAGTGGCTTTTACTAACTGATGTAATCTGCATAAAAACTGATTTGTAGGTTCACTCTTTTATCATGTACTTGCAATGTGTAAAATATCGACAAGAGTTGCCAACTAGTAAAACCATTTAGTCAAAATAATAGTAATGTGTTAGTAGTCTTTAAATTCAGAATGATGTCGATATCCTCCAACCTACCTCATAAATAGGTAGCATTGCATTTGAGTAGATGTTTTTTAAAGAGTATGTGTCTACTAATAATCATGATTAACCTTCGCCATTATGAGTTGTGATAGTTAACCTCAACTCAATGTAGCTATTCCTAAAATCTTACCTGAGGAGGCATTTTGCCATCCATTTATCTGCAGTTTTTTTTTTCCTTTCCTGAAAACAAAAGTAATAAAATCAATTGACGAATATTGGTTCGTATTTTGTTTTTAATTTTTTTTTTTATTTCTTTATTCTCATCGATTAGCTTTTAGAGATCGTGGCAAAATATAATGTCTATTCCAAACCACCATGATTGCGCTGCCTTATAAATTCATCATACCATTTCGAGGCGAACTTTCGCTTAACTTTCAGTCACCTTATCATGGCTCAATACACGAAATATTTCGTAACGACCTCTAATAGGAACTCTGCTCTTAAATTGTTTTAAGAACAATTTTTCAAATCATTAACCCTCTTCAGTTTGTAGTACATAATTTCTTATGTATTGGGTCAAAATCGCCTGTGAATAAGGAAAATGTAAAATTATTCAATAAGAAAATATTGTTAGAAGCATTTTTATTACCAGGGCCACTGCGATAAGGACCAACGGTTTAACAACCACCGATGTAAAGTAGCGGATAAGTTTTGCTATCAAAAAACTAATAAGCCAAAGCACTAGGCAATATGCTAGAAGCTCAGCTGATTGTGTTTGTATAGTTTCAGTCTGTAGGAATGGAGTGTAAGCTTATCAAGTAATCATAACCATATGATATAAAATTTAATTTACCTTTGACATTGACAGTGATTCCCTCATTTCGATATTGTTTGACAATTTGAGTAGGAAATGTTAAGAGGTTCCGTAACACTATAACATAAAAACAAAGTTGTGTAAAGTGAAGTTGGTACATGTTAATTACTAATAATTTTTAGTGTTTAGGTTAAATAAACTGATCTATTATGACCAACAAATTATTTAAGTTGAAGGTTAAAAATTATTATTAATATTATTAGTAAGGTTTAATCTTATTAAATATTTTAGAGAAGTGCGATAATAGAATAAATCAGGTATAAATATTCAAATTCACAAAATATTTTGAGCTCCTTATCATGAGGATTGAAATATCATAAGGATTATAAGGTTTGTTTTATTAAAACAATTATTTTTGTATTTATAGGGATTAGAATTGAATAATTAATCCTCGGCTAATTTGGTGAATCTTATCTTGTTAAATAAACTGTCAAAAAATTATACTAAATTATTCGTTTGACATTTATTTTGCTTTAGATTTATGGGTGAGAAGGAGATAGAACACTGTATATTTCATTATTATTAAAATTTAACTTTTTTGGTTAACTTTTCTATTAAACACTCACAATTGACACAGACGACATAAAACTAATTCCGCTAAACACAAATGATGTACATAGGACCTAAACAATTTCTGAAATTCGTTTCTTTAATGTAGCAAGAGCAAGAGTTTTTTTTTATTTAAAGTTAAACCTATCAAATCACCATAAAAAAATCATTTAAAAACAAAAAAATAACTAAATAGGTAGGTAGTTTCGAAGCTAGGTACGAACCTGAAATTTATTTGTAGGTATAGGTATTTAGAAATGTATTACTTTTTATTTAATATTAAATGAAGGAAATTAAGCACAATAAATTATTTTCAAATGAGAAATAACAAAAGATATTTGTAAATTTGAGTTTTTCAAAGTTAAGCAGTTAAGCTATTTATTAAAATGTCTGTTCGAACGAATTCGAAGTAAGTTAAGAACTGAATCTTTGAACATCAGCGAGCATTTAAATATAAATCCGGGCAGCTAAAAACAGAACAAAACAGAGTTGCACATTTTTGTAACTAGTATGTAGCTATACACACATCTATCTGATGCAACAAAGTAAGTACCTAAGTAGGGGAAACTGGGAATTTATCAGTAAATGCCGTCGTCCAGTAAGTTCGAATGTAGAATAGAACAGAGCAATGATCGCGAGTGTTATGACATATATTTGCTAAGCTATACAAAGCCGTATGGGCAACCTATATATTTAAACGAGTCGTGGAGGAATCGAGATAAAAAAATCATCGCAGTTTCACTAATGTTTGTTTATTCAAGCATTCGGAATCTAATACTATGTATTATGAAATGCAAATGTAGGCAAATATAAGCTGCTCGTATTTTATTTATTTTCTCTAAGAATGAAATTGAAACCTCTATGAATGCATAACACAAGTTAGGTACTAATAAATAGAACACCAAATCCCATACACCCGAAAATTTTAAATTAAAAAGCCGTCTCGGAAACAATGAACTTTTATATTCCTCAGAAGAAATCTGCGTTCCCCGGCGAGTTCAACTGAGAATCCAAGGCGATACATGTATCGAGTGGAATACTTGACGTCACGGCGAATGTCGATAGAAGATTATTAGACGATTCACAAAAACACAAATGAATGAAGAAATGCGAACATCTATGCAGCGCGTTCCCAATCTATTTTGATAGCGGAACGCGGAGCACTTTACTGGAGAGAAAGTCCTTGCGGAGCACTTTACTGGAGAGAAAGTCCTCGCGGAGCACATCGTTGTTTGTGTCCGTACCTATCCCATTTTTCGTAGTTATGGAAAACCAAATAACTATTTAACGATTTTTTTAAATTATATTAAATTGAAGAAATAAGTAGGTAGATAACATTAGGTCTGTTTATTCCACATCTATCTCAGTGAAGTAAAGTAAAGTAGGATTTTTAACACGCAATTACAGCAACTATATAGAGTCTCGAAAGTGTCAAACAGTTCGTAATTGTTGTAATTGCTTGTTAAAAATCCTACTTTACTTTACTTCACTGAGATAGATGTGAAAAAAAACAGACCTAATGTGTGTGATGTGACTTTTAACATTTTATAAAATATTTAAATCTAGTAAATATTTAAAAAAAAATATATATATTTCAAAAACGTTTTTAACTCATTTTCGAGTTGGCAACAGAATAACGAAAACTATAAAATTCTAGTTTCCAAAACTTATCTTTTCTGAAGACTTCTCACGAAAATCCGACGTCTTATAAGCAAATAGGCACCCTATGCCTAGCTTCTAACAACCATTTATTTTGTGAGTGTTTTTATTTTTGGGACAATTTTATGCCGAATGGCTGATTTGAGAAGCTTTTTTTAGGACAGTTAGGGCCAGTTTCAAGACTAGCTGATAAAGTCTCGGATAGCCTATCCGGAATTTATATGTCAGATAAACTTCAACTTTCGGTTTCAAAGGTTTCGGATAGTTATAGCTGACAGATAAAGTCTCGGATAGTTTATCAGCCGGTTCAAGTGGCTGTTAAAGTCTCTATTCGGAAGATAAACGAAATATTTATTTGAAGGGTCTGAAAAAAAATATACTTTCAGAGCATTCTTTCGTTAACGGGCGTAGACGGCAATCCAGACTAACATGGATTTGTTTGAGTCTTAAGAAGACGAATTTGAAGGATTATTACGATCATACTACACGGCCCCGTAGGAGCAGAGTATCTCGCCCAAAGCCAAATTATTTTGAAACCCGCTCGACCATGAAGATTTCAGAATTTGATTCCGGCTTACGGAAACGGCAGACAACGCCTGTGGAAGGAAAATTTTATTCGCTTTTTTCCTAAACATTCCTACCACGAAGGGCCTGTCAACTCGCCGTTGCGTCCTTTTCTGGACGTTGGTGGTGTGGAGACTTAAGTTGTAATGATTCAACAGGCTATGCTGTCGGTGGCTTTAGTCGCCAGTATAGGGTCACCCATGACAGACATGCTGTTTTGATGAAAAACGAACTAACTAAAATTTTAATTAGAGTGATCGATAAGCCTGGAGAGCTTAGGTATCTACTTCCCCATTCTTTTCCTACTCCTATCCGCAAATCACTTCTCACTATTTCTTATCCTAATTCCTTTCCCCTCATGCGTTGGACGAAGGTGGCATACGCCCCGTGCCGATAGTCAGCCTGTTGGGGGAGTTTAAAGGATAGCTCAGCCGCAAACAAAGTATCGGGATGTTTCCATTGGGTTCAAGTCGGGACTTGGCGCGGGTCAATCCAAAACATTAATTTAGGTATCTGTAAGCTATTGCTTCTCTATCAGTGGAGTATGCTAAGGATCGTTGTCATGGTAGAAATCAAAATACTAATACATAAGGTACCCTCGGGAAAAAATGGTTTGTATGTAAGTAGAAATTGACCCTCTTCCTTAGGGTTTTTTTGATAATGTGCTTCCACGAAGATTTTATTCTAAGACATAGCGCCTAATAGCCCTGGTCGTGAGGTCTTGATGGAGTTTAGGTGCAACAATCAACCTAATTTTTATGGACATCAAAAATGGATTGGCCAGGCAAATATCTCTTTGTGGTAGTTTTGCGTCCAGTGAACGCGGTTCTTAAAACTTCCACTCTTCTTAGAAACTTGTATTTCCCCGAAAACAAGATTCGTAAAACTACCCAGTCTTTTCGCTACCAACGCCATTGATTCGTTTTCATTTTGATAGCTCTGAAGTGAGTACCTCCACGATTTATTTCTACCCATTTTTGTACTGTGTTTCAGAAGCACAAAATTGGCTAGTCTGATGGAATTTTCATATTTTTTTCATCTTTCCGCGGGTTTTTATGGCGAAGCACCAAGTGCCTTTTAAGGTAGCTACCCTTTAAGTATATAACCAACTTTGTAGACTGCTGCTTACAGGAGCTGATCTGATCTAGTTGGAAGGAGAGTGTTTTTGCAACAGATAATTTAGTTTATTTATATTGATGCCGATGTATACAATTATTCAATTTCAATTATTTGTGACTATTATCAAATGGAAGTTATTGGGAAGAGTGCAACCTGTCCCATATAACAACCAGAGCAGAACACATTTAGTCGATGCGCTTTACATATAAATTGTTAACAGAAACAGTCCAAATAGATAACACTGTATAGTGTAGTTCTAAGAAATGAATCAGCCGTAGGTATTCCTTCCTACTTAAATCATTGTTAATTTTTAATCAACAAAATATACCAATCAGCAAAGTACACATAATCAAATAATAGCTTATTTTATATTTACAAATATGTAAAGAAGCCGGAAATGTAGATAGGGAACCAATATAAATACACACGTTGCTATATGTACCATCTGTACTAAATTAATCACCCTTTTTATTTTATTACATAGCGACTGCATTTCTATTGAGCAATTCTTTACGTTGGCGTTGTTTTGAAATAACACGTTTGGCACGAGTACGATAACTTAGGCGGCATGAAATAATAACAGACGGGTTAAATTAGCGTTATTTACTATGGGAAAGGTGGGGAGTCCCCAGTTTAGGCGAAAGGACTAGTTTAGAAAAAACAATGATAAAAAAATTAAGCAAAAAACAAAATAATCTATTGATAGAAATAAATTTACATGTTTACAAATAGCATGAAAGAACAAAATTTCCGGCTTTCAAAAATGTTATATGTACAGTACATAGCAGGTCCTTTTTTATTATTATTATAATTTATTAACAATAATATAAAATACTAGCTGACCCGACAGACGTTGTCCTGTCCAAAAAATTTATTTTCTCACATTAAATTTGAAATCGCAACGAATCTCAAAATGTTTTATTTATATTTCGATTGCAATGTTAAAACAACAAAACAATCAAAACTGTTTGCTAGAACATCACCATTTCGTTCATTGCCATGCCTTCTGATACACGACATTTCGTCTTTTGTTGTTTAGCGCGTATTATTTATGGGATGTGCTACGCCCCTTTGTCCAATTTTGTCCAATCTTCAAAGGAACACTCCTGTGCCAATACCTTGTCTGTAAATTTGAACTCAATCGATTCGGTGGTTTTCGAGATACATATAAGATTTTGAATGTTTTTTGTTTTGTATGACCGTGACACGAGATTTTTATATAGGTATGTTGTATGTATAAGATTAAGGTAGCATATTAATTTTGGTGAGTACTTTATTGTACCCCCTAATCTAGATAATTAACCAACATTATTTTTTGTGGAGTAGGTATTTTCTGAAGCATTGAAATGTGCAGACGTCCTGGCCCTATAAAAAATTGCGCAGCTAAAGGCCCATATCGCGTCTTTAGTCGATTATTTAAACTCCAAATCAGTATAAAGAGATAGAAAAACGTTGTCGATTTCACTCTAGATTTTATATCCAATTTGGTTTACTTAGTTCCTGATTAAAATTATTTATATGCATGTAACTCAATTTAATAAGAATTATTTTGTTTAAAAAAAATTACATTTATTATCCATTTATATAAATCCAGTTTCTCCACTATCTTTTCCTAGACAAGTCCGACGATTTTAGCTCCTGTTTCGACAATTTTCGACTAAAAAAAAAGTTTATAACTTTTATGTTTCTAATTAAATTGATATATGACTTGTATGTATACTTACAATAAAAATGAAGGTATTTGATATAAGGTTCAGTATTAAATCGACAAAATGTTCGTTGTTTGAAAATTTTATAGTATAGAATAATATCTGGAAAATATAAAAAAATGGGTAAGAATAGTATAGTTGTAAATATACGGTTATATTACCATAGATACTGTTATGAAGAGTATAGGTTTCAGCATTACTCTAATCATACGGAAACTTATTTTTATTAGAATCCAAGCAAAAATTAGCACAAAGAGAAGAAATAGAAAACTCGCTGCATCTACTGGCATCTTTACGTTTTGTCCGAACCATTGCGATAAAACCGTTATTAGTGGTAGATTCTGTAAGATAGTTTTCTTTTAATTGCATTATCTGATTTGAACGAGTGGTTAAGTAATATTACCGTAAAACATGTTTCATCGTTCCTACTGCAGTATTTTGACATTGTAACTATATTTGCTTTCACAAACTAATCTGAGTTGTCCTTTTATGCTAGAACGAAATAACTGTGGAAGAATAAACGAAGTAAAGTTTATCGAAGTCTATGTCGAACAACTATAACTGAACATGGCGTAGTACGCCATGTTTTTTTTTGTAGAGCTTAACACGAATTAAGGAAAGGAACCAATCCCGAATCCTTGGAATTAGTAAAAGGTTATTAAATCAAACTAACGTTACGTTTTATTTATCCTACTAGACAGCACGGCAAGTGCACAATGGATAGTAGATAGATTATAGATACTATTTAGATATGTAATGCAACTGTGTAGTTTCGTAAGTAGGCATAAATTTCACTTAGCACCTTCATAATTCTGTGCAGTGTATACTAACAAACAGCTTAAACAGGGGATTACCCGAATTGTATTAAAATGCACATGCACTTCAAAAAAATGTTTAGATATGAATCAAAAAGAAAATAAACAGCATATATACTCAGATGGTTAGTGTATTAGTAGTACAACTACATAATGTCGCATCTTATCGCTTTTGAGTAGTCTAAATGCTCTATTCTCTAGCAGCCTGATTTACCCACCCGAGAATTTTAACTAACTATAAAGTTCGTTCACTGCAATTTGGCACCTAGCCTACTACCTATATGTTGCTCAGAAATTATAGATATCGCTGGTGATACATGTTCCCGCTGATAACAATTTACCTAAAACCACGTCAGATTTTCCTTTCCACTTTACTGGAGTACAAACCTAAAATGTTTTATTAATATTGATAATTCCAAGCTGAGGTATAAACATACCCTAGCTGTATCTACCTACGCAACAATAAGTAGGTATTGATAAACAAAAAATAAAGGTGTACTTTTTCGTACTATTAAAATAAAGTACATGTCAAGGTCGCACGTAACTTTGCAAATTTGGATGGGTATTTTTTTTTATGGTAGGTATGCATCTAAGTGTTTGAAAGTCTATATTAAAAACATTTTAGAGTAAAATTACAATTACAATTAATAGATGTAGGTATGTTTAAAGATCTTGAAAAACAGAGCGAGTTCCAACTTCGATTTTCACGGCCGCGTTAGCGCTGGGGTTCATTTGCTCTTTATGTCCTAGCTATCTTAGAAGAGGGATTTACAATTTTCTGACCAGCTCGATGTCGCTGTTTTGGTTGAAATCATTGCGCCCGTTTTCATGTAAACTTTTTTTAATTGCCTACCTATAATAGTTAAAATCCGTTATATGTACTATAATGTAGAGAAAAACTGAGTTCGCTATAAAGTTATGAATGGCTACATAATTACATTAACAATACATTTATGATGAAGTCGTAGGTATGTACCGTTTTCAAAAAAAGTCAATCTTCAAAAGTAGGTATACGGAATACGGCCGTATTCGGATTTTTTGCGAAACGATATCTACCTAATCTTAAATACATAATCTATTTTGGTTTAAATCGTTTAAACAAGTTTCGTCTAACAAATTTAGTAGGGGATTTTATTTTGAACAACTGTATTGCAACAAATCGCTAGAGCCTTTGCCGATCGCATATCCTCCAACATACATACATACAGCATCAGAAGCAATAGCGTTGATGCCGCCAATAGTCAAAAGAAAAGCAACAACTATTCGGCTGGATTTCACCTGACCACTACACACATCGAATTGACACAACTTTTCTCCAAAGCCGAGCTGCAGAAAAGGACGAAAGCAGTCGTGAGCTCACAAGATAAATAGGATGGGAGCATGGGCAGCGCTTTAGCGAGGAAATAGAGAGGTGGTCGTAAAACACCAGTAACACGACAATGCGATAATTTGGTCGGAGGAATGTACGACTGACCTTTGGTTCCCATAAAAACTTGCAGTGATACTCTTGCCAATCGTTTCTTTGCACACAGAAGAACAAAATTGTAAGTCCTTTTTTTCATTGATTATGCGAATAAATTTCGGTCTTGTTGGCATTAACGGGTTTTGGAGCTATAAAGCGAACAATCTGCACACAGAGATGGGATACGTAGAGCGAATAAATACCAATGTTCCTTATCGACCGATATTAACGCTCAAGTGATGTTTTAAAACCATACCTGAACTGACCCCAACCCAGTCGTGCATTTTTGTTTTAATTACAAATCGTGCTATATATTAAAATTTCAATCGAATATCTTTGATTTTAAGCAAAATATTGAGAAAGTAGTAATTAGGCAGCTTTTCTCCCACGCAATCAACTGTGAAGGGGGGATCCTGTCAGTCGTTACTTAATTGGAAACGAAAACTTACTGCTTTAGTTCAGAGATTTATCGTTATGGCTCAAGTCTCAATTAGTACATATCTCAAAAAGGAGTTTATTTCCTATAAATAAGGTAAATAAATATAATGTACCTACATAAGAGGCATGCATTTACCTAACCAAACTTTCATACAATCAATGATTTGTGTATGTCCATTTTATCTAAAGCCCGTAAAAAAAACCTTTCTTTTCCGTTCGGAATTTACTTTCCTTTTATTTCAAGACTGCAAAGCGAATAGCTCAGGAAGCATGGGTTTGTCGAAAACTAGAACATCGTACTCTGACTTAATTTATTTAGCCAAAATATCAACTGCTGATTGGTAAACAACGGAATACATACTACTTACACCTGACCGTTTCTCGATTCCAATTCAATTTCCCGCTGAGTCTTCTGTTTATAATTAGCATTCACGCACACGCGACCAAAGACCAAACACTTTTTGTTTACATCCAATTTCACTAATCTCACCTGTCAAACGCCATATGATCGTGATCAGCAGCACTCTTGTCAAGCC
This sequence comes from Cheilosia scutellata, assembly GCA_955612985.1. Lineage (NCBI taxonomy): Eukaryota > Metazoa > Arthropoda > Insecta > Diptera > Syrphidae > Cheilosia > Cheilosia scutellata. The sequence continues at coordinate 17,059,399 of OY015311.1, forward strand.
CCAGCTGTCACTGTATTACGAAAACAAATTCATCCTTGACCCCGATTGCGAGACCATGATGCACGAGCTGAAATGCGAACAAAGCCCATCTATCATCATTAAACCAACTAAAAGAACAACACATTCCCAAAATTTGTAGTAAAGGTCAAAGTTTATTATAAGTGATATCGTCTCTCTCATAGTAAAATAAATAAAAATTATTATTTACTTGTAATCCCACGCTGCCGTAGTTGCTGGCGATGCGCTACAGCAGCACCTATTTGTTTAGCGACATACTTTCGACGCTCGTCAACAGTGCGTCAGCCTCTGCCACCTGGTCTTCGGTGCTCAGATTTTTCAAGCGATTCTCGAGTGCGTCCAGGTCATCGATGTCCTGCTTCTGTATGAACAGATACCGCAGCATAACACCGATTAGCATACACATGTCACTCAGAATTTTTTGCTTCTCCGGAGTCGGGTTCTCGTAGCGCAGCTTCATTAGACGCCATTTACTCTCGGCTAGCTCGAAAGGCGTTTTGCCACTGCGGTCGCAGATGTGCACACTGGCACCACCCTGCAGTAGAATTGTTACTACTTTGTTAAAGTTGTTCGAGCTGGCTGAGATCACGGCCAAGTGCAGGGGTGTGTTGCCCAAGGAATCTACTATATTCGGATTTGCACCATACTTTAAAAGTTGACTGACAATGTCAGCGTAGCCACGGCACGCAGCCAAATGCAGCGCACTACGTTTGTGTTCGTCCGAGCAGTTTGGATCGGTTCCGTTATCAAGCATACGCGTGAGTAGCCCCATGTTGCAAATTGAGGCGGCAAGTCGCAGTTTACGGCCTTTCGATCCGGCGAGGACATTAGGATACATGCTAGCTAGGCGATTCTTCATTTTGCTGCGACAACGCATTTTTAAAGAATGGCTGCCGGACGGAAGACTGGATGGGCGCATCAGTGGTCCCATGTCTGATGGCTTCGCCTGAGGCTCGGGAAAAGGTTTCCAACGGTCTTCATCACGCGGACCGTCGTCTAGCATGTTGAGTTTCATTATTAGAGGTATTGGAAGGATAAAATTACCATCGTTGCTGTCGTTGCTGGTGTCTACTCCTGAGTCGTTTGAAGCCATCCCGCTGCGTGTGTTTGGCTGCTTGGGTTGGAAATTTACCAAATTCGATGGCAAATTGATGTTCTCCCCTCGATAGGATTAGTTTTTCCGTTTCCTTTTTTTGTTTTTTCTCGAAATTGTAAGATGAATGCAAAAATGCTTTGTTTGTTTTTGTTTAATGTCGTCGTTTTTCTTTGCACTTGCACTAATGAATAAAAAATAATATACGCATGACAGCTGATGGGTGTTTTGTCAAGCGTTGAATGTATCCAATTGGAAATTTGTTGCCTCAGTGGCTGAATGCTGAAGGTAGTGCATTCAGTAGGAAAGTTTGCAGTGTTAGCAAGCATATAGATGGGACAAAGCACAATTGTTGTTTTATCAATTTATTATTGGGATAAGCAAAGTTAGCAAGTTTAATAGGTTAAACTTCAAATATTTTTATTTTTGAATGTCAACAGACACGCTCGTTCGTTAAACTAATGCATCACAAACGTGTTTACATTTTCTATTTAAATAGCTTGCATTAATTTTATTTTTATTTTTTTAAAAGAATTTTTAAAGAATTTTAAAGAATTATAGAAAGAATAATAATGCCATTTTTGTTGCGCTGGCACTAGCCATTGATAACTCCATCTGAGTTATAATAATGTGCTAAATCTTTAGCGGCCCCTGGACAGCGCATCACCCTATTGTGCCGTCTCAGTAAAAGATTGTTTTCAACCTGTGGAGCAGCGAGTGTTCTCCATAGTCCATCGTCATCGTCATTCTTCAAAATGCCAAGAGCCAATTAGTTCTTTGGGGGTTATTTTCTTTGCATTTTTCTACATCTGTCATCTGGCTGCTTTAAATAGTTTGAGTTGCAAATTAATTCGACTAATAGACAAAAAAAAAAAAAAAAAAAATTTAGTGGACATAATTTTTTCATGATAGCGTTTGAGAGAATAGATGACAGCCATGTTTTTCTGGATCTGTTTCAGTTTATTTGTGTATCCTGTAGCTGAGCGAGCAACGTAAACAGAACCAGAATTTACTTCAGAAGGAAAATCCTTTCTGTTCTGTTTCAGTTCAGAGAAAGTTCTGGGGCCTGTTTCTCCGCTACTACATCAACTACATCAACTACATCATACAACATCGATTCTACACTACATCAGATACATTTTTCTGTTTCACACATCACACTGGAAGTGTTGTATGATGTAGCTAATTGATGTAGTTGATTTGACATTTTATACATAAAGGATTATAAAGGATTTATATACTATGGAGGATTTTGATTTTAATATTTTTGACGACGATTTTGAGTTATATGTATACGTGTGCAAAGAAGACCTCAATATTCCTTGAAAAAATAAATTTTAATAATATGGACGATCCATATTTTATTGAGAGGTTAAAATGACAAACATTTGTATTGAATTTTTGGTTGAACGCTTACATATTATGTAGGTGCATTTATTTCACACCCACTAAATTGCAACCATTATAATAATAAATAGTTGGCGCAACCGGCAACAGGCGTGTAAACACCCTGGCTATGGCCTAGCTTCTCACAACCATTCGTTGTAATCCAACACACTAACCACTGCGCTACTGCACCCAGACATTATACATTGTCTAAAAAAATATAAAAATAAACATATAATATCAATAATTTCCTTTGTTAAAACAAAATAAATAACTAACTTTAGTATATTTTTGCTTATATCCACTCATAATCTTAATTACAACACGTTTGTACCTTTGCTACATCAAAATATTTTGCTGTATGAATGTAGCAAAAATTTATCGTTTGTTGTACTACAATAATGTAGTATAAAAAGCTGTGAAACAGAATCATACTTTCTTCCAATACTTCCAGTCGATTCTCCGTGCCTACACTGATGTAGTACAACAGATACTACAACGACTCTGTGAAACAGAATTGATGTAGTACAACTGTCAATTTGCTACATTGTAGCTGATGTAGTAGCGGAGAAACAGGCCCCTGGCCCAGTCATGCACTTTCTTTTAAACGGCTTTACTGAGACCGACTAAAACCATTTGGAAAACGAACATGTTCAATTTTATTTTATAGGTAGGTACTTATGTAAATTTTGAAATATAGGTAGCACCCCATGTTGTACCACCACTTTCTATACCTATCCTCCACAGGAAGGTATATTCTATTCACACCACAGACCCCGATAAAGTATATATATTATATTCTGAACCAGGATCAAATTTTGAATCGAATTAGCCATGTCCGTCTGTCTGTCTGTTGAGAACACGATAGCGTCGAAACGAATCGACCTAGGTGAATGAAATTTTGTAGGTAGCAGAACTTTTTTTGCCCTCGTCAGGTTGGTATTGAAAATGGGATATGTCGGTCAAGTAGTCGGGTACCTTCCATAAACCAATATTAATCCCTTTTGTGGCCCTCTGTCTGTTGAAAATAGGATAGCGTCCAAACGAATCGACTTAAGTGAATGAAATTTTGTGAGAGGACTTTTTTTTATGGTCGTCAGAGGTTGCTATGAAAAATTGTCTATGTCGGTCAAGTAATTCTGGTACGTTCCATACAAAAGTAATATTAGACCCATGCGTGTACAGTAAGTACCTATATACTAAAAATATTTCATTCATTCATGCAAACATTTTGCATGACATTTATGCAGTGCGAGTGTATCAAAGCAAAGCAACGGCCAGGCCGATGATAAATGTTACGCCTAGTTAGAGCGGCTGAATTGGAAATCTTAGAATAGTTATGTAATGTAATACCTGTACTACCGCGGAATATGTGCATTTTTCGGTTTAAACAATAAACCTGCGACCCGTCGCTCCAGTATTCTAGTATACTAACCAGTAAGCCACTTCGTCCATTAAAAACAATATACTTGAATTGAGACAACTAGAAGTCAATCTGTTATTAGGATGATCGACTAATGACCACCGAATTATATCGTGGACAAATTTATCGAAATTAGGTATCTTCATTGTGGAGTGAATCACAAAAACTGGTTAGGGAATATGTGAGTTGCAATTAATGCGGATTGGTCACATATTTAAAGCCTTCTAGACGTGAAAAATTGCCTATTTTACTATATTTTGGTCCATTTGATCACATTGTGATGAAAGCTTGTCAGTTCTGATCTATTGGCCATATTCAAGAAAATCTGAACATTTACCTGTGGTTATATAGCTACATATACTATAGCTTTTGCCCGAGGCTTTGCTCGCGTAGCCCTCAGGATTTGATACACAGAGATTCCCCTGATTAGTTTCCTCTTTTATATTTATATATCACGCACAGTGATGCCATTCTGACCGGATTCCGGTCATATCTGACCGAAATCTGTTTACTCTGACCGGAGAAAATTTTGAAATCCGGCCTAACCGTTTTTTGACCGGAACGAAAAATGTTTTTAACCGGAAATCTCTATTTTGACTGGAAAAATAAAATTGTCCTACTGATTATAAATAGAGATAGATTTCTATAACTTGAATAAAACTTCGCCATACATTACGAACCTGCTCCCAAGTTCAAACAGAAACCAATTTAATGCGAATATGGGACTACAACATCACGCATGGAATTCTGCTCCGGGAGCAGGATAATAAATTATCTTATAGGCCAATTTTTTGACGTTTTCTTTTGCTAGAATGTTGAAGAGGACATTAAACAATGAATTTCAATTTCAATTAAGTTTGAAATTCGATAAATCTCAGATTGGAGATTGGTGAACTACTCTTTTCAAGTGTCAGAAAATTATCCGAGAATAATTATTTGGCTCAATTGACACACGGCCTTAGTACATCCATTAACGATTTGGCTACACTCAGGCGTCATTGCAATGAAATAAAATTTGGCAGGTAAAATAATAGTGAAATTGAAAACACAAACAAATTCTATAGTTAAGCCGAAGCGGACGCCCGTTTTTGATGTCCTCACGCAAATATCAAATGAAGATTTGTATCGAAAGCACAATGGTGAGAAAAAGAACGTGTCAGAATTATTTCTGAAAGTGGATTTTCCGTGCATTTTCTATGCTATCTACCTTTCTTCTTTACTCACTCAAAATCTACCTGTGTCGCTGGATACGACGTTCATTGGAAGGCGTGTATGGCCATGCACTAAAAGTGTATTTCAGAATTTAAAACATGTCATATAAAATGAAAAATTAGTTTCAGTAAATTTTAAACAAACGAAATAAAAAACAAGTTTACAAACTCAAGATTCACATAAGTATTATAAAAACGTTTTCTAAACATCGATAATGCAGGTGAACATAAAAATTCGTAAATTGTATAGGTATTTTCTATTTTTGACCGGGTTTCAGGTCAAAAATTCTCATTTTAACTATTGACCGGATTTTTTGACCGGATTTAGAAAATAAAAATCCGGTCATGCGGTCAGATGTGACCGGATTCACTTTTTTTTAGTGGCAACACTGATCACGCAGAATACATACCTATAAGAAAGTACCTAATGAGTATTTAGTATCTCTTATAAATATGTTTAACACCCTATGGGAGAAAACAAGTCAAAGACTTATGATCAATTTGTAAGTACAGCGCTGGCATCTCAACACAGATCATACTTTAGCAGGCTGAGTCAGCAAATCCTTAATTATATTTCACACTGCCCAGATCTTCCTATACTGTGCAACATATATGCAACCGGAAAGAACGTCAGGATGTGTACTAGTTTCTAGCAGCATGCGTATGCTCTATTCTTACACAGAAATCAGCTTGAATATCTATGGAGTACGTACGCTTTAGTGGTTAGTGTGCTGGACTACTGTGCGAGGGATCCCAGGTTCGATCCCCGGAAAAACACAAATTACATCTTAAGGTTTTTTCTACTGCGCCACCTCTCGCGAACGTCTGACAAACATCCGAGAGTCTAACTGTCCTGAAAAAGCTTCTCAATTCAGCCGTTCGGATTCGGCATAATATTGTAGGTCCCTTCCATTCGTCCCAAAAAATAAAAACTCACACAAAACGAATGGTTGTGAGAAGCTAGGCCTAGGGTGTCTACACGCCTGTTGCGCCAACTATTTATTTATTTATTTTTTTACGTACGCTGGAGTTAGATGAAGGGAATTACACAAAAAGGGCCCCTGAAAGGGGGTCATAGCCAATAACTCGAGCCCCAAGCAAAATTTCCAAAATCGGAAAGATTAATTATCTTTATTTCTTATAATAGACTACAACTACACAAACAGAGTTTGAAGTCGATCGGATAAAAAATACAAATTGCGCCTTTTACCTCTTTAAGGGTCGAATTTCATAAATCGGAGATATACATTTTCTTTATTTCTCATATAGAGTACACAAACCGAGTTTGAAGTCAATCAGATGAAAAATAAAAATGGTCCCATAAATATTTTGACCCCCCTTTTACCCCTTTAAGGGTTGAATTTCGAAATATCCTTGCTTATTCCTTGTATACTACATTATAAAGGAACATATGTGCAAGATTGCTGCTTTCTAGAGCAAAGGGTTGGGCTGGGCATTGATGATCAGTGACAGTGAGTCGTAAACTCCATTTTTATATATGAGAAGAAGATTCATAACTAGCATGCAGTTTTATACATATATTCATAACTGGCATGCAGTGTTATCTAACCTGAAGTTAGTAATTATTAAAATTTCACCGATAACTTTAATGTTGCTGCTATTGAGAGAACAGAAATTGAGTCAATTGAGCGATGAGGATATACTGTAGTGTAGGCCACCGACATAAGGGTCGTTGTAAATAATTTACATACCTACTATACCTTTATTTTTTAGGGTCTGAAAATATCTTCATACATTTATATTTCGGATAATAATATGTACTGTTTTAGTACATATTTCTGCTCAGCAAATTATTTAACTTCTAATTTGCAAATTACGAATCATTAAAATTTAGAAACAAGTGCTTTATGAGGCATTCGCAGAAAATGTAAAACAAGTTTATTGGAATAACTTAATGCACAGCAAGAATTCAGCATTTTGCTGCAGTCCTCCCTCATTAGAGCGAAAGTATTCCTAATTGCTGTCAAGAAATACTTCTTTTGAGGGTTTCTTCACACTCCCATACACCTCTTTGATGAGTCTATGCACTTTGAATTTCATTTCCTTAAATTTCCACTCAGCGACATCGTTCTTTCGTCATAAAACGCTTAACGATGACATTCACATTTACATTTTCGATTGCTAATTTTTACAAGTCGCTCATTAACTTCAAGGATGTGTCACTGTATTTGATTCTCTTTATTTTCCATTCTATCAGCTACTACTATAATGTTCCGAAAACAACGACTTTAAATTGAACGTAAATCCTTTCACAAACACGTTGATCCACATCATTGACAGCGGTAGGAAAAAAAATATTAACCCTCTCTCGTCAGCGCGAACAACGGCGAGTACATATTGGAAACCGTTTAGGTTTAGATACTTTCGTGCCGAATTCTGAACGACACAAATCCCACTTTCTTCTTTCCGACATAATGTGGTCTATGTTTTTATGTACATACATATGTGGGGTATACGTATACGTATACTGCTTGTGTTTCTATTGAATGCATGTGTTGTATGCATAGTATTAGAGCGGTGCAATGAGCGTCAAATGTCAACAAGAGGTTAGGTGGGCTGTAATACCCAATGTCTGGGTAAGTATAAGTATATATCCTTATTTTTCGATGTGTCACCCATTCATCTTTCCTTGGGTTTTGACTGCAACCACCGGAAGGTACAATAGATTTTTGCATGAAGGATATATGTTAGTACACATGTACTCCTATAGCACCTGTACGGTTGTCAGTTTCCTTCCATATACCTATTTCGAAAAACAATTGAATGAGAGAAAAAGTAGAGTAAATCCTGAAAATAAGGATAAAAATGTGACTTCCTTTTTGGGTGGATTCGACATGGAGTGAGGAGGAAATTTATTTTATTTTATTCTTTTAAACATTTTTAGTGGTTAGTTCACGTTTTTTGTTCTGCTGGTTTTTGTAGTACTCACAGGACCGTCTTATTGCACCACATTGGATGTGTGGATATGTTTGGTGATAATATATCACTTGAGTGTATTTTGCGGCAAACGACAATGGTGGGCGGTAGACAAGCGAGAGGGAGAATGTTTGTTAAATTTTGGCTGGCGTTAAGGATGTCACCTAATCTCATCGGTTGTACTTGAAAGGTACCATGTGCACGAAATGTAGATTATCGCTCATTTTAGAAGTTTTACTGGCGCTGCTGCTGGCTTTGGTGGGACTAGTGAAGTTTTGGTGTCAGGTTTCTTCGTTTTTGTTTTGGTTTGCTGTTGCGGCTTATCAGGTTGGGAATGATTCAGGATCAACAGCGTTTCACTCAAAGTCAAAATGCAATAGGTTTTTGACATAAGAAGGAAAGCTTCATTACTTAGACTGCGAGTGTTGCGATATGAACAGTTTTTCTATTACATAATATATTACAAACTGTTGTGACAGAAGGATAGGGTATTTTATTGGAATTTTCAAACTTTGAGTAGGTATTTCTATGTTTCGGTAAGAATAATAGTTTTTCTTTAAAAAGTCTATAACTGTAATGCGGATATTTAAGAATGCAATGCTTGTAGGCATTTAGTAAGCTATCAGTTTTTCCATGACCACTCACCTAATACTCCTTTTGGGACTAAATTGTCCCAACCTACGGGACAGAGGGGTTAGAATATTCCCGGGGTAAGGCATGCCTGTCGTAGAAGGCAACTAAAATCCCATCCCTAAGGCAAGGCGTAAAGCGACCCGTACCGAGGTCTGAATGGTGCTGGGGACGTGAAAATACAGCATCGCTAATGGAGCCCTCCAGATACCTGGAGCCCTCTGGTTGTAATGTAGCCTTACCACATTACAGGGGTCTCTGAAGTGGTTGACCTTCCTTTCCTCCATACTCGTGGGATCGAATCTAACAAACACAAACACAGGTACACAGGAAAATCCATTCAGGAGAAACTCTGTATTGATGCGTTGACTTCTTCTTCGTTGAAACAACTCCCAGAGCCTAAGTGAAAAAGGACTAGATCTCCAAATAACGAAGATCCCTTCCCACAGTCATTCGCCGAAATCGTCTCGAACAAAGTAAGAAAGTCGGTGAAGCAAAGCGTTCATAGAGGTCAAAAAGAGAAGAAGGATAAATACCCGGAGATAAACACGGAACAGATGTTAAAACCCAGAAGTAAAGAACCGGGGAAAAAAATTGCGGGACAAGATCAAAATGTCGAGTGGACAAAAGCGGTAGAAAAGATCGGTGAAAGATGCGAAAGGTGAAGACTAACCCTGAGCTGAATGCATTGGGGTTTGATGTAACCCCCATACGAAAGGAGGTAAAAGGGGAGTTACTACTGGAGCTCAAGAAAGCATCAGATGGTCGAACCTCAGAGCATCGATGTAAATTAAGACAAATTCTCGGGGAAATAGCGGAAGTTAGATCCCTAACGCACGAGGTGCTAGTTGAGAGCAAAGACCTAAATAGAAGACAGAAGGAGTTTTTCCAAACTTCGTCATACCGTCCCATATGTCTGTTAGACACAATGGGTAAAATATTGGAGCGAATCATATGCAACCGATTGGAAGTGGCATTGTACACCATATGTTAACATCGAGCGCAATATGGGAAGCAGTAAGGCAGGTTAGAGCGAGAACTTCGTCGGCTGGAAAGAGTTAGAGAGAGCAATCAAGCCCAAGTATCTCGCAGGAATCAGAGATCGGCAAATATCGAAAGGACAACATAAATCGCTAATTGTTTGAAGTGTGCATTAGCAAACATGACTGAGCTGAATACATCAGGCTAAAACCCCCTGTGGGGCGGCTGTGGGAGGGGGTTTAGTGGGTAAAAGTCCTACACTGTCACCCAGTACTTGCTGAATTTCGTTTTTGAAGATTACCCCTCCCAACGGAAAAAAGGACTAAATTGTCAAATAAAAAGCATTTGCTATACTAGTCTGAATGATATTCTAGTTCCGGGCCAGCGGCGACGTATTCAAACCTATGAATTTATAACCAAACAGCGCTCTGCCATATTCCAAGTAGTATGATAGGGTAGGGAACATGTTTTTACATTTGCGGTGCGACTATACTGTTCTTCCGAGCTGGTTGCAGCACTTTAAAGGTGACCACGACGAGCATCAAACATATCTTAAGGATTTTCTGGTACAAAATTGTCTCTAATGCGGGATAGGAAACAATTGTCAAAACTAAAAGGGGTCAAAGAACCTGCCATGCATTGGAGCTCTCGTTTAACAAGATGGAGAAAAAGCAGGTCGTCCGCGAAATAAATTGCACACTGATCCTAAATAACTAAAACAATATCCAAAACACCCGATATCTCCTTTATGCTCATAGTTAATCATTTAATTGCCATTAAATCATATACAAACGCCACACTCATCCTTATCGATTCGGCCCACAATAAACAAACCATCAGCAGAGCCGCCAAATTTCATATAACCAAACACCATATCCTATACAAAACCCAATGGATATCCATTAAGGGCTTATATAATGCTAAAATCCTTTCGAATCCTTTGGCACAATTGTTATCTCTGGAACATTCCACCATATCGCTGGTCGCCAACAAAATATCCACCGCCACCCAATCACGTATCAGTGATAAATACCCCAATAAAATCCCAGCGAAACCTCCGAAAAGCCAAAACCAGACGAATCCTTCCACCGGAATCTGAATAAAATACTAAAATAAAACAACAAACAAAATACATATTCTCACATACATTTGTAAATACTAAATAAATTGGCAACCATTAAAGACGGATTTAAGCACCCAACACAGAGATACATATCCCCTAAAGTTAAAGATGACTCGTAGGGATGGTTATGGTCGTGAACAATGAGACGATACCTCCTCAATGATTACCCACTCCCACTGAAGAAGCTAATTACTGAAGATGTGCTTCCAAAGCGAAATTGGTTAGCCAGCGAATGGCTTCCCATTATCCGTTAGCAACAAGCAACGAGTCGGAGTATCCTATCCTAATTCTCTACCGCAAAAGGATGCTGAGGGATTTTTGGCTCAATGTCACCATAGTTCTCCCCCTATTATTGTAATCAGTAACAGTGGTTAAATTCCTCGGCAGCAGAGATCAACAGCGAGAAGAAGCTGAATATGTAAAGGTGGCTCTTGCCAAGGCTCTCGGGGGCCAACCAATTAAGAGTTGAATACTATTTTGGCAACAGCGTTAATATAAATAGAAATATTTTAAACATATTTGGGTGTTGCAATCTTAATTACCTTTTCGATAAGCACACCGGAAGTACGGGTGGAGGTATCACTTTTTTTCTCATACAATCTCATGCGACTTATTGGCCAGATGTCTTCTCATATCCTTTTTGAGTATGGGGGTTTTTTTTAGTATACCCTGGCCAATATGGCGAATTCTTTCGATATTGCTTATAGTGATAGAAAATTCTTTTAACGTATGCGTCGTCAGTTGTTGCTGCGCCACTTTCTATGGCCACTGATGGTGGGGGAGGGAAAAGTTTTCACAGCCAGATGGAATGCAAAAAAAAGAAAGAAAGAAAAGAAACACTACATCGAAGATGATTTTTCATGATTCTTGGCATTTTCAAGGAGTAAAGCGTTGCTGATATAGAACCGATTTTGCAGGCTACTTTGTAATCTGTCCGCTTGTCGGCAGAGTTCTGGGGTATATTGTAGCAGATCGAACTGGCAATCTGCCTTGTTATATACTTTGATTCGTTTTATTGATTCGATTTAGATGCCGTAAAGTTTTGAGTTGCTTGGAATACTGTGCGAACTTTAAGCGTTACAATTGCAACGGGTGTGATAGTTAGCTAAGGCGGGGGATTGACATGAGTGATATCAGTGATTGAATTGTTTGTGTGGTAATCTTTACGAGTTTTAGGAAGTTCTTCGAAACAAAACTGCTGCAGCTATTTGTTGAAACACTTATCGTTCACAGGCTGCGATGATGCTTTAAGTTTCAATATACATAATTTTGTTTTGGTTGTTATTAAATTGAAAGGTCCTTACCATCAATAATCATTTTTAATTTTAACCTCCAACTTAATATTCTGACGTTCACAATAGGAAATTTATATGGAAAATTCGCCATGGTAAGTTCATGAAATTTAACCTGGACACTAAAAATGATTCTTAGTACCTACACTGGAATGACTCTAACCCACTACACTTTGGCCACCACATCATTTATGGAACACGACTAAACTTTATTTTCGTTTCGTATGCACAAAACACACGTGCAGAATTCACTGCGCAGCAGGATTAGAATACAATGTTCTTATGTGGTGAAACAAATGTAAATTCTGCACCCACCGCAGCACTGCAACATGTCTCTATTTCTAAATCCACTGCATATAGCAACGCAGTGAATTAAATTTAATATACTTGGCAGCATCGAATTTTTAAATTCAGCTACTGATGCATACGAGGAAAAAAGAGACGGGAATTATTTGTCGTTTGTGTTGCACTCTCGTATTTTTCCTCGCATTGACAGCAACCGCTGCAAATTGAATTCTGCACATCTGTTTCATCTGCAGTACTGCTTGCAGTGAAGCATTCAGAATTTCTGCACATGTGTTTTAGGCATTATGTCTACGTTGAGACAAATGCCCAAAACACATGTGCAGAATTCACTGCGCAGCAGGATTAGAATACACATGTTCTTATGTGGTGAAACAAATGTAAATTCTGCAGCCACCGCAGCACTGCAACATGTCTCTATTTCTAAATCCACTGCATAGCAACGCAGTGAATTAAATTAAGTCGAATTTTTAAATTCAGCTATAGATGCATACGAGGAAAAGAGAGACGGGAATTATTTGTCGTCTTTGTTTCACTCACGTATTTTTCCCCTCATTGACAGCAACCGCTGCAAATTGAATTCTGCACATGTGTTTCATCTGCAGTACTGCATGCAGTGAAGCATTCAGAATTTCTGCACATGTGTTTTAGGCAAAAGTATTAGAAATGTTAGTGTACGCAGCTTTAGAGAAACTACATTTTAGCTGGACTCCACTAGCTAAAACCCCAGCTAAATGTTGACATGGAGTGCGTTGTGGATATAAGTGTCACTGAAAACAGCTGTTTAAAACTAACTTTCTTTAAAAATGCATCGACACGAAAAAAACGATACATTTTCATAGCGCTTTCTTTTTTCCTTGTCTGCTACTCTTTGATCTTAAATATTTCACTTTCAATGGATTCCTTGTCAAGTTATTCATTGAAAAAGCTCATCCGCTCATTTACTTCTCCGCAACATAAGAACACAACAGAAAAAAAACAACAAGATCTGTCAAAATTTAGCTTGAGAAAATGCCCCGAACCATTAATAGGCGCGCTAAATTTTGATAGATACATGCGGTACAGTCTGAAAATAAAATTTGATTTTTTAGCTGAAGCAGCGTACCGCTCGGCTAAATAGATTCGCTTAAAATTTAGCTGGAGAGACTTTGGTATGCGAGCTAAAATTTAGCTTAAGTGCGAGCTTCACATCTTAAGTGTATTGTAGTTCACAATATTTAATTTTAGCTAGGCGAATAGTTATGAGAAGCTAGGCAATTGCACGCGTATATATATCTACCAATTTTTCTTTCTCTAGTTGTGTTTTTTTCGTCTCCATCAGAGCTTGGCTACGTAAAATAAACACTAAACTGCCCATTAAAAATCGTTACTTTTTCATTGTCCGATTAGGTATAGCGTATAGTGCCCTATGCACCACAAACCAGAGAGAATAGACCACCAGCTCCGCCCAAAAATGAGAGATCCATAGAGCCAGTTTCAAAAAGTTATTAGGTGGTTAAGTATATGTGCCATGCTGAAGTAAATGGACGGCGAATTGGTCACGCATACAATGGCACCTAATAACATTTACAGTTATTTCTGTGGTACAACACGTATTCACAGATAGAAAAGGAGGCGGCGCTACTCATTTCAAAACTGGCTCTATGGAATTCTCTTTTTTGCCCGAAGCTGGTAGTCTATTCTCTCTGGTTTGTGCTATGCACAAATCTGAAAAAAATTGGCTCTCCCTAAAGTCTTAAAAATACCATATGCTATAGTAGGTACATTTCAGGAATGGAGTGTTGAATTTTTAATATTTTTTATATGCAAGTAATTGATAAAAAAAATTTGATCAAAATCAATTCATAAAAACCGAGATATAAGGTAGGTAATTAAAAAATGCGAAGTTTTGGCAATTCGGGTTTAGCGCATTAAAGTCAATCGTATTAAAATTAAAAAAAATATATATTTTTTTTGTATAGAAAATTTGGCCAAATACATAAATAAAAATTGTTGAATTAACAATGATTTAATCTGGATAATTATCGGGGTGAACAGCGTCGCGGGGATAGAGAAAAATGTAGCCAACCCATATGTAATAAATTTACATTGGCTGATTGGCTCTCTAAATTCAGAACAGAATTGTTTTTTGTTCCACTTAAACATAAAGAATGGTCTCGACCATAAGAATTTATAGCCTTCACCTTAAATTATAGATATATAAGGTTAATATAATATTGTTTTAAGGAAAATACCACATTACCTACGAGCATTGTGTCATGTCGCGGTTACCTCCCCATAATATGTAATATGTATGTACCTACATCCGTTAGCTTCGCTATTGTAAATAAATAATTGAAATAAAATGTATATACCTATGTAACATACCTGCTGTACTTCTCCGTATTTCAACTACAGCGCACTTCACTGTGCTAATTGTTGAATGGGGAGGGGATTCCTTCTTTCCTTTGTGTACCTACTTGGACTTGCATTAATTCGGTTTGTTTACGTTTTGTTTATGTCATAAACTCAACGTTATTCTTCACAACAAATATCGCATTTGTTTTATCAATTTCAGTCGTGGTTTTATAAAGTGACAATTCGACGTTTAACATAGTCCCTATACGTGCACATCTTGTTTTCCATTTTATCCAACCACCGCAACTGTACCTAGTTTATTCATAATTTACTGCCTTTAAATTGAGCCGAATAAAATGCTAGACATCAATTGTATTGTTTGTACGGATAATTTCATTCCAACCGCTGAAATATTCGCTACAAGATGCGGTCATTTATTTCACAAGGCATGCATTATGCCTTGGTTGCAGCGGTAAGAGCTTATATATCTACAAATTCATAAACGCCTATCCTGCAGAATGTACTATGCCAACGTGTAACTTGAAGCTGCGAAGCGGGGATTGGATTACCCAATTGCCAACGAAAAATGCACAGTTGTCGAAATCATTGACTATATAATAATATCTAGTTAATGGTCAAAATGATTACAATTGCATTTTTACCATCATCGTTTATGTTTTATGTCGTCCTCGTAATGTTGGTTATTGAAAGAGTTGAAACAGTTGTTAGCTAATTTGGCGTGGTGTACGCTAAAGCCTTCATAAACTTTTCCGCAATTGCTCAGATGCTGGAGCCCATAATCGAGAAGATGTGGCCTCTTTTTCTACATAATATGATCCTGCGCTTATGTGTCTGATTCAATATGGAATTTTATTATGTATTTATGAATTTGCCTCACATAGACGTTCAATTTGTTTTTAAGTCTAAATGCATTCTTTTCTGATGAATTTCAGTTCCCACACATGTCCTCAGTGTCGCAACATTTGCACCGCTGCCGATGTCCACAAGCTGTACTTTAACGTGGATACTGGCAACAGTGTTGACCATCGGACTGTAAATGAGCTTTTGGACAATGCCAACCACCAAATCAATGAAAGTGAAAGGAATCGCAAGAAAGCAAACGAACGGATTAAAGGCCTCACGCAGACGCAACAAGAATTAAAGTAGGTAAGTCTAAAATTAAGGAAATATGCAGTTTATTCATGTTTAATGATATAGGAGGACGATTGACAATCTCAAGGAAAAGATAAAATCAAACGATTGCACTATTAGATCGTTGACTGAAGAGGTAAAGGCAATATATATAAATCCACAAGCAGCCTTTGACGTGAATATCAATTTGTCTTGTTGTTTAGGTAAAACGATTGAAAAAGGAAATCAATATTTCACAGACCGAAACTAACAAAATTCAAGCCACACTAGACCGGGAGCTCAGAACAAGACTGTAACTACATACTTTTAATTTTAATATGCAAAGTTTGATAAGATTTTTTTTATTAGAAATGTGGAGGAACAATTACGACGACTAGAGTCCATAATTATAGATTTGGAAAAGTAAGTATCGTATTTGTTAGCAATCACGATGTACTTATAGACAATTGAAAATTTCCAGTGAACTCCGCTCTAGTGAAAACATGAGAAACTGCCTAAGCGATGTCCTTGACACGGTTAAAATTACTTTTAGTCACTTGAAGTGGTTAGCTCATGAGAGAGCCCGAAATGCTGGATGGATGTTTGTTTGGGCAAGAGACGGCAAAATTTTAGCTCGCAGAGATGAACGTAGCACTGTTTTCCACATTGCTAGCCCTGAAGATCTATGCAAAATTGCATAGCTTTAAATCAGATACAAGAGAGCACTGTATACAACATGAATTTAATATAAGCTTATATTTTTATGGATTTTGTAATCTACTTGTTTCAATGTAGTTTTTTTTCCAAATGGAAACCACATTAGGAGACATAAAACTCAATCTCGTGGATACATTTTGACCATTGTGGAAACTGCTAATTCTTCCTGAGACGAAAGACAGCTGTACACGCCTCACGAATTTAAGATGGATTTCATCTCTTAATCGGAAACTAGAAACTGGTCTTTTGATTTCCTGACAAAAATTCTTGGATGCACTTTTAAGACCTGATTAAAAGTGAACTCTGAAATAAAATACATAAGTGGCGTTGCAATTTAGGGTAGACCAGGGTCCAAAAAATCGTATCCTTCCACTTGTCTTAGGTCTTCATTTACTGCATTAGCATTAGCCTTCTGGGTTGGATTCGAAGACCCTCCGCCTCCGGGTCCAAGTGCTAGGGTTCATTTGCTTTACATGTCCGGGCTATCGTATGCGCTGATGCGCTATTTTTTGACTAGGACGTTGTCGCTGTATAGCGTCGCTGAATCTCGCCCAAAGCTCTGTATACACACAAATGGGACATTTAACGAAAAATCGTACTCTCGAAGCGACCGATTATTTTTAGATAGATTTCAATCCCCAGCGATATAAAGTAGCACTGTAAGCAACCATGATTCGACCATCAATTACTTAATAAAATCATTGGCCATTAATTGGAGTAGTACTTCTGATGTACATTATAACATTTTACCTTAAATTACAAGAAAAAAAAAAAAACAAATCACAGACAAAAATCATTTCACTAAACATTCAAACATTCTGTCTTGTCATCTCTGTGTTCGTAAAGAAAATCGGTTTCTATGAAAGGTCACCACTCGCATATCGAATGTCCTTTGAAAAAATGTCATTGATTGTTGTATCTTTTGCAAAGCAGGACGTTCCATCCATGTAGGAGGATGCGGAGAAGTGGCAAAAACACATGAAACTGAATATCATTCTTTACTTCAATTCTCTGGGATAGTTTCTGATGGGGTGATAAAACTTTAAGATATATCCTCAGACACAGATCCACATAGAGACACATCCTTCTACTAACGTAGTAGCGGGATTTTTAAAAGCGACATTTTGCCATACATACTACATACATACATACTTCTATTACAACCGGCGAGTTTTCAGTTTTTCCCGCCGTTTCTGTCTTTTATCCTTATCGTCCTTCCACTGTCCTGCCATCCCAATAAGTAAACTGTTTTTTCTCAGTTTCTTTACTTCTTTTAAGGATAACTTGAGGAACATTGTAGCCGTATCCCTACCGAAGCGGTGCACTTTGTCCAGCAGCAGCTATAACCATGTCCCTGTATCTATGTGAAACTGCACATCAGATGCAATATCTTCGTCGTGTTGGCCATGTGTGCTTAGCTACCGTCATCGTTCGATGTTGATGCACTGTTCGTAGAGCGCTCCCGTCTGAGTGCTTCAATGCCTCACGCTGAATGGATGGCGTATTGATGATTGATCGTTTTTCATCTTGTACCTCTATTCTAAATACAGTGCGGAGTGTTGGTTTTTTATTCTATAACAGTGCCAAGTTGTGGGTCGGTGACGGTGGGATCCTTTCCTCTATATTCTCTACGCTTTAAGCGTCTTTTGTTTTTTATGTTGACGAATAAGAGCAGAACTTGCTAACGCCAATACCCACACTCTAACGTTCGCTTAAGTACTTTTAAATTGTAAGTTATCCGGGCGAAATATGTGTATCTTGGCCTGACTTTATACACTATAGTCGTATATATCCATCGACATGCGATAATATTGAGCACCAATTTTCCAATAAGTGAATGATGGTTAAATATTAAAGTCAGTAGAATTTGTCGTTACGTTTGTTATATGTAGGTACACGATTAAGTTAATCTTAGCTCATGGTAATTTTAATCCTTGCTTGTGTTTCAGTACCTAGAAAATATTTTCTTTTTTCATTTTTGTGTAGGTTACACCAGCGGTTCTCAAACTTATTAAGCTGTTGGAACCCTAAACAAGGCCCAAATATATTTCGGAACCCCAACTCTTAAAGATATAAAAAATTAAAAATAACACATTTGAAAATCAATTTTTTTATTTAATACATTTTTTTTAAGGTTAGTGTGAAGAATGAAACTGTTTCATTGTTTGATTTATAATATTTTTTAAATTGACTTCTATCTTCGAAAGCTGTATTCGCATCTGGGGCAGCGTCCAATCTCGTAGTCTTTGCATAAGTAGTATACGCTGAAAATCCTGCTTCACAGCGATGCGTTGTGACAAAAGGGAGCAAATTTAATACCCTATCGTGGTATCCGCCGGGAGGAAATATTTACGGAAAAAAATATTTTGGTATCGTCAAATCCGCGAAGTGAACAGTTCCCCGTGTGGGTAATGTCAATGAGTTTCACTGTATCGTTGAAAACGTTCAAATCAAACTTTTCCCGAACAAAATGTAATTTCTCGCCCGTATCAAAATTATTGCGGATTTCATAGGTTTTCTTGCTTGCTGTACGTCATATATAGGTAATCATATTTTTTACTATTTTTTCGACAAACTTTGGCGCCATATTTTTCGAAACAAGACTTACCCAAACCGTTTTTTCGACGAATGTCCAGGAACTAGAAGAACTTAGAGATAACTGGTCTGACAAGGAGAGAAGATGCGATCGGAATAAAGATCGAAGAGAATAATCGAAAAAATTAAATGTAGGTATCATGTTCGTCGAATCGACGAAGATTACCCTTCTAGGGTTAAGAAAATGTATGCATATAAAAAAGCTGGGGTCTCATCGCGTAAGGCTAAAACGATCGAACGACGTCGTCTCGACGATGCTGCTACTTCGTGTAACAACCAAAAAACGATGATCGTCGAAACGATTGAACGATCATCGTTTCTTGTTGCTTCACGTAAACAATTTAACTGTCAAGTAGCGTCGTCGAAACGATTCGATTGAACGATGGCTCTTTGGCAATCGTTTCATCGTTTTTGGTATATTTTGTTACCATTTAGGGTTAGCAAAACAAATTCTTTAACATTTATTACTTCAATCAAATTTTTCATAATTACAAATAGTACACTTCATTCTGCATTAGTGTGGTGAAATGTGAAAATATAGAAAACATATCCATTTCCTTCATTTTAGTTAATCGAAATTGGTACACTAGAAAGTTCACATCACACCCTTGTTGGAGTACACAATCATAGAATTGCATTCATTAAATGGTTTTTGAAAAATGCATTCACCAATTTTCTCTTATTTTACAACCCCTATCAATAAAATGTTTGCTGCAACGAAAAATGTTTACCTTTTTACCTATACATACATTTCCACATAAAAGACAACAACACACACAAATTATATACCCTTTTTATTGGTTTCCAGTTGTCACAGTTTGTTTACAGCCCTGCTCAAACTGTTCAAAACGAAAACGATGGACGATTCGATTGAACGACGAGACCCCTGATTTATTAAGCCGAACATTTGTAATAAATCTCTGCAACATTGAACTTTATTAAAATCAATAAATAATCTTTCTAAAACACATTTCATCAGGGATTTCCATGAAATCATGCACTGCTCCTCTTAACCTGTCTCATATTCTTCTCTGAGAACACCGCTCCTTTCGTTCTTCCTCTAATGCATTATGTTTTATTTAAATCACTTTTAAAATAAACTTTTCATAATATGCCTCCGACAAATGCAGCTAAACAGAACTGTATTGACAAATGAAAGACCGCCGTTTGACAGTGAAACTACCTTTCCCAAAAACGTATCGATAAGGAAACGTTTCCGCCAGATTCCACGATAGCAGTAGGAGGTGAAAGGGAATCGAATAGGTGAAGTGAAACTTAATTACGACTTATTCCACGATAGCCTGTTTGGCAAGTTCAGGGTATTCACTCCTAATATACCAACCCAAAATTCGTTCAATGATACAGAATCATAATACATGTTTTGGTGAAGAAGAACTCTGCAGATCTATAACGGCCATACTATTCACTCACTTTAATCCGGATTAAAGTTCGCACCCAGGTTTAAATGAGTTTAACCCAAAAATTAAACCCAAATCCTAAACCGTTTTTTAACCTTGTCGGCGTTTAATCCGATTAAGTTTAAACAGTTTAAGTCATTTAACCCGGGTTAAAACTAAATTGCATATTATTGACTATTATTCTTAATTCAAGAAAGTCGCGGAACCCTTAAAACTGTTCCACGGAACTCCAGGAACCACAAAATCCCAATATTTGTTCCCCCAAAATTAAACGGCGGCCTTTTGGTGCTTACTAATTATACCTACTGCTACTACTTGGAAGTATTAGTAAGCCCTCATTCTAGAAAGCAAACTGACTTGTAAAACGCAATATCCTGGAGCGTGTTGATATTGCCGCTACAGCTCTGGTACTGCCCCAAAAAAAGTTTTTGGGAGGAAATGGGGGTCGAATCACATATATTGGCTCTTACGTATCATGAGCATGACGTGATGGGACACTGCATTATTGGCAAGCACGCTCTCAGTTTGGGTCTCCCTGCCAACGATTTATGTAGAAGCTGCATGGACGAGGAGGAGGAAGAGATTATTATTCACCTGCTGTGCACGTGCCCAGCCCCTTCTGGTTCAACGGGATCCTGTCACAAATAGGCCACTAAGTGAGGATGTACTTGTTGCGGCCTGCAACCCTAACCTAACCTAACCTATAGTCATAGGCTCAGCCACATAAGGGCATAAATCTGTAATTCGGTTGTGGACACATTGTTCCAATTGCTTAACGATAGATATCTGATTTTGTAAGCAAGTGGCAGCAAATGCGACCATTCGCATGAAAGCAATCCGTTTGTGGCCCAGCACTCGTCTTTTCTAAAAAAATAAAATACCTACATTCCAAAAAACACTGGTTAGGATTGCACCCTATCCTTTTCCGCAGCTTCAATTCAAGAACAATTCAAGAACAGAAGGGCGGAGATGATTTTTCCCAATATCTGAATTGAATAATCTCATCATCTCATCCCGCTTTCCTGGTCACTGCAGCGTATTATTCCCGACGGAAATCATGGCGACCAAGGAGGCCCCGGTGGACTGCGATGGCTGCGGTATATTAATATGCTTACCTAGAACGAATAGCCGCTTTTAAATCCCTGCATTCCTTTCGCCAAATCCAAAACCACCCTTTATTGCGGCTATAATCTTTCAACGATTTAGCGAAACAATTCAAAATGCACCTCATATGGGTGCCCCGCCATAGATAGGGCCGAACTCGAAAGGCGTGGCACTACTTTGTGACGATTCAACGGGAGAAGAAGAGACTCTATATGCCTCTCGCTTTTTGCAAAATCTCAAACTTAATCTGCCCAGCCCTCTCAAGCTCAACGATCTCGCTAAAATAAGCATCATCAGTCGCTTCCAACGGGTACTTTTGAAATCATCAGATAATATGGTGGTATCACAATGGACACACGTAGGGCTAAGTGTAGCTGCACTTCGTATAATCGACCACCCGGCTATCATAGGAATATCTATCCGGTTACTCCTTTATATCCTGCTAAATGAAAATGTACCCAATAATGAACAAATTCAAATTTAAGTAACATTTATCAACACCTTGTACCTATACCCGTTTTAATTTGTTGGTCACATTCATTTCAGCACTTCTTTTAAAGTTTCAGTGAAATTAATTTAAGTGTAACTAGGTATTTTTGCCGTTAGAAGTTGTGAAAGTGGTAGATATAGAACATACGGATTGACCACCAAAATGACATCTGATATGGTCTATATCTTTTTGCCAGAAGTCACAGGGTTAATTAAGTTTGCTTAATTGAAATTTCTCCATTAAATATCGTACATACCACAATTTTACCTATACCTAGACTATTAATATAGGAGCTGTCCAGAGCGGTAGCACAATCCTGTTATTAAGAATGTACATAATTATATATACGAGTAGGTATACATACTTGAAGATAAAAAAAAGTGCTACATAGATTTCGTATAATAGTAAATGTTGTCGCCATTTTATTCACAAGTATTTTATTATTTAACGAGTTTTGTAATTAGTTAACAGATTGTGAACTTTATGAACGCCTACTTATACTTACTGAGCTGGCGCTGCAGTCCGGGGTGGACCTGGGCCACAACCAATACGCCTCTCCAGTTAGCACAATCTTTGGCTAACTGCCTCCAGTTGCGCACTCGAAGTTGAGGTCGCCTTCCAATTGTGAGTTCGCTGTTAAATCTCCTTCTCCCAAACCTCGTACTGATATGCAAACGCACCATTGACAGCTCGTTGTGTTCTGCCAATGATGAAGATATCGTCAGCGTATATGCAAGTAGTTGCACAGACTTTTGGAAAATTCTGCCCTTGGTGTTGGCTTGCAAGTTTCGCACAATTTTCTCAAGAATGGTGTTTATAAAGTCACATGACAGTGCATCACCCTGGCTCAATCATTTTTTGGCATCAAAAAAGGTCTCCACCATTATGAACGTCACCCTCACTTAAAACCCTGAACGCGATCGAATTGTAGTTTTCGTTTGTCAAGTTGAGAATTCTGCCAACAGTCATGCATGACTCTTGCTCGGCCATCTTTTTCACATTATGTGACTTAGGCCTAGGCCACGCACTGAGCGGCAAGCGGCAGAGCGGCAAAAATCTGAGCGGCAATCATAAGCGGCAAGTGGCCATTTATTAAGCGGCAATTCTCATAGAAGATATTTTTTGTATATGTATTTTTTTTATGGGAGGTGCAATGCCCCTTTGTCCAATTTTGACCAATCTTCACAGAAGCACTCCAGGACCAATATCTAAGGTCATCTGTAAGTTTGAGCTCAATGAATTTGGTGGTTTTCGAGATATGTATACGATTTTTAATGTCTTTTTTGGTATGGGCGGAGCCACGGCCCTTTGTCCGATTTTGACCAAACTTAACAAAATAGCCTTTGTGCCAAAAAATAAGATTTTCTTAAAATTAGAGCTCAATCGGTTTTGTGGTTTTTGAGATATACCATGGTTTTAGTATGGGAGGTGCCACGCCCCTTTATCCAATTTTTATTTTACATACAAACCAGCTACAAAAGAATACCTTTCCATCAAAAAAAGAATCATTACATTTGGTGTTGCCAAACTCGAGATATAAACGTTCAAACATACATGATGATTTCTTGCCGCTCAGCACTGCACTACCAGTGCTGCCAGATATTTTCACCAAAAATCGTAATTACTAGCTTTCGAAGTCGTGGAAATACGATTTTGTTGGAAATAAAAAAAAAAAAAACAAAAAAAAAAACACAAAAGAACGTTATTATACTACAATTTAGGTATTACAACCTAAATCATTTTGGATAACATAAACATTTTTCGAAACATAACATTTTTAATTTATTAAATCAGAAAAAAAAAATATTTAGACATGTTTTTACGACTGTATTCTATTACAGTCTACCTCCTTACACATATACATACATACTTGAATTAAATTGATTCAAAACGCTGCTATTTATATTCAAATTCCTTGCAAGGTTTCTGTGGCCAACGAATTTCTTGTTTTCGTTTTATTTAGGTTAACCGCCGAAAATATACGTTCAACAGTAGCAGATGAATTCGGAAGTGATAAGACTTCAAAAATGAATTTTTTCATTAACGGAAATGGTAAACTTTCATCACCATGCTTTGTTTGTAAAACGTTTTTCCAAAAAAATGTTACATATATTGAAGATCGAGGTGCAGAAAAAAGATTTTCAAAATTGAGGTTTCTTATCTCACGAAATTCGGCATCGGTGTCTTGAATAACTTTATTTAGAATTAAATTTGGAAAACTTTTGAATAATGGATAAAAATAATCTACTTAGAAGGGTTAAACTTTGAAGCAATTGGTTTTTGAAGTCAAATCTTTTTAAGATTTGATGGAAAAGCTCTATATAAAAATCCAAGCAAGTTTGAATGCTTCAACATCGTCCCTGTTTAGATTTAAAGAATCCATTTGGTCTTGAACTTTTACACCGAGATACAATTTGCCAAAGAAACAATATTCGAAGGCAATCTAAATTCATCATTAAGGTATTTTATGTTTACCACCTTTAAAATATCGGGTTTGAAAAAAATCTAAAATATAAAAACTAATTGCTTCACTTCATCATACATTTTATGTATTTATGGCTACTCGTTCAACTTCACATTTTCAGAAGATATTTGAAAATTGCAAATGAATTTTTGTATTCAATAAATTTGAAAAATCTTGGAATTTTATGTTTTTTTAGCTCAAAAATCTTGGAATAAGTTTTAAGCTCTAAAATCGTAAAAATACGATAAATCGTGGAATCTGGCACCGCTGTGCACTACACTAAAATAATAGAACAGAATTGAAAGCTGAGCGACGCCGCTCTGCCGCTCAGAAACGTCGGTTGCCGCTCAGCGACCGCGTGGCCACCGCCACAAGCCACATCCATACAATTTCATATGTTTGAAATATTTTTTGCCGCTCAGAATTTTGCCGCTCTGCCGCTTGCCGCTCAGTGCGTGGCCTAGGCCTTATGTGACGGCCGGGGCTTAAGCGACGACGACGTACATAAGTGTATACTTATTGTATCAAATTCATGTATTTTTCAAAAGTAGCAGAAATAACCGACTCTATAAAATTTCCCAAAATGCAATAACATTAGACGTAGACCTATAAATTGGAGAATAATACGAGTAGGATAATTGACACATCTCAATTGTTTGATTGATCCTAAGTGGATTTTCTTTAATTTTTGACACTTGCTTAAGCCCAGATAATTTCATTAAAGGTTTAGATAGAAGAAAATATATTCGAAAAAGTGTCATTTATATAGCCTTGAGATTTGTCTTCAGAAAAGAAAGTAATCGCATGATGTGGTGTCAAATGGCGTGATTATGGGCGTCGCAGTGGAGGCTTCCGAGCGAATTCATTGTCGTTGAAAAATATGGGCTTTAAATGTGTTCCATGGAAATTTGCAAAAGAGGAAAATTCGATGAACATCGACCAGTAGCGCCTGCTTTTAACAGGCAAACGCTACCTATGCCTCCACGGTTAAAATGCAATTTCTGTTTTTCCGTGAATCGAACCTGGTAGCCCTCGCTCAGTAGTCCACTACACTAAAGCGTGAGCCCACATTTTAGTCATTTTTAGTTTTCAGTTTTAATTCTACGAAGTCACAATGCCACAATTTATGATATACTTAGAATTTTTTTTATTGTAACCTACAAAATATTTAATAAAGGTTAAAAGTAATTTATTAGTAAAAATTAAAAAAAAAATCTAGTTTTGCTATATATGCCACTGCTTTTCCCCAAGTCCTAGAATAGAACAAAAAGGAAACTAAACTAAATAATGAATAGCTTTTACTCACATACACTTTCCGCTGTTATGATTTCCTTGTATTTCATTCGTTTCGTACTCTGATGCTGCTTGCTATCAGGAAAGTTATCCTGTCTAACCCCATCGTTTGAGAGTTAACGCTCCTGCCTAGTGCTATAGAAATGGACTCCTTAGCTGCCATTGCCACGGCCACTTACAAAAGAAACCACAATAAGCCACAAAAAAAAGAGGAAGAAGAAAAAGAAAGTACATATCGAATATCGCAAATTTACTTTGCATCCTTTTGAGAACATCATAGTGCGTCAGGATATATAGAATTAGAGACTATACCTACTCCTTGCTACGATATATCGATAAATCAACCAATCCATTAGAGATCAGATGTTGTGGCATTGGTTACATAAATACATTTAGTACCCACGCCATTATTTGGGCACATATCCGTACAGTGCTATGTGTTAATCATATTGATGGCTACGAGAAGAACGTAAGTAAACGAAGTGTTTGTTGATGTCTACGATGAAAGGATGGAAATGTGAGATGATTCCTGCTGGTCGCTACTTCTATCCCTGAATGGAAAAAGAGTTCGTTTAATATTTATGTGTCAGGACTTTGGCTGTGTAGTGTGTTGTGCACGGTGGACGTCTTAATTATACTTTTTTTTGTGTTCTTATTTGCGCTTTGTGAACGTGGGTTGACTGATGAACTAGAAATAGCTCCTTTGGCTTGTAATTTTGATGAGAATGTGAATTTGGTTTCCGATTCGATTAAAAAATTGGCAAACAGTGAAATATTTTATAATCATAAGGGGTTAGAGAATTTTTTTCTGACAAATGAATATCACTTTTTCATGAATACTAATTATGGTAGACGAGGACTTGCTGTCAAATAAATTAACGGTGGCATTCGATGTGACGTCTTCGATAACACTCGCTCTATACTTAATGAATCCTTAAAATAAATTGGAACTTATGAATGAATTACCCTGCCAATTAAAGCCACCAATTGGTATTGTATTTCATCATAATTAAAAATTGTATGCCAATCGTTGATTTTTGATTAAGATCGAGCACATGAAATTCAAAGAGAGAATCGGTTAACCAATTCTATTTTGAATTTTTTGAAATGTCAGATAGTTTGCTGCAGCACTTACATGTCTAGATCTTGCTTGTGATGTGGTGAAGTGGGCCAGAGTAGGTACATTTCTCATCCTCATTTTTGAAGTCGTTGTGTGGATACTTAGTTGTAAAGGATAGGATCCATGGTATCAATAAGCTTGTGACAATTAAATTTCCCTACAACACGAAATGGCAAGTCATATCCCCTATACTACATCCCGAGACCCAGAGTAGAGTGACATTGGCTTCCCGAGTGGTATTTCTCCTGGAAGGATATAGGACATAAATGACATTGATTGAAGGTTGACTATTATATATGTATTGTACACAGTTCAGTTGCTTAATTTTTGATTTCGGGCGCTCGTTAAAATAAAGGCTCAGCTCAGTTTTGACATCAAATATCACAAACCGCGGTACTAATAATCATTTTTAGTGTCCAGGCTAACTTTTATGAAGTCACAATGGCAAAAATTTCCATATAAAATTATCTATTGTGACCGTCAAAATATTTAAGTTGAAGGTTAAAAATGATTATTGGTAAGCCCCAAAGGCTTTAGCTTATTTGACTGATAGCGCGGTACTAATGACCATTTTTAACAGAAGTAAGGTAGGTAGTCTATCATGCCTCTGATTTTTAGTGTTTAGGTTATGTTTTACGAACTCACAGGTCACAGCAGGGAAGCTCTGATCAACTCCGTACTTGTCTAGCAAGTCGTTACAAAGAGTTCTCAGATGCTTCAAAAAATTCCATTTATTTTATATAGGAGAACCTTTTGAAAAAAATCTGGATACAGGGGCGTAGCGAGGGTTCGAGACATAGTTCGCAGGAACTATCCCTGGCCTATATCTAAGATTGTGATGATGCCGACCGTCCTTATTAAAATCGAATCGAAACTCGCTAAAATTTAAAGAGTTCAGTCGGCAAATTCACCGATGCCGACCGTCCTTTTTAAAATCGAAACTAGGACAAGCTACATATAGATAACCAAATATAAATTGGCAATTCCGAAATATGGAACCTTTTAAAATGCCGATTTGTATACATTTCCAAGTTTGAAAACCTATACCTGGTGAAAATCCAAACTCACTTCTTATTAGTTAACAATTTCTGAAAATTGCTCGTTTTTGCAGAATTTGTTTTTAGTTGCTTAAGTTACTAAATGTAGCTTCCTTGATTCGTCGACTCTTGCCTACTACCCCCTCCCGTCGCTACGGCCCTGTCTGGATGTAATTACCCCTTATGTTCCTCGGATTTGTCCAAACCATAATTTGACACCATCCAGGCGAATCCACCAATCACGATACCGAATACTGACAGTTACTAAGACCTGAAGTTCTATATAGCGCTACAAAAAACGATCTAGAAAGAGGTTGTCTCTGTAAGGATGAAGTTTGTGCTTATTTGAGAGATGTAGTATTCTATAACCGGCCCAAAACGCTCCAAAAATTATACTCTGCAATCCTTAAATCGGTAAAAAAACTAAATTTATAAATAACCAGCTCAAATCATTTTTCAAATAAACTAAAACTTATATACTGTAATGTAATAAATACAGTTTTAAGCGCTCACAGTAGCCAATTTTTCTATATAACTTTGGGCCTTACCAATAATAATTTTTAATCTTCAACTTAAATATTTTGACGGTCACAATGGATAAATTTATATGAAAATTTTCGCCATTGTGACTTCGTAAAAGTTAACCTGGACAATAAATAGTTGGTGCAACAGCCGTGTAGACATTCGTATGTGTGAGTTTTTATTTTTGGACCAATGGAAGGGACCTACAATTTTATGCCGAGTCCGAATGGCTGAATTGAGAAGCTTTTTCAGGACAGTTATATATATATTCTCGGATGTTTATCAGACGTTCGCGAGATGTGGCGCAGTGGAAAAAACCGTAAGATGTAATTTGAGTTTTTCCGGGAATCGAACCTGGGAACCCTCGCACAGCAGACCAACACAATAACCCCTGAGGACTGAGCCACTGCGCCCCTGTTTTTAAAAATGGTTATTAGTAAGTCTTGGGAAGTACACACCATAAGGCCACTCTCTGATTTGTCAATTCGGTATTTATACAGCTTTACCGAACACAACCGAACCGAAACAAAACCTTTCTAACGACCATCGTCTTCCACGTTTATCTATATTAGCCAATGAATTTAATAAAATCATCTACTTATTATTGTTTTTTTATTATCTTATCTTATTGTATTCTCATTGCTTCAAGCCCCTGAATTGCTATATCAATAACTTTGACCATTTTACATGCAGCGACAGCGTAACTTTCGACATGCACTTAAAATTGCATTTCAGCGGAATATTTCAAATGCACATTGTCGTCCTTAGGGCGAGAATCGAAAATCTCTTCAGTGAAAAGAAACTTCATACAACTCGATAGTATGTGTTTTTTTTTGGTATACCTACCTCTCTCTAGCTTGTTTTATGGTAGGCAGTTTGGCAGGCATCCAAATTTACCAAATCTTCAAAAAATATTTCGAAAATCGACGAACACAACCAAGAAAGTAAAAAAAAAAAGTTCGTCTAACTTCCCCCATACGATAGGAAGCATTTTGCTACTTTTTTTTTCCACAGCCCGCTACTCCTCATCGAAACACGTGGCCTAAAAAACTACCGAAAATTATTTCAATATTCCTTCGCGCATTTCCCAAACAATTTCTTTCTCGTCTGTCCATTGAAGGCTCTTCCAAAATGAAACCTAAAACGAAGAGGGAAGAGTTTTTTTTTTCTTCATTGTGAACTTAAAACCGTCTCGTTACACGGAAGCGACTATTTATGTACACATTGTATGCAATTAAGTGTCCCGGTGTCCTGGTGTCGTCCTATGCAATTTTCCAGTGTGGAAAGGAGATTCGCTGTTTATAAGCAATCTCGCAGTTGTTGTACCTTAAGTGATAGGGTATGCTATACACATATTGATGCAGGTACCAGTATAAAGTTCTATACACTAAAAAATAGAACTTCGATTGGATTCATGATTCATGATGAAAATTCATTACTGGGTCGGACCAACATTCAAGTTTGGTCAGAATTTTGCACTAGGTTGATGTTGATATAGCCATTTTTGAAAAAGACAAAAATTATATTTTCAAAAAAGGTTTTCATAGCAAGTAGGTATCGACTTCTAATATAGACAGGATGTTTGCACAAGATCCGTGTTAATTCAGAAAGATGGACAGAATCGTAAGACCAGTCTTTTTATTATCAAATTTGGTCTAAATCTCGGGTTCTAGATCTACAATTTCACGAAGCCAGTGCTCTTAAGAGTTAAGATCAAATCAACATTTAAAAAGGGCATACTTTATTTAGGTTTCGAAGACTCTTGGGGAAGATCAGCTATGGTGTTTTGCACTCTATTTAATCAAAACTCAATACATCGCGCTACAGATAAGCCCTATACAAGGCTTTGGGGATTTTTGGAAACTCTGATATTGTTCATTTCTCTCTATGGTCGGGGTTTTGACCCTCCCTACTGGGCTGGAACGGTCCAAAGCCAAGTTCATGGCCGACCTACGCAAATAACTTCCCATTAATTCGTCGGCATATTGTTAAATATTGTTCCAAAAATGATGAAAGATTGTTGCTGATGATTGTCGAAGAGACGAATGCAATGAAATGATTTGACAACAGGTTTCAATCTTTGGGAAATAAATTCATTCCACAGATGAGTTGATATTTACAGTCGCCATTTCCATTCACTAGGAATTGTTTAGCTCCTAGAAGCTGTCTAGATAAGATGAGAGCTAAATTTCTGGCATAAGATACATTTCCAGCCCAAGAAACAATATCTGAGCCAAAACTTATAAGTTATAACCATCTAGGTTATAGGGTATCACACCAATTATTTCAAACTCCTACCATGGCTTCTAATATTTTTCGTATCCTTTTGTGTTTCTCCATCTCATTGCTGCGGACACGAGTGATTCCTTAGGCTGATTTTTGCCAGTGGGTGGCTCTTTAGCCACGAGTGCTGCAAGTAAAACCTGTGTATACATCAAGACTGCAGTCCCAAGTGGGCAATGGAACCATGATGGCCGGGCGCAAAGTGTTCATGCAGAATGTTTTGATTTTTGCAATGTGTCCCAAATAGTTCGACGACCATACGATGACTACGACCGAATAGGCGATACGGTGGTGGACATTTTATCTTACCTACACAAAAATCATTGTCCATAGATGGAGACTTTCAGATTGGAAGGAGCTTCATTTGTTGTTGGTGCTGATGGGCGACTCACTGATGATGGTGGTGGCTTATTTGAAACTTTGTTGGTGATGGGCCCCATTCTGAAGTAAGCCAGCTTTAAAGTCCATGCGGATAATGTCCTTCATATTATGCAGAACTTTTTTTTTTCTCTCTCTTTTAGAGTGGCCAAAAACTGGCATAATTTCCCAAATGGCCATTTAGGGTGCTGTATTGTCAGTGTCGCTGTCGTCGTCGTTGTTATTTAAATTTAATGGTTTTATTAATGTGGTTTTGTTTTTGGGGGTAAAATGGCAGCCGAAAAATTCCTTTTCAGTAGCATAAGTCAAAAAAAAGAAAAAAGAAAAAAGAGATATTATCTAAATATTTTTTGAGAAAAGGTATTTGAATATATGGGCAGCTAGCATGTAACCTTTTAGGTTTATAAAGACTCGGCTAAGACAACTCATGATATGTTTATTAAGTCGTTATGGGAAAATAAATGACAATAGCTGATGCGAGTTATATTAGGAACAATGGTGGTGTTTAAGTTAACAAGGTATTCCGAACAAATAAGGATGTCAAATTTCTAGACTGAGTTTGCCACCCAAATATATTATAGAACGTGCTTCGAGGAGCTTTGATTGTACAGAATTGACGGTTCTTTTCTCAAATCCATTCGATCTTCAACTTTAGAAGTTATGTTTGGGTAAATGAGATTAAATCAAAATAATTCGCCGTACGCTTTGGACTTCGTGAAAGGTAGGTCTCCTCCCCTTTTTTTATAGACTGCACGTTATAGCCCGGCTGTGCTGAAGACCGTTTCGAAGGGATACTACTAATATAATGATTAGCACTTTCTCTTCACTGATAAATTGGTCATTATTGTGTCCTTCCCAGACTAATGGACCTGTCTGAAAGTTCTTCTAAATCCTCGAAGAAGTACATATTACCGAGGATTCTATTTGTTATGTGGCAGAGCGCTGGGCAGTAACAAAGAAAGAGTGGGGTGTCCTCATCCTCATGCACCTCTTTATCACCGAATCCTCTGCATAGGTCATATGTACTGATTCCCATTTTCTTGGTATGGTATTTCAGCATATTGCGTCCTTTGATTTCTTGTTCAACTGTAAGATTTTTCAGTTTTCTATTTGTTGTAGATTGGCCACATTTTCCTGCTTATGTCACAAAAGTCGAGCTTGCTCCAATTTTCATTTGTCGCCGTAAATATTTTCTTCCCAATTATCTGTCTGATATTACAGTGGGGGGTCACTACTGTGGTTTCAGCCTGGTTTAGTTCAAGGGAGGACTTTTTTCTTGCCAGTTCATTAGATTTTTCATTTCCAGACACACCTCTGTGCCCGGGAACCCAGCATAGTCTTACGTTGTGCTGCGCGCCAAGAACCCGTAGCTCTTCGCGACAGCGACTTACAAGCTTTGATTTTAACTCAACGGCAGAGATTGCTTTTATTGCCGCTTAACTGTCAATGAAAAAGGTAATATCTGCATGAGGTATTGCCATCATTGCAACTTGTTTAGCAGCTATTGTCACTGCCAGTACCTCAGCTTGGAATACGCTGATGTAATCAGGAAGTCTGATGAAGTCTGAGACGTTCCGAGTAAAAACCCGTGCCATCGCCGATTTCCATCTTTGATGCGATGGGTGTTGGTTGATCTTCGTACCATTCGTCCCTGCTAGGAAAACACGTGGTAAATGGTCTTGTGAAATCTAGCCGGGGAGTAGTGTAGTCCGTGCATACATTATTGCCCACGTATTTGTTCAGAATTTGTGCATGTCCCGTTAGGCTGTGTTTCCAGTTTTTAGGAGGGCGCTGTTTGCAGCAGATTCCTGTACAAAGAAGTATAGGGGTTTAAGAATGAGTATAGCCTCTAGCCCTGTTTGGGACTGATTATCAATGCCCCCGTGGTGCCCATACAGGACATTCTTTGAATTTTTGTCATGGTTCTAATGTTGTTGGCCTTTAACTGCGCTTGCCACAAGAATAAACTGTCATACAATTAATATCGGTCTTACAACCGCCGTGTAAAGCCACATGACTATTTTAGGATTAGTACCCCATGTAATGGCAAAGTGAACCCTCCTGTGGAGGGTATAAAAACACTATCCGCCCAATGCAATTTTGCCTTGGTTTTCATGTTCGTGTCATTTTAGATTAAAATCGATATTGAAGTCGACTAAATATTTTTGTGATGGTAGTACATTGATAGAAGAATATCATCACTGACTTCAAAAGATTCAAAAACAATATCACATTGACGACGACCAAATTTTGACTCATCGATTACCAATCTTCTTGGCGTTCAAACAAAATATAAAACCAACAATTTCCATCCAGCACACAAGCAATAATGCAAACCTACTAAAGTTTTGCTATCCCGAAAGACGTGCAACGTATATTATCGTACACCAACCAAAACCTAAGCTCTCATGTGTAATTAATTCGACCGCAACTGCAATAAGATTGACCATTGCTACAGCAACTTGGATATTGGCCAAACTACTACCTACTACGCATCTGGATATATCGAGGATCGCCCACATGCCGCACTGGTCTGAGATACTCCTCGTATATCGGCCGATTGCTTTCGTTGGTTAATAATTGGAAACTGGTCAATACTCGTCGTTCTTCTGCTCACCTATTTCTTTCTTTTTTTGTTGCGTTCGTCCTGTTTCGATTTCTGCATTGTCGGCTGCTGCTTCTGCTGTTTGCGGCATAGAGCCAAGAATCTGACCAAGTAACAATAACAATTTCCAGATTCCAACTACTGTTACCTATCTAAATGATGCGTTTCCATTGCCGAATGACTGGGCGCGTTCTCGTTCCCAGTACTCGCCTGTCCATCTCGTCCTCCGCATATTGTGTTGCACCAATTGTGGTTGAAGCCAACATCCCAGCCAAACAACCATTAACTGTGTGGGTAGATATGTTTGTTTGCCGAATGGGTACTCGATGGGTTTCTATAGAGACGATGCACTTCTAGGAGTGCGAGCTGGAGTGGGTCTTCATCTTCAGTTTATGCGGTGTCGGTGTCCGCACAACAATAGGGAGGTGTATAATGGAAATTTGTAATGTGTAGCTGTTATTTGAATCTCTCCCCACATCAGAATGAAGCAGCTTTCAGACACTTTCTTTCAAAGTGTTGATTTTCGGATAAAATTTCATTGCTGCTCTTCGATTTTTTTTTCGAATTATTGCGCACGATTTTCTACCCCCGCCGCCTGTCGATGCTCTTTTGGATAACAAGAGTCATATTACTTCCATTCAAGTGAAAGTACTCTGGATTTAAGTGGCACTGAACAGCAGGAGTACAAGCGCACCCGCACCCTCATTGTAGACTTTTGCGGATCTATTTCACTTGAGGTTGACCAACGTTAACTTCGGTTTTCCAACAGCCAGAGTATCTGTGTCTGTTTTAACCTGTTTACCTACGAATTACGTTTTAAGCTCTAAGGTGCTACAGCCAACAGATGAAAACCAACATTTTACACACTGACTTCGACCGCATTATTCGCACACTTTGCAACACTATCATGTCGTCTGTTTTCGAGAGCGCGAGGCCAACAAATCGCGCTACTTTATCGGGTACGATGGTGATGGTGGCAGGATTATGGCAAACAGTACACAGGGTTTGCTTTTGCTCCCCCGAAATGCGTTAGTCTAGCTCTTAACAAACTGCCGATGGGCTATAAATTTCGCTTTCTAATATTTATTCACTCCACGGCGTTATTGAGAGAATATTTGCGATCCGCTTCTATGGTCATACAGATGCTGGTACACTACGTACTATTACAATTTATAACATCCAACGACTGCGGGGAGTACAGTAAAGCGTTGAATGTTGAAAGCATTTTGTGGGATACGGGTAAATTAGGTACACTGGGAGGAATTACTAGCGCGGCGCTTTGGGTATTGGAAGTGGAACTGCTGAAAATATTTCAAATTTCATCTGTGGCAAGTAGTGATGGATGTCGAAAAACATCCTTCGTAATCGGCAACTCAAGAAGATGCCCCTCAAGAATATAAAAGTTGCCAATCTGAGACTGTCGAATATTGGTGGGCACATACTCAGCGGTGAAAAGTGGATTCGATCAATGCCTAAACTTATCCAGGCCGCTCGGTACCTATTTGCTGGTGCCTCTAGTAACGCGGACCAAGTTGAACATTTTTCCGATTGTGCACGCCATCTAATGGTGGGGGCTTCGCATTCGCATCCAAAAAACTTGATGCTTTGGCATCATATAGCAGAACTATCATTATTAGGGTTTTCTACATTTTTTTATGCGAGAGGTCTTTAATTCTTTATTTACCAGATACCTCCTTAGCCGAAGAAACAGCTCTGGGCAAGAGTGAATCTTCGCTTTATCACTGTGCCGATGTAGAGAATTTTGTCAGGTAAAGGGTGTCCCATAATTCACGCAAAATGTAGATAATTTTGATAGAAAATACAGATTTTTAATTAGAAAGCTAAATTTTTTTTATTGATTTATAGAGTATACAGATTGGGGTTATGTATGGAATATCACATCGGATAAATGGCTCTTTATGATCATATTTTGATGAAACTTTTTTTATAAGTTAACTGCACTTTTAGGGAATATAAAAAAATTAATTTTACAAAAATTGGACACTCCATTCTTGTAATTTTGGTACTATTTTGTATGGTATTTTTTGAACTCTGGGGGCGTGCCACGCTCAAACGATGAGAGACCGCCAACTTTTTTTTTTCAGATTTGTGTTTAGGGCACTGATATCAATCGGACTGTGCAAAAAAAAAAACGTTATTTTCGAATGGGCAGTAAAGTAAAATCTTGCCTTTGCTAAACGAATGAGACAGATCTCATGTTTCTCAGATTTCTCGTATGCAAAAAACATGGCAGTGTCTCACAACAATGAGGTAAAGCTCATGAAAAGTCGAGACTAGAAATTTGTTGTCTCATTAGGTCAAATGGGTGCGTATTTGGACGTTCTCAGTGCCACTGCACAAAATCGGGACTTGAAAAGTCTTTATAGATTTAATCCGGTACAAATGAATTGAATAACTGATCACTTTTTGTCCAACAGAGAGGAATTCCGTGGAGGGAAAATAAGTAATTCTGTATTCTATAATTCTGTATTACCAAAAACTCTGTAAATCTCTCAAAAATTCTGTCGATATGATTAAAATTTGTTTTTTTTTTCATTCTGTTTTTCAAAATTCTGTATTTAATTCATTGCAACTTCTGTAATTAGGAAAGTACAAAACAGTTAACAAGAAAAAAAAAAAGGGATTTTTTTCTATTTTAACTGAACTCGGAATTTATTTAAATTTATTCTATGTTAGTATATTCATCAAAAATACCAGAAGCGTAACCGAAACACAAACCGGAAAACTAAAACATATTTATTAATTAATACGAAACTAAGTTCTTTAACATTCTTCTCAGAAAACTAGTGTGACTTAATATGTACATTCCTTTTTTTATAATTCGCTTAGTTTGTTTGTTTCTGATGATTGTTTTTCGCTTCTTCCCCATTTTGAACCCTTTCCACTTCTGATTTCAAAAATAGAAGCACTTTCCATAAATCATCTATCAATTTTTATAGATCAAAATTCGGGCGAATATTTTGACAGCGTTTCCTGACCATGAATAAAAGTTTGTAGTATTTTCATACCAAGTCCCAATTTTTTGAATGTCGATATCATTACCAA
This sequence comes from Cheilosia scutellata, assembly GCA_955612985.1. Taxonomy (NCBI): domain Eukaryota; kingdom Metazoa; phylum Arthropoda; class Insecta; order Diptera; family Syrphidae; genus Cheilosia; species Cheilosia scutellata. The sequence continues at coordinate 17,096,356 of OY015311.1, forward strand.
AATAACTACGCAGACATTTGCAACAATAGCCTTCCACATTAAAAAAGAAAAAAAAAAAAAGAGTAAGGATTTTGAATTTGTTTATTATGTAAAATAGAAAAGTACCGGTTTTATATAGGATGTACCTATTTTCCATTATTTTCCTTTGAAACTATAGGTACAAAATGGTCCCAACCTCGCTTTTTTAGTTCCGACATTTCAAAGTGGCATATCAAAGCCTAGATCTGCTTTCATACATTTATATGTTTGTAAAGCGAGATTTTTTTTTTAATTTTCGGTACTTGGCTTTTTGAGAAGCTGTTGTCTTCAATAAACTGCACAAGAAAACTGTTATTTCCATCAATTGCCCTTTTAATTGTTGTTTTCTCTTTGCTACACTCACACTGTAAAGTTATCTTCGCAGAGACTGAGACAACGAACTGAGACAAAGGTTTCGCTTACCAGCAGATCGAGCTTTTGCTCATTGCAAACGCTCAGTCTCAATACCTTTCGCTCTGACTCACAGCTCAATCTCATGAGACTGAGCTATTGATTTTTGCATACGACCCAATATTTTTTTTACAGTGCATCGAGTACTATGTAGTGCTATTTATATGTCACAGCATCCGCCCAAAAGTCAATTTGTGATCATAGTCTATGTTCCACATAACTTCACCCGAAATCCTCTTTGGCATATATATACACAAGCACCCTACCAGCGCCCAGCATTATTTATTAAATAATTAATTAATAATTAATAAACTCAACCCTTTGGGCTTATGCCGCTGGAGTGCCAAACGTTTTTAACATATCGTTTTTCTTGCTGTTCTCGCTTCGGCTGGATGGACATGGCCAAAGGATATATGCCGACAGTGTGCGGGCTGCAAAACTTAATTATCCAGCTATTTATTATGGGATAATAATTAACACGCTCGACTCGTATTGTGTTAGAGAGAACGAGCGAGAGTGACGCAGTAAATCTTTGGCCCAAATGCGCTTTTCCAATACGTGCACATATGTATTATACCAGCGTATACTCGTGTGTGGGTGTCACTTTAAAAATGTCACTGTTCAAGCAACAAAATATTCCTTTTCGCCATTTGGGTATGGATGAGCCCCATACCATTGGAAGTGGTCAATATACAATGTTTTGGACAATGGACGAAATAATGCTTGCTTTGCGAGGACGAAAGGTGATGATGTTCTCCGCTTGGGTGGTGGCTCATGATTTTAAGTGTTTGTGCGTTTATGCATGTTGGACAATTTGTTGGCACTCTTCTTGAGTGGGGGGCACACTTGATGTATTGCGATATTACAAGGGCCCTAAATCTGCTTTATTATTGTATTAGCCAAATACAAAGAGATTCTCCTTCCCAACAACGTGTTCTTGGCAGACGACGGCCGGCAACGACGACGATGGTTACACTTCGATTGCACATACCTACTGGTTTGTGTTCATAGCTATCTCGGCTGATTGGCTCTGTAATTTATTGGCCAGGGAACACTAGCCAGAAAAACCCCTTCCTCTATCAACACATACACTAACTGCTATATACACATGCAATGGAGCACCTTATTGCCGGGTGATAAATCTTTCGATTCCTGTAATGGGTAAGCATTACTGTGTGTCGGTGATGAAATTTTGAGAGAATTGACTGAGGTTTCTGTTTGCTGTTTGCAGAAAAAAAAAGGATTTAAGGCCGCCGGCCGCAGGTGGCTCAAGAGAATCCCATGACCCCGTAGTTGAGTTAAGAAAAGTAGGCAGCTCGCTTCCAGCAACTGTGCGGTCAAAGCCGACCCGAATTTTATTGATTTACGAGAAGGATTCATATGCGAAAGGAGCTATTTGCAAAAACACTCACGTCCGCGGAAGTGTTTAAGAAAGCATAAATAAATGTTTACATGACAACGTATTTCTGGCTTTGTTGAGAGTGATTGCGGATACAATGATGCGCATTATGTAAGGCGCGTGCCGCAAATTTGTAATTTAAGAAGCACAAGTAGGGCAATGACATTATGAGGACAGATTATACTGTTATGGGTTTTCGATTGCCTTACTAGATGATCCAATGATGCCTGCCTATGCCTATGTCAAGACAAGGTATAGTTATCCCTTTTGAAGGGGCTATATTGAAAGTAAAAATGCAAATGAAGTAAATGTCCTGAGGACGCAATGAATGTTTAGTCATGAAGATGATCACGGAGAGGACGTATTATAAACAAAGAATTACCTTCATTGACGGAGTAATACCCGCTAAGACAAAAGACATTTTAGGCCGCAGTGTCAGCCGTCTGAAATTTAGTATTCGACAAGTGATTGGGTGTTTTAGGAATCGGGTAGGATACTGATTGGCATCAATCTGGCGGCATGCACAGTATTGTGGTTATTTTACAACCTTCGACCTTCGGACCTTCGGACCTATACGCAGATTATTCGAAACCTGAGCAGTCCTAGTGCAACTGAATAATTGGTGAAGGTCTTAACGGCAATAAAATCAGATATTTCCGAAATGCAAGTCATTGAACAGCCCTTTTCAAAGATCGTACCCTGTGAGTTTCGAACAACTTTTTCAAATAAGATTTTAAAGAAGCCCCATGAAAGCGCGTAGCCTTGTCTAAATCCCTTTTTGACATCAATAATTTCGGTTAGGTCGTTAAAGACTGAAGATGAAGAAGCGAGCTTTATCCGAGGAAGCAATCATTATCCTACACAAGAGTCTTGTAGGGATGCAAAACTAGACATGATGGAAGATTGTCAGTGCTGATTTGGACTTATTGGGGTTTTCCAGCATCGTATTGATCGACGGTGAACATTCCTGGCCTTAAACTGAAAGGGCCAACCAGCCTATTTACGGATGATTATAGTGTAGTCATATTAAGTAGAGAGATATACCTCTGTATAGTTGGTGGATTAAGGGGTCAATGTTGTGCTCATTCCTTTTTATCTTGAGAAGCCGTCGTGCCTCAATACTTTACCAGTTTACAAGATACAGTGTATGCAAGGATTAAGCCCATTATGTGCATCGCACCTTCAGTGAATAGACCGAAAATAGTATTGCAAACTTGGAAGACAACATTTTGCAGCGTTATTGCCTCAATTGCTCGATAAATTAGTTGAAAATTAAACGGCCGATGCGCTTCATTTGATCCATTCTCGGGGCCCACATGCCAGTCATCATGATATCTAAGCAACACTGTGATGAAGTTATCTTTACAACAAATCCAATTGTTTTAAAGTTGCATACCTTAAAAAAACCTATATGCCATCAACATTTAACACAGTCGACTCGTCCAAGAATTACCTCTTCGTTCGACCGGTCCGCGGTTGGTCGTGGAGACCTAATATATCCAGAAGACTACAACTTACACCAATTTAAGTGCCAACTAACAACACCGCTCTGTAAACATCTCGAGGCGCTGTTGAAGCGTTGTACGTTCGAAAAGCTTGGAGCAAAATTGGTTAAATTCGGCATGTGTACTGTTGGAGGGGTTCTGTGGGGGCCCAATGGCACACAAAACGATGTTTCAATTAAGTAACTACTACTACTTGTAGGTAGATAGTTTAATAAGCCTCCCAGAGGGAGTGTATTAATACTTCAGTGTATGTACTTGTGTATATTGTGAATTAATGTAAGCAAAAATTGTTTTCCCTCTTAGGTCATCCCTGATCTGATTTTACTACCTGAGACCCTCTTTCAGATTCCCGATTACAAATAATTGCGCTCGAGTCTTAGTTAGAAAAAAGGTATGACGTGTTGACTTACTTCATAAAATTCCTACATTGGTTAGATTGACTGCCCCAATCTTAATATTTCATTTAGAAACATCCCCAAAGGACAGAAAAGGGCCCTATTTAATACTGTACTTGATTATGCTGTAAAATCTCGTTAAATCAGGTCAATAACCACAACGATCATATGCTTCTTCGTAGGTAGACATCTCCAATAATCCGAACAATTTCTCATTCACATCCCTAAATGTGTCCCTAAACCCAATTTCATATTTCCAGACACACTATACCGATTTTTCAAATCAAAAACATACCGGCGTCTCCCAACGGCGGAAGTGGCAGTCAACATCGTTATCATCAAAAGTAGAAGAAAAAAATAAGACAAATTCACTCACACACACACATACCCAAAAGTAATGTGAAAAATGGTTTAACAAGGATTTTAAAAGCACTAACTATTATCCTTTTCTCATCATTATTTCCTCTATATCCTCTCATTGTGCCGCACATTAGTCGCACGAATAAAGGGCGAGTACAAGTGTTTTGTTTTTCTTTCAAAATATTCCGCAAGGATTTCAAACGGTATGTGGTGGTGCACCGATACCACCTACATCCAAGAGATCCGTAAAATATAAGAGATTCCATTCGACGTTTGAGGGGAGCCTTTGCACAGCCGTATGCAGTCGATGCGCTCGCGGGCTTTTGCTATGTTTCTCCGACGAGCAAAGCTCATCTGCAAAGGGAACGGCCGAGCAAGAGAGAAATATAGCCCCGGCTGTGCTAGTCCTTGTATAGTGGGTGGCTATGTGCACTGCAAACAAATTCAATCATTATACCTAGACAGAGATGCAGTTAAAGAGAAAGCTAAGGAGAGCGACCCAAAGGCAGGCAGACAACTCGACGATGTGGGTGATTGTCCTTTGGCTGCTGCTGCTGCTGCTATATACTAAAACGAAATGTGCCGAAAAGCTAGTGTGGTGTCGTAAATGTGTCGTCCTTTTTGTAGTACGAAAGCAAACCGAATCGAACCACATTCCGTGGGTTATGCTAGGTGATGGTGAAGCTTTCTCGAATGTTGTTTTTGCTTTTTGGCAGTAGTGCACTTCGTCCTTTTTCGGAGGGTTATTCTTCTTGTTTTTTTTTTGCGTGCTGTCGCTGCCTTTTATCGTCGGTTTCTTCCTCGCAGGTTTTGTTTTGTGATATTTTTTTCTGTGTCGTCGTTTATCCTTTTGTTGTCTTTTTATCCGTCTGAACTTCCACTGCAGAGGAACACACCAAGTGAATGGCATTTCATTTCCCTCAGCTGCATTTAACCTATACGAATGCACACGGCGGTGCATACACCAACCAACGTTGTCTGCATCTATATCTACATATAATTTAATTTTTTAATGAAAAAAAATTGAAAGCTCATTAGCGATCCCAAAAGGATGCTGTGCTGATGTTGCTGGTTTCGGTCTGGCTATGCAAAATGCAGTTACCCTGCCTTTTGGGTTATTATTGTTGTTTTACCAACGAAACTGTTCGGGTTCGGAACAGTGTGTTACATTTTCCAGGAGTTCATCCTTGTTGCGGGCATGTATGGGAGTAGAATAGTAGTCACAAAGTAGCTGTGATCAGTCTGAATACCCGAGTAATTACAATATCTCTTCAACTTGCTGATGTTGTGTCCTTCGGTGGAATTAATTATTTTCTGCCAATAAGTTGAAGTGGTCCACTGATTGCATTTCGCACTAGTCCACTCGTACCACACTCGTGGACATTTTATTTTCCAGTTTCCATTCCGTCATGAACCAAAAGATAAGGACATTTGGTACCCCCAACGAGGTGGATGGATTTTTTTTCCTGTGTACTCGTAGTTCGACAACAATTTCTAGGCAACGCCATTAAGGACATTTAAAGTTTGTGCTTTTTTGGCCAAAACGTGGTGATATAAGTAGGTAATAAAACACGTAAATTTAATAGTTCAGGAAGGCGTGTATGCATTGCATGCATATATACATAGGTATACACGGATGTCCATGAGGGGAAAATCCAAAAATTGTCGCACGAAGGCCAGACAGACGAGCCAGGTTGTTGGTGGTGTTGGTGGTGGTGGCGGCTGGCGGTGGTCGTCGTCGGTTGGTGTGGCATGACCTAGCACATGGATGTTGCAATCGAGAGGGTCGTAGTCATAGTCGTCGTCGGCAGTTGAAGTTGTTGAAGATAGGCCGAGGGCAGTACTGGCAGAGATTGAACTATGATGGTGGTGGGTGGCATGGCGATGGTCATGGAGAAGAGGGCTGTGCAACGAACTGTCAGATATTTTATTATGGCATATACAAGTTTACTACGGTAGTACACGGACCGGTCGGTCGCGGTACGGTACAATGCAATGAAGGACGTTTTGTTTCCTGTTGGGGTTTGGGTGGATACTATTAAGGCTATTGTTGGTACATATAGATGTGTGTATATATTTTGCGAGCCCATTATGTTAAGGGGTGGTGGTGGCTTGTGTTGTTGGCTGATTATGTTGATGCGGTGTTGCAACCCGTTTTATCGTTGCGTGAAATATGCAGATAGTCGCGTTGTAAACCGTATGTAGTTGGGTTTTGCAAATTTTTTTTTTGGGTTTCTTATTCAGTTATTTAGACGGAAAGTGTTTCGATGTAATGGGAAATAGTAAATTTAAGGAGACATGGAGTGGGTGCACAAAACATGAAGCAATGGATTCGACGACATCTGGGAGGTACATAGGGAATGTCTGCCATACATTGACGTTTATCTGCTATATAAGTCTAAACGTCGTATAGGCAGACAAATTGGGCATGGCGAACTATTTGTATAGGTATTCTCTATGGAAGAAGAAAAATCGCGTTCTAACGTCGGTGACATAAAGGCGGTAGTAGATAAGATACTTACTGATAGAAAACTGAGGTACTAGACTGATAATGGTGCTATTACCGTGGGAGTACCACAAGGCTCGGTTATTGGACCTTTGCTTTGGAGCATAATGTATGACGGAGTTCTGCCACAAGGAGTTAAGGTGATCGGCTTTGCTAACAATATCGCCGTGGTTACTGTGACCAAAGAAATTCACAAGATAGGGTCTCCCACGGATGAAGCAGTCAAACTAGCAGAGCACAAGACCCATGCTATCTTTTAAACCAACCGAAATATATTGAAATAAGCTTATTTCTAGGTTGTGAAGGCATTTATGTACCTAGGAGAAATGCTAGACAGCAGGCTAAGCTTTAAGATGCACGTTCAAATTACCAGCAAATCAATACAGAAGCAGCTCTTTTCCGGATGCTGCCAACTATCAGTTGCCCTGGATAAACCATCAAGAGGATTCTGATATCGAGAGTGATCGGCTCAATAGCTACGTGGGCGTGGTAGCTAAACTAAGGCTTTCACCAACCATATAAGTTAACTAGCATCCTAGGATAGGTTAGGTTAGGTTTGTGGGCTGGCGCGGATTTCTCTGTGCCACACTCAGGTCAATACTGACCCATTATTATGCCCGTAGGGGAAAGAGGTTGTCCCTTAGCCATTATAACCCTGTATTCAAATTACTTACTGTGCTGCTACATACAAACCATCTTGTTGATTTGACGAAGTTCATTAGCTTGTCTATCGATGTGCTGGAAAGCTCGTCTAGGTTGTTAAAGAAGTGACTCCCTAGGAATTTATATCTGGTGTGCTGGAGACCTGGGCAGTGACGTAGGAAGTGGGTTGTATCCTGAAGAGCTTCCTCATGACCGCAGCCTCTACAGAGTTCTTCTTCTATTAAATCCATTTTCTTCATATAGTACCGCAGAGTATTGTGGCCCGTTATGATACCTACGAGTGTGGACAGGTATTTCCTATCCTTCCACATGATTCTCTCCGTTCTGGTGTCTTGGTTGTATTTAATGCAGCTCACAACATTTTCTCGGAAAAATGGATCAACAGTTCCTCAGATCCAAATGGATGACCATCCAATCCATCCCAAGGACTCAATGCACCTTTTAGGAGTCACAGTCAATTCAGGAATCACATGGCAGGACCACATTTCCTATATTGCAAGATCGGCGTCCGCTAAGTTGAGCTACCTATTTAGAGCAAAGAGGTACTTTAGCCCCAAGCAACTTCTCCTTCTCTACAAAGCTCAGGTTAGACCAGGCCTGGAATATTGTTCCCATATATGGAGCTCGGCCCCGAAACATTCACTTAACCTACTTGACAGCATACAGAGACGAGCAGTTCGACTTATTGGAGACCCTACACTCACATCAAATCTTCAACCGTTGGTGCACAGAAGACAAGTCGCTGACCTATGCTTGTTCTATAGGTACTTCCATGGTAGATGTTCCGATAAACTCAAAGACATTATCCCTCGAAATGCAACTTTTGGGCGCCCCACAAGACAGGCTGCTAATGCTTATGACCATACAGTACACTTGACAACCGCGAGGACATCAACTTTCCAAAACTCTTTTTGTTACAGGACAAGCAAACTTTGGAACTCACTTCCTGGGGATATATTTCCAGAAGTATACAATTTGCAGCAATTTAAGTGCAGAATTAACATACATCTGCAAGCATCTCGGGGTGCTGATGAAGCGTTATAGGTTCGCCTTTCCCGAGAGAAGTATTAAAAAAAAAAAAACAAAAAAAATTTAAGGACGGCCATAGCATTCTTGTGGTATTACAAGTACTTAAGGCGGTCCATCTAGCGTTCGCCTTTCTTGTGGCTTTTGTCCCTGCTTCAAGCTTGAGTGTGCACGGAGGGATGTTCACAGAGGGATCAGTTTGTTCTGAAACAGCTGTCGAACCTTGTTTTACTAATTCGTCTGCTTTCTCATTGCCTGGAATGCCTTCATGTCCCGGAACACAGCAGAGCGATACCTTGTACCAAGAGCCTTGAATTCTTCGCGACAGCACTTCACAAGCTTCGATTTTATTTCTGGTGATGGCTTTTATTGCTGCCTGGCTGTAGATAAAGAAGGTAATACCTCCAGGTAGTATAGCCCTTACCACAGACTCACGGGCTGCTGTTGCCACTGCTAGGACCTCTGCTTGGAAGACGCTGCTATATGGTCGGGGAGGTGTACCGATTTTGATATACCCAACGATACAGAGAAGACACCTGACCATATCCCAGTGTCCATTTTAGAACCGTCTGTAAATACGGCTGTGGTTTGCGAGTCCGTCTCTTAATTCTTCCCTGCTGGGATAGGCGCTCGAGAAAAATTTTGTAAACTCTAGATAAGGCGTGATGTAGTCCATGATGCCAGTATGAAGTAGCGGGAAGAGCTACTCACCTACCCATATAATTAAGAAGTAAGTTTCGTCCGGAAGCTAATATTTTCAAGTTCATAATAAGAGTCGCCGTTGAAATGAATATTTTTGTTGTTGGTAAAGTTGGTAAATATATGTAATATGTAGAATAAAAAAAATGAAAAAGTAGAATTTCGTTTTTACCCATTTCAATTATTTTTATCCCCATTGGCTTCAAATATCCCCAAGATCGAAGATGGGAAAAATCCCAAAATCGCATCGCTCGTTCGTCTTGCCCCTTAACACATGAATACATTGAGGAACCAAACATTTTAAATCCTTTTATTCAGATATCGATACAACAATAATTTGTAGCTGCAACAATATGTTAATTTAATTATTTTCGTTATTCTTTTAATTGTTTTAAGGTTTTTGGGAAAACCCTTCGGAAAAGTCGGTAAATTTGAAAAATCGAAAATTGATTTTTTGTATGGAATTTTGTGTGCAATTGTTCCGGAATGGCATTTCGAATGGAAAAATAGAAAAGTCTTAGTGGAAAACTCGATAAATTCCGGAAAACTCAAAAAAATTGAATTTTTTTTTTCGACGAAATTTTGCATTTGATGATTTTGGACGATGGCATGTGGCAGCATGTCAAGAAGTTGAAATTGACCACGAATATGACAGTCGTATTGCAGCTCAACCCATCTGCTGCAGAATTGTCGAGGCAAATGCTGGCCCTTGGCAATGGCCAAATTCCCGTTGCAAACACCAAAGTGTTCCCGGGCATTGCACAAAATTATAAAAATTCTCGATTGGATTAGTGAACGGGCAATAATAAAGCAGCGACGAATAAGGACGTCCATAGCATGAATTTCATTATTCAAAGTCAAATCGCTGGGGAACTGCATTCGTACCAGTCTCTTGACAGCATGACCGACGAGGATGAAGCAACTATCGGATGGAATCTTTAATGTGCCAGGAACTCCGCCGCATAATTTACAGCTGAAGGTGGGATCGATCATAATCGTGTTGCGGAATCTGAATCATCCGAAATTGAGCAACGGTATAGCGGTTGTTCTTCAAGAAACTGATGAACAATGTGATTCAAGCGACGATCATCAAGGGAAAATTCAAAGGAGAGGAAGTACTTATCCCACGAATTCTGATTATTCCAAATGATCTTCCATTCCAATTCAAGCGGATTCAGTTCTCCGTTCGATTGGCTTTTGCGATGACAATCAATAAATCGCAAGGCTTATCGTTGGAAGTCTGTGAAATTAATCTCGAATTTCCCTGTTTTTCGCACTGTCAGCTGTACGTTGCCTGTTTGCGTGTTGGCAAACCCTCTTCGTTGTTTGTTTTTGCGCCGGAAAACAAATCGAAAAGCTGTTTATCATATCGCTCCCTACTGATTTCGATTCCATTCAAATAAATCACATTGAAATTTGAACTACCTGGAGTTTATCTGAAGGCGTTAAATTGGGGCGAGACGAAGTTCGCCGGGCCCGCTAGTGCACTATAAAAGTGTAATCACAATGGGCAACACTGGCTTCTGAGTGAAGATCCCATTTAATGCAAACTACCTCTCTAACCTAGCCTAACCTAACCTTGTCAACCTTGAGTGCAAATTTACTTTGTTTTAATTTAAAAAGCTTACTATGTTATGTTTAACATTTAAATGCATTTTAAAAAATATTATTTAAAATTAAATTTTGTAAACTTTAAATACATACGAATTGTACTTAAGTGTGATGCAAAAGATTTCAATTTAATAAATAAAATAAAATTTATTAACAAATCGACTTCGACGATGCAGCTACTTCAACTTAAATACTTATTCACTTAAAGTTATACCGAATTTTTCACATAAATAAATCCTTAAGGAAATTTCTCATTCCTGCACATTTCGCATGAAGAGCCCAATTTTCCAAAAGCATTCGCTTCGTATATATTTTTGTTGTTGTTTGAAGCCTTCTTCAATATCACACTAATATAACTAAAAAGATGTGGAGAGCAGAACCTAACCGAGTGAAATAGTGAAACCAAAACAACAACATAAAGCGAAAAAAGGGTTTTTTCCCCCAATTTTTTTTGTTGTTACAAAACCTCAAAAAATTAATAAAACCATATGCCCTCATTGTGCATGGTAGAGCTTATGCTTAAATTCAGCCTACGTAGGGTGCTACTCTGCACAAAAAAAAGCGAATCCTTCGCTGGGATATAAATTTTAAAATTCATAAGGAATACTGGAAAATATTTTAAATTATGCATTTCCGTAATTTTATAACGAAACGAAACTGTGCGTTTTTTCCACCACTCGTCCTTTTCGTTCACTATACTGTCCTAGAAGTGTTTTTTTTTCTTTCTTGCAATTTTGTTTGGTGGTTTTAGGTTTTTATTTTTTACTTTTTTGATCTATGTTTCTGTTTATATATTCAAATTAATTTCTCTGGTAGACTCCATGCATACGGTGTGTATATGTGTGTGTGGTATAAAAGCTAACCCAGCAAAGTTAGTCCATTTGGGGTGTTGCTCAAAAATTCCAAGTGCATGACATCGATGAAGCCAGGCGGGAACGGGATTCACAGAAGCGGGTAATATTTGAATTAATGCCGAATGGCAGGTGTGCAGGGGGCGAAAAACAGCTGAAAACTATTAGTACATAATACGAGGACTCGTATTCGTATCTATGCATTTCAGCCACTAACCACCGCTGAGTATATGTGCGTGCAAAATGTTGCGATTCTTCACGTCTAGCCGCACTTCCTACCATTGAATCATACAGTCGTCGTTGTCGACATCGTCGTCGTCTGTTAAAAAGTGGTAAGCGTTCGTTTTTTGACGACTGCACGTCCTTGTATAGTGCAGCAAAATATGTAGACACATAAAATTTGCATAAAAGTTAAAAATTGTTGTAGGTACTGAGACATTGTTATTGTTGTTGGTATTATTATGTTGTTGGCTTAAAATGTTGTCTGTCGCCCCCACAATTTTTGCGAGCTGGTTACGTTGCTTTAGTTGATTTTATATACACAAGTCTGGTTTTGCCATTTACATCACTGGGCGAGAGTAAAAGGGAAATGTTTATATTATGGTGCGAAATTTATCTATCGAAAACTACTGTTGGCATTTTGTATATATACGAGTGGAGTATGCAGGGATACAGTTTGGGGAAAGGAAAGAAAATTCACATTTGCAATAGATCCAAGGATAAGCAATGAATGTGTTGTTTGAATAATGCTAAATAAGTGTATATTAGGTTGCGGTATCAAGGTAAGTGCCCAAGAGAAGTCCTCCAACATTAGTTGGTCCTTCAGCAAGTCTTTATTAAAGAAGATTTGCATACCTTATATTTCTTACTCTTATTGTACACAAACAGAAATATTAACCCTGAGAACAATATATAAAAAACAAGATTGCTTCATTCCCAGTAATAGACACAAAACTACTTCAAGCCCGTTTCAAAAATAGGCTTTTAAGAAATTCCCTTCAATATGAAAAGAACTGCATTATCTTTCTTCTCCAGAATATAGTAAGGGACTTAAAAAAAAACGGAAATATAATTGCTTAAATAGTAGGTCAAGTCCAACATATAGCCCACAATGCGTCAACCGGATACTCACATAATACCCAAGAGCAAAATCCCCACTGTTTGAAAATTCCAAATTGAGTATCCTCAAGCACAAAGTCCTCAAATTCAAAATCTACCGAATCAAAATCCCCAAAATGTTAGTTCTAAATGTATAAAGAAACTTTGCGTATACTTAGCCTTGTGCCTACTTCAAATCCAATAGTGACCCCAAGCAGGGGGTTGCAGAGGGGCAGCATGCCCCCAAACCAATTTTACTATTAGTGCATTGTGAATACACTCGAAATCTATTTGAGTACTTTGGTTTGGGGATTTTGATTTTGGGAATAGGGTACCCAACCCTGCATCAACCCGATGAGTATTTGAGTTACCCTTGGAGAGTTGCGCCTATCCGGCACAGGCTAGTACCAAATAACGATTTTTAGGAAAATCCTTCTTCTCCTCCTGTGAGGAAGCCTCGAAGAAAAGTATTAACGAATTAATAACCTACTCGAATTCCGCAGCTTGATCTAGACTTTCCTCTTTAACAAACTTCAAAAACCTGGTCAACTGAGTTATGGCAACACAACGACACATGGTATAGATAGTACTATTTGGGGTTTTCGAAAACGTCACACCTATAACTTTAGGAAGATCTCACTTTATGTGACGCGCATACGATTCGAGACCTTCTTCAATCAACTTGGTGTGCTGACTGCTGACTAGGAACTGAGCTATTTGGGCCCAGGGTTACCTAGAACTTTTAACGAAAGCATTTCTGGAGGTATACAAAAGTTAAAGCTCATTGTTTATAATGCCTTTATCATACAAAGCCTAGTATGAGGTATCGTTGCCTTAAAATTAGCTCAAACGATGATTCACGTTAGACCAAGAACTGAGCTAAGACCGAGCAAACATTTTAGTAGTCTATCGGTTGAAAAATGTAGAGGGATTTTCAAAGATTCAAAGACGTCGAAGTACTCCTGCAATAATTACACTAATGAAAGCTTGGCTGATATGAATCTCAAGGTTGTTTCAAGCAAACCGAACTCAGCCGAACTCTCCTCTCTAAATAAAATTCTCCAATTCCTTGGATTCATCACCTCATGGCGTCTGGCTTACAACTGAGAAGTCGCGAAGTTGGAAGATCAAAAGGCTCCTTATACATATAGATGTACACTGATTGTGATGAATAGAAACCTCTTAATCCTTTGGCCTAGACTTAACTTGCGCTCAGATTAACATTTAAAACGCTAGCTAGATGACCCCTTATTACTTAGACCTGATGTGCTAAACCTTGTTAAATCAGTTTTCTTCTTGAATGGAGGCCAGCTTTTCGGGTTGAAATCAGATTTGATTGATAATTGATAGTAAAATAAATTTCTGCAGGTAGTCTTAATTTATCTTCATCACTCTATATGTTCCGTCAGTCATTTTTAAGACATAGACCATTTAGTATGAGAATTTTGTTGACAAAGAACGTTGAATGACTCAAGACTACTAGATAAGAATTTATGAGTAAATCTTGATCAGGCATACCATTGAAAAGTGGCCAAAAAGTTGATTCGCGCTCTAATTTCACCAACTTACTTACTTTTACTTAACGGTCTCCCGACCCGTGTAGAGTTTCTGCCTAAGACTCTGCAGCCTCCTATCCTCCCCGATCCCGGGCACGCTGCTTCCAGTTGTCCAGACCAATCGCTTTGGCATCCACGATGGCTTGGTCTTTGAAACGGAGGTTCGGTCTTCTTTGTATTCTCGAACGGCTGGGATTCGAAGATCCTATCTTAGCTGGAGCATTATTGTCCATTCGTTTTGGCTTTTTGGACTACATCTTCTCCTCCATTCGCCCTCCTCGCACACAGGACCAAAAATCTGCCGAAGTATTTTTCTTTCGAAGGAGTGCAGTATTAGCTCTCCCTTCTTACTTATCGTCCAACAATCGGCGCCATAAAGCACACATTTCGTCTTTCGAGCTAGGAGTTTTGAACTCAATTGTTATGCCAAACCGAAGTATGGTTTCCTAGGGTAATTCTTCGCCGAATCTCCGAAATCCGGTGCATGTTTAAAATATTTCGGAGGAACTACTTCCAAACTGCACGATGCAGCGCGTGTTTTCCAGCGTCACGCGGTACATCTGAATCAGTTTTGCCTGGATTCCGAATTCGGCCATCGCCATATACCTAGAGCTCCTGACGATGTATGCTATCATACGCGGCTTTGAAGTCGATGAATAGGTATTGTGTTTCGACTTGAAATCCGTTGGTCTTTTTCAAGATTTGCCTCAGTGTGAAAATTTGGTCTATAGTCGATCTGCCGGGCCGGAAGCCACACTGGTACGGGCCGATTAGTATGTTGCAAAACGGTTTAAGACGTTCACACAGTACGTTGGATAGGATCTAATTTCATCAAACGAGATATAAAAGTAACTGGTCAGAGACTAGCGTTAGGTGGGCAATCTATGTACCTAAGGCTTTCCATTATTTAAAAATAAATTTGTTAGAAATAGATATGAGCTCTATTAATTGGACTTGAGTTGGGTGTGTTAATCTTTTTAAAACCTAATAATCCATTCAAAATATGCCATTCGCCATCACACCACACGCTTTTTGAGTGCTCCATTTTTTTGTTGCTCCAAGCCCCCTAGATGAAGATTTCGTTCGCCTGCAAGTTCATCTGAGAATCTCAAGCGATGCATGAGCATGTATCATGTGCGACTTACAAAAATGCGAAGATCTAGAGAAAGTTGAATCTAGAAAACAATATGCAGCTCTATAAGCTATATCAACATCGAAAAATGTAAATCAGTCTTAAATATATGTCTATGTCTACAAAGTTTCGTTATTGGTAAATAAAATAATTTATATGTGAAAGCCTTTAAGCGCCTGAGTTATTAAATTTTAAATATTCATTCCGATACAAACGAATCATCTTAAATTTTAACTAAGCATACCTGCACGTATATAGCATTTTGCTATTCATAGAAATTCTATGAATCAATTTCTGTAAATACAATCACTGATGTCCTCGAAAAGAAAATATTGTCTGTTTGGGTATAGTCCCAGAATATCAGGAGTCATAAACTCATGAATATTAATAAATTTAAATTTGGAACTTGCCAAAAGTTGAATAGCTACATCCCATATATCCTTATGAACACAATATAAATAGAGAGTTTAAATTTCATGTCAGCAAAGGAGAAACAAAGCTAAATTGAGAGATATTTTGGGAAAACTATGAGTGATTATAACAAATTCTTATTTCTGATGTCGTCCCTTATCGCCCCTATATTTGAGAAGGTAAAAATTGTTTGGGGTTGCCACTTCAATTTCTAAACACTACTATAGGTATTAGGTAGTATCATTCAGAACTGTCGCAGAGTGTGTAGTGTCCTTAAAGATATTGACAATTGCAATTCAACCTTGCTATGGGTCTATCTTAGTACTTTCTGGGATAACATTTTAATTGGCTCAATAATTTTTAATATGTTACTTATTTCATTCTATTCTTTATTCCCAGTTGAACAGGATAACATTTTTTTTGCCTGCTATTATTTAGGATGACCAGCAATGAAGATATATAGGCAATCATGCCGAAGGAAGAATGCAGGAATTTCGGAAATAACAAATAAACCCGTTACGAATGAGGCTAGAACCTGCCGGGTAACAATTATCTGACCACAATACCAAAGCTGTCCAAGTATTCAGCCGAAAGACTGTGCAATATGCGAATTTCCAGTTTGAGATAAAATTATCAGATATAAAGTAGCAATAAAAATCTGGGAGTTATGATTGATGTAGCTATTAAGGGTTAAGGCCCAGGTCCACCACAGATTGTAGCTCCACCTAAGTAAGTAAACTTCTCTTAGCAGCAGGCTAAGCTTCAAAACGCACAACGAGTTCTCTATAGCTCTGGCCTGGATGAGGCCACGTGTAATATAGGAAAGAAAAGTAAAGCTCTATACAAGCTTTGTGCAATTAGGGACAATTAGGGAATAGTTTCATCCATGAATGGCCACCGCAAGAACAATCAATAGTTTCGATCAATTTCGGATGAAGAAGCCTGTTTTATAGATGGAATTTGCCAAGGCAGATGTGCTCAAAAGCTGATCATTGAGGTCTTTAAGGTGGTTACGGAACATATTTCCACGCTCGAACAGAGCTACTAATCATAGTCACGTGACATGCATTTTCGCTTATTGACAAAGTCGCCTATCCGCAAGTTAGCACCTACTGCAACTCCTACCGGACAGGTTTTCAATTCCTTGGTCTTTTAAGCTCATTCTAGAAAAATACATCCACTCCTCTTCAAATGATGGACTTTTGGAAATATGTTTTCCCATTATAATTGTATAAGAAAAAAAAAGTTGTTCAGACATACATTGGCAAATACCTACTAAAGAATTATAGAGATTTAACAGCTCTAAAAAAAAACTATACTAACCATTATCACAGGAAATAATCTACTCAACAAAGGTAGCCCACCTTGGGATATGATGGCACCGTATACAGATACACAACGACAATCGTAACAATTTGTTTCGCTGCAAGTGAGCACATGTGAGACTATCCACCATCGGGAATACGAGTATAATAAGTCCTCAAACAATAAGTGTTTTCAAAAGTTAAAATTTAATTCGTGTCACCACCAGTCGCACAGCCGTGCTACTAAAAACTTCAGTTCGCAACGGAACCCCAGCTACAGGACCTTTGTGTGTAATTTATTGTGAAGTATAGTTCCTAACTTTTTCGTCCCGGCCATAGGGGTTTTCAACTTTTTCCCAAAGCCAGAGGAGGTCTTGTTATTTTTGTTTGTTTTTATTGTTGGTGTGTGCAGCACATGCCAAAAATGGAGAGGAACCGCATATATTTGCGGTTAGACACCCGGTCGCACAGAACACGCCACGCCAAACAAACGCCAAAAGCCGAATGCAGTAAATCCTCAAATCGAATATTGATTTGAATGGGAAGTTGGTAATAAATCTGCGCCGCAAACAATTAATTAAAAAAAAAAATGGAAATACAAAACAAACTCCAAAGGACATTTAATTGATTATTGTTTTTATTCGAACGCATTTATCAATGCATTCTCACATGGTACTGTCATAAGCGCCTCATGCGTACTTGAAGAGCATTATGCTCTGGGATAAATCTATCAGAAAGGATTACGGCAAGGATGAGCCGCAATGTTATAGGCCATGGCATGTGACACTCGATATAAACTATTGGCATTTCCAATCGAGCGATATAAATGTCCCTTTAAGCTGTTGCCTTCGAAATTTCACTATACGATGTGTGACGTGTTGAGGTTTCGCCGAGGACAAGGATACATGTTTTTGTGAATTATTCTAGCCATATGCAATATGCATTCATATTCACTGTGACAATCAATTAAACGGCAATCGATTCAATTTTAACAATTAAAATTACATAAATTACAAGAGCTATTATCTTGTACATTTGTCTTGTGTGTGTCGGGTCTCTGGTTGACGCGGACACATTGTCCCCGTCGAGAGTGTAGTGCATATAAATTTGTTACAATTGGTATTTTTTTTTTGTACATCGTGTTTGTTTTTTTAACGAATTAATATAACAATGGATACGGAACCGTACTGAAAGCATTTTATCACTTTAAAATTAAATTAAAGTGATGGATGGATGGCGGCCTGGCCTGGGCAGTTGAAAAGGGCGAAGCAAAAAAACAAAAAACAAAACCCAAAGGGTGGGTTATGAGAAAAAAACCAGAAAGAAAAAAATGGAATAAATGCGCATAATGATGAAATGGTGGCATGAAATATGCGATCCTTTTCGAGATAATGAACACTTTTAATTGAAACAAAAACGACAACGAGATGCGTAATTATTATTTTCCATTGAGGTCCATGTTTTTATTATCTTATTTTACAGTTGAAAGGAGTTTACAAATACAAAACTGAAAACATTTATCTTAACCACATCGTTTAAAAATGTGTGCATTTTTATTGTGACAGGATGACAGAATGCGATTCGATTTAATAAAATCATTCAGTTCGCGGAATAAGTAGCTGACTGTGTTGAGCTAATAAAAGTTGATGTAGTGAAAATTCAACGAGCTACACCTACATTCAAAGGAAGATGTATTAATTTCCTGGTGATGAGTGTATTTTTTGATTGTTTTACTACTTAGAGCAAATAAAAAAATGGTCAACATCTGGATAAGAAAAATATTAAATACTCCAAAAATCAATGGCATTGTTGAAAATCCAACGTTTTTGTTTACAAAAATTATTGTTGTTGTTGCTATTCTCCCTACAATCATTGAATGAAATTCAACCAACATATACCTACCTAGATACTTCTCAATATCGCACTTTATTATATGATTAGTGGACTAAACCAAATTGCCAATCTGTCAATCTAGCCTACACTATTTTAAAGTAAGCAATATAGCAAGGCTACGATTATTACTCGGTCAATGGAAAAGAGCAATGAGTTGCTTCTTTGAATGAACAGAGAAATTTATTACTTATGAAACCCCTAAAAAACACATAAAAGCTGGGGCGAAATTCTGTAAAAAACGAAACGAATACTGCTTTCGCATTTCAAAAAACGAAAAAAAAACATGCGAAAGCGAAAAACTACTATGTAATTCCTTTCGTGTTTTTTTTCTTGTTCTTCGCAAAAGTTTAAGAATCACTGTAACTGCTTACTTTTACGGTATTTTTCACATTTCCAGAAACACTTTTTTTACGGTAGTACCTAAGTATGCGTTTTTGCACTTTTTACTTTTCTGACTCTGTATGAAATTGTAAATAATTTATTTTGTTGTATTTATTTACATAGCAATAATCGATCTTCTTACATTTTGTTGGGTACAATAAGACTTGTTTTGATTTTATTGTGCAGTATTTCCACACAAAGGAGGCATGACCATGAGTAGCATCGCCATATTGATACACAAAGGTTTTATACAATACACAAGCCATTACAGCTGCAGGAATGTTTCCTTTAACACCTTAATTTGTTAGGAATGGTTGGGTATAAAAGGCGTCAATTGAAAAAGCTGTCGTTGTTTTCCATTTACATGATTTACATGAAAAAAATAAAAAAAAAACCTACATTTCTTTCGTTTTCGAAGTTAGATAAAGGCAAAACGTTAGTGCAAGCGAAAACAATTGAACGTATTCGTATAACAGAATCCCACCGATCGATGTACTGGGAATCGAAACTTAGATCCAACGTTTTTTAAAGCAAAATTGTAATGTAAAATTGATAATTATTGTCAATCACAAAAGCAACGGTACGGAATCAGATTGTTTGGGGACATTCTTATTATGTAGGTATGACAAAATTGTGTTTCTTTGTCATAAAAAAAACTACATATTCTACTTCGTTCTGCTTTGCAAGATTATGTCTACAATGACGTATGGTGAATTCTCCAAGACTTCTTGTGGGGCTGCCGCAGACTTTTCATGCTTTAAATAGCAAAATTCTGTTTCTAGTGAGTTAGACCTCAAAGCGTTCGAAACCGTGGCCCGTTATTGAAGCGAGAGGATTTTCCTATCGCCATTTGTAACTTTGATCTGCTGATTTTTAATAATTCTACATTTTTCTCATCTATCTTAGGCCACAAGGCCATTGAGACCCTGTGACCAGCGTTCCCTCCCTTTTGGTTGGGCAGAGTTCTCATATCAGTGAATAATAGTACTCAAATGGGCCCCAAGGTAGTACGTCCCAGAATGCACCTTAAGTGTACTTTCCAGTTATTTGTTTAAAAGTGGTAAAACTTCTCATTTCTATCAGTCTCCGCAATCATGCTGATATTGACAGACAAATTTGATCAAATGGACTGATATGTTTTAGTGAAGTTTTTCAAAAGCTATAAATTCCAATTAATGTGGCTATGTATATGTATATAATTTTTTCTTAAAATTGATTCCTAGAAAATTCGATTTTAATTTCCCAATAGAAATTGTCAGGGGTAATCCAACTTGCCTGAGAATCGCTGTTATTTCTTACTTTTATAAATTCACAAACAAATTAAGGCGAAGTTAGTTGTCATTTATTTCATAACAATATCTATGCTGTTTCGCAAAGCGCGCTATCTCTGATTCTTAAACATCAAATAAATTTCTATGAAAATAAAACCATATTTCACAGATTTCTTTTTAACAATTTTTAAAAGTTAACAAAGTGCGAAATACGAAAAGTAAACATTGCACAAATAGCACAAACATAGAAGTTACTACCCCAATAGTATGAAATTGCTTCAAAAAGGCAGTGGGCAGATTCACCAGCCAATTCTTGGGCTTTGGCAATACTTTGACTAAGTAAGTCCCAGTGTATATAGAGTCAATTTCGTTTCAGTTAAATAGTTGAAAATCGAAGAAATCCTCATAATTCCTGATAGTTTTATGTAATGGAGCTTACTCTAGTCAAGTCTTTTAGCTTGAGCATAATTTTAGCCTCATTAATAAATAGATAAAATTCTATTGAGTAAGTTACATAATGTTCTTAAAAAAATATATATAATATTATAATTACGCAGCTTATGGTCATAGTTTAAATTGCACCAAAATATGCAGACACCCGAAAATTAACATTGGCTACACAGTCCTTGATAATATAAATTTTATCAGCTTCTTTGCTTACATACGGTTTGAGTTTTTAATTAATATTAAATTATTGGTTCAGGTCTCACAATTTGATTTCAATTTTAAATTGACAGCTACGAGTAGCAAATAGCTGTCAATATATTTTAAATGTGCACTGTTCTTATTCGTTTCTATTATTCGTATTATGCACATTTGTGCAAATCTCTCACCATAAAGTCAATTTTTGTTCTCCTACAAAACGCTTTTTTGATTTTGTGCTATAATTGGGCACTCTCTATTGTATGAAATTGACAGTTCATACTAAAATTGTATGGGAAAAGTGAAAAGGTGCTAATAAGTAATTAAGTACCCTTGAAGTGTCGGGTTTAGGAAACAAAATTATGTACATAAATTCAAAAAAATTAATTATGTTTATGTTATGAAATAGTAGTACGCTACGGCTTCAAAGTAGTATCGTACTCAGTTCGTAAAAATGTACTCAAAATGAGCAAAATACTACAATTGTAGCACGGGAGGGAACGCTGCCTGTGACCATATATGTGGCCATCTTAGGTCTATCCTATTTGTAGTTTTCTCAAGAACAATTCTCTTGGCAACAGACCACGGCTATTGGTGGTCTTATGGGGATCATGACGGGGTCTACCCCGATATCACAAAAAAAAAAAATCTCGTAAAAAAAATCTAGAAAGCATAATCTCGAATAACAATAGGTAATCTCGAGAAAAAAATCTCGATACGTAATCTGCAACCCCCCTGCTTGGGTTTACTGTTTGGATATGGGATGGGTGCAAAAAAAAATCTCGAATTTACTTTTTATTTTCGAGATTTTTAGAGTCTTTCGAGATTTTTGTAATTTTTAGATTTTGACCCATTCGAGATTTTTGCATTCGAGATTTATCAAATTCATTTTCGAGATTTTGACCATTCTAGATTTTAGTCTTTCTAGTTAACGTCATGATCCCATCATGACGTAATCTTGAATGACAAAAATCTCTAAGGTTAAAAATCTCGAAAAGTTTTTTTTTTAATCTCGAATGCAAAAATTTCGAATGTACAAAAATCTCAAAAAAATCACGAAAATAAAAAGTAAATTCGAGATTTTGTTTGGGATCCCATAATAGAAACTTTGCATATACCCAACCTTACACCTACTCCAAATCCTACAGTGACTACAAGCAGGGGGGTTGCAGGGGGCAGCATCCCCCCCATACGTATCTTACTTTTTAACACCATTTTTAGATTTGGTATTATTACCATTGTCTTAAAAATTAATATAAATTCGAGATTTTCATTTTTCGAGATTATGCTTTCTAGATTTTTTTTTCTATATTTTTTAAATTCCAGATTTTTTTTCGAGATTTTTACATTCGAAACATACATTTTTGCTTTCGAAATTTTTTTTTTCGAGATATCGTGGTAAACCCCGTCTTATGTCTTCAATCGGCTCGGCTTTTCGTTACCCTCAATATTACAGTGTGCAGGTACCCAACACAATCTGACACGGTTCTGCGCACACAATACTCTGGGGATTGTGCGGCAGCTCCTGACTAGTTCAGACTTGATGATGTAAGACTCTAGCGCCTTTAGCGCAGATTGACTATCAACATAGATAGCGAAATTTTTTTGTTGGATATTGATCCCATTTCAAGTATATTCGCGGCGTTAAGCACTGCATGTGTCCCGACGTCGTAATGATACCTGTATGTCTATATCACTAGGGCATTTATAAGTAACTGACCCTGTCACCTCCTTAGTTTTGTATCTGTACCATCTGTCTAAATCGAAAATTCATTTTCATTCGAAACTATATTCTTTTGCCAGTCCTCGCTATCTATGTATAGTACTTCGTACGGCATGTCATCACTGTCACAAGTTAGCAGCACCTCTTCACGTTTTCTTTCCAAGCCGGAGATGGAAGACTAATTCCGATTCGTTAGAATCGTCGCCTATTTCCATCTTCGGCTGGATATCGTCGGTTTCGTTTTTGTTTTATTCGGGATTTCAAATCCTCTTTTTGCAATTTTTTGTTTATTTTTTACATTAAGTTTTTCCATTAGCTCCGACGAGTAATGAAGGAAACGCAAGGTCGACAAGGGCAGCGCCGGCATACCTGGACAAGGCTATATACAAAAGACCCTCGCCAAGGCGTCTGATGGAGCTCAATAGTAACCAATTTTACCCCTGGCCTTTCATCCTTCGGCACGGTTTGCTATCTGCTCGCTCCACCACTGGAAGCAGGTATGATTTTAGGGTTTACTCCCACCTCAAACTAATGGATCACCACATACGATTAAGGCATAAGCTTAAATCCAGACAAGCTGGTTAGGTTAGCCATTTTCAGGCGGGCGACCATGTGAAGGCCTGAAGAATGAGGATTTTTCATTCATTCATTCATTCTTGGAAATATATGACTAACTTCTTGTCAACTCATCCAATTATTATAATTATCTCGAACATAACATACAACTTAATGGAGCAGGATTTAGTGTTTATTTCATTGAAATCGGCAGACTTATTGAGAAGAAATTCGAACTTAAAGGTTCTGAAAGATGTAAATATCCCGAGTAGGCGCACCCGCACGTCGAAACAATTATGGGAGCGATTTGAATTAAGTGTCCTCGAATCCTATTTCCAAGTTAAAAAAAAACTACTCTCGGCTAACATTCTTACCTAACACGCACACCAACTTCATCGAGCTAAACCAGCTATGAAAACATGCAATTATTGATAAACATAACCTCGTTCAGAGGGTAAATAATCCATAGCTGTTTCACGCCGACCAACAACAGAAGTTTTTTCTTGCTTTTTACAAAACCACTTTCCATTTATTTCAAATATCTTAAATCAGTCTGATTTGCCTCTATTACCACTAAAACGCACCCTAAACATGCACAAGAGAGCTCTGAGCTTGCCGTCTATTATACGCTTCCCATATCCAGCTCGACACGTGCACACTTAAATACGTACTTCCTGTGCTAAACAGATAGACACGCAATTTCATAAAAAAACATCCTCTGCACAATCCACCAACCTTGTACCTACAACCACCCACTCGACCAAAAATAATAAAGTAGCCGACGGTAATGACGGCGCTGTGCCAAAGAAAAAGAAAAACGAATTTATCCAAAAAAGGATATCGAAAGAGCGAAAGCAAAATGTTAAATCGGGATTATTTACTCCCATGGATATCACTAAGCTCTGAGGACATTTAACGTTTGAGCTTTTTATTCAACAGCAAACAAAGTGAACGGAATTCATGTGTGCATGAGTGCGCGACACACACATGAGGAGCAAAGAACAAGTTTGATTGTTTTTATCGAACCCATGGGGGTTGTCCGTGTTCGTGGTCCGTGTCCCATTTTAGGCCAGGTCCACTTAGCTGTAGCGGCGCGACCTGATTTTCCATCCGTGAGGACACTCATTGCGAAGGGTGCAGTCAAAAGGACAATTGTTGTTTTCCGGCGACATTACTTGGTTGCGTATAACAGTTTGAGGGGCACAGCTACGCTGCAAAGAGGGGTAGTCTCTCTTCTAGGCTTTGGCAATTGGCAAATCTTCATCGGCACAGCTATTTGGGGCAGTCAGTTTGGCCCGTATGCTTTCTCAGTTTGAGCAGGCTCTCCCTTCATACTCCGCTCGTCCTTGATGTTTTGAGACACGGTTGACGTTAGACAAATTTCTTAGTCATTCTTTTTCACAGCGAGGGTGGTATAGGTATTGTCGGGAAAATATGTGAAAATCACCGACACAGAGAGAGAGAGAGAGTGAGAGAGCACCAAAAATAGATTGTATCAAGTGATACTTTTTTGCAAATTGTCCTTGTTATACATCCTTGCAGTAGCATAGACTCGACTTTTTTCTTTCTATCTTTTTGTTTTTTTTTTTTTTTTGTGGGTGCTGTCCAATGGGTGGTGTTTCATTCCAATTTCTTGGTGTACGTCCTCCCACCGTCGACTTTTCATATTTCGGTCGTTCTCCTGTTTCGTCCTCGTTGTTTGTGCTACTCCTATCACACACAGCTACTGCCTAGCTGCCAGCGAGCTACTACACTTGTCTGTCTGTAATACGATAGCGATGGTGTTAAAGAAGCTTTTGGTGAAATAGTTAAATTCAGTTGAACAGAGTAACTCGTCTGGAGTGGTCGTGTTTGCTTTTGATTACAAAAAAGGATTCCGTTCTACCTTTTCTTTCCACTTGTTTTGTGTTTGCTATTGTGTGGGACTAGGCATAGGATATGGATTGAGAAGGTTGATTGTCCTGAAGTGTAGTTGTTGTGTTATTTTTTTTTTTTACTTAAAATGTGGGACATGGTGCACTTTGCAGTTGAATACTTTGATTTTTGTTTGACTTGTGGTTTCAAAGTGTACAATAGTCCATTGACTTGGCCGCTTTAAACTTGGACAATTTTAAATTTTCCTCAAAACTTGTTTTTCCGACCGTATGGATGTAAAAGAATTTCTGAATTTTATGTGTTTTTTTTAAATGCTGGTACCTATTAGAAAATGTAACAGACGTGATCGGATTTTATTTTGAATATTTATTAAAAAAATAAAATAAATAAATAATTTTGCAAACAAAAAAAAAAAAAAAAAAAAAAAAAAATTAAACGGCGTATGAAGCAAACCAACATGCTTTAAAATTTTAAAGACAACTTGAGACATTTTCTTTGAACTGGAGTGGCTAACGAGTTTTAAGCATTAAGGTGAGTTGTAATTACTTTTTTTTCTTAGTTTTCCGAACCATTTGTCGAGTTTTTCTACTAATATTGGACAGGCAACTTCAATCTTGTTTGAACATTGTAACGGAAAATGCCATGACCATTGGGATAATACCAAAAATTCCATAACCCCAAAGATCTTAAATAATTTTCTGAACATTTGGAATCACATTTATTTCAATTTTGTCGGTCTAATATTTTCAAATGATCTGGATGTATACTATGTTAATACACAAACCAGTTAGCAAGTCAAATTTTATTTGAAATGGCCGTCAGTTATTTTTAAAGATCAGGAACTGGCTTGGTAGTAAGATGCTCTGTATACATATGGGCGTAAAAAAATACATACATTCCTCTCAGACTAAAAATCATTAGTATAGGTTACTTGAAAATTGTGACTCCAGAAACAGGAAGCTCAATTTAAATATTGCGAAGGGCGTGGCAATTATTCATTCACTTATTTACTTGAACGATGCAGGAGTATTGTTGGACCAGTGTTGCTTTGTCTGAGAATAGGTTCCAATGGTCAAGATTTGAAGTAAGGCTGCATTTTTTAGATTTGCTGTGCAGCTTTAAAAGCGATTAAGTTTTTGAAATATTACAACAATTTATGTGCGGAAATAAGACCCCTATTTGCAAGCATCTTGGGAAAGCGTTATAGGTCCTCCTTTTCCAAGATAATATTTAATAATCAGCAGACAGCGACGGAGTCAATATTTGTGCCCATGTAAGGAATATTTCCCTTCAAATAATAAAAATAAGAAATAATTTTTATTTTCAGTGTTTGATTGTCAATCTTCCAAAAAGGGTTTGACTCTTATCGATCTTAAATTAAATGTTATATTTTACGACTTTTTTTGTCCGCCCAATAAATTAATGACAACCACCCGTTTAAGGCCTCTGCTTATAAAATGCAAATAAAGTTAAGGAAAATATTAAAAACTCTGGTCTTTCGGAATGTGTGCTTACACCAACCATTAGAATGATCATAAATATGAAATCATCAAGGACGCAGCGACATGTCAAAATCTTTAAAATCTATGTAGAAGAAATATTTCAACACTTTTGATGCAGCTTCAATGTGAAAGTCCTTTACTGGACGATGATCGAGTACAACTCTCATTACCTATTTAGGTGTCAAAAAAATCACAACTTTTACCGAAAATGCTCTGATGAAAAAGCTAATTGCATTTCGTTCGGTTGCTATATCTACTCGATTCGTAATTTATCGAAAGCTAATCGATCGTCTAAGGGTAGACGGGCACTTGCCTTTTCCGTCCGCAGACTATTCAAATTCAAGACTGTACATAATTATTGCGATTGCTAATTTATCATTTGCATTCATTTAAACTGATCGTATACTACCAATACTACTGAACGTAAAATGGTATCCCCAATCCGAATGTCGGAATTGAGAAGTTTGCTCACGACAATTATACCGTCGGAAGTTTGTCAAACCTTCGTGAGAGGTAGCGCAATAGATACATTACTTAAGTGTTATATATCTAAAGGTCATCGCACATTAGTGCAGCACACTACAACTAAGCTACTGCGCCCTCTCGTCCTACAAACAGAAATTCACACAAACGAATTAATGTGAGAAGAGAGGCCTAAGGTTGTATATGGAACTGTTGTCTCTTATGCACTTTAGAAATTGGATATCTATTGCTTGTTGAACAGCAATTCCAAACTCCGATGAAACGAAAAAGCGACAGGGAACCGAAGGTAGCTTGCGTGGTGACTGGCGAGGAAGTTCGTGCTGATGGAGAGATATGAACGATGAATGATAAGGCGACAGTGGACAGACTCGGAGTAGGATACTTAAAGAGACGGGTGCAGCGCTATAAGGTAAATCTTGTTAGTCTTGTCAGATTCTGTCATAAGTTTGTGTGCAGCCAAATCTGACGTCAAATTGATGACAGCATTTCAAAAATTGACATGAGTTTTGATATTGTGAAATATTTAGTAGCTTTTTTAGCTTTAAAAATCAGAGTGACAGCTGCGAAAATGACAACAACCGCAAGACTTTGTTAGAATTTGTGAACAACCATTGGTTGTAAATTTACATTTGTCACCTCACAAAACAAGTACATATAACGATGAATGCGTGCAGTGCATTTTTTCCTTTCAGAAATAAAAATTCTACAAGAACAAATTTAATGTTGAAGAAAGAATTGGTTTATAAAAAAATTAATGGAGGAGAACAAAAATTATTATATATGTAATTTATTAGTTTGCAAGTTTGCGAGTATAATACCGACTAAAAGAGAAAGAGAGATATAAAAAAATCGGTACGCATCGGTAATAACGCATTATTAAACTTGTATTTGGGCCACCTATTACAGGTGGAATATTGAAGAAGAAGGAATGGACTGTACTCCTTTTGTTTTCTTTTTTTGGTCTCACTAATAATAAATTTTAAACTTCACTTTAAATATTTTTTAGGTCACAATAGATAGTTTTACTTGAGTTCATAAACTTTTGACCTGAACGCCAAAAATGATTATAATAGAATTTTTGTTCTTTTACTTTTGTAGTAAAAATGGAAAAGACTGGAAAAGAATGGCAGTGGTGGGGATGAAGTCTCTCTCAAAGAGAAGAACTTACGAAAACGTTAGGGAACGCTTTTGTAGTAACTATGAAAAATGACAGAAGCATTTTTTTTCCAGAAATTGCATGTGAGTATGAATCCAAGTATGTGGAAGAGTTTTTACAGACTGAACTACATGCATTCGAGAAAAGAAAAAAAGCTACATTATTTTCCCGCCTTCTGATACCATTTTCATATCAATTTGTTTTTCATATCGCAGGAAATCAAAAGACAAATGCAAATAGCCGTTACAAGCGTTTCAAATCAAATTTCAAATTAACTGTCGAATTTCAGGCGACTGACAGTTGTTTCCATTATTACTCAAAGAAATTTGTTGAGTAAAAACTAGTAAGATTCCCAATGGAGGGGTAATATCTTGCTCTCTCGATGCCGCTCTCTTTTACGAATTTTTCAAGTTAGGGAACGACATTGACTAAAAATGCGTAAAAATTCGTAAGAATTAGTAAAAACTCGTAAGATTTAAAAGTAAAGGAACAGGCCTAATGCCGCACTTTCTGTCACATATCGTCTTACCGCCCGCCAGTGGTTGAAAGTTGAGAATTCAATCACTTTAATTTTATGGAAGCTCAAAATTGCAAAGTTTGTATAAAAACGATAGCCATTATGAACTCCTTAAATTTAAAGTCGAAACTAAAATTGGTTATTAGTAGGGCCCAACGTTTTAGCCGAATCTCATATTACAGTGTTATTCTTTTTGGATCATCAACCTTCTCAGATTCTAGTTTTCGTAATTGTATCACTTACAGCTACACAATCAAAATTCATTCTGACTTATTCCGCGGTACTAATAATCATTTTTAGTGTCCAGGCTAACTTTTACGAAGTCACAATGGCGAAAATTTCCATATAAAATTATCCATGGTGACCGTCAAAATATTTAAGTTGAAGACTAAAAATGATTATTGGTAAGTCCCATTAATAATTATGTTTAACCTTCACCTTAAATATTTTGTAGGTCAGAATAGATAATTTTATATGGAACGTCCAAGCGAATCGACCTAGACGAATGCAATTTTGTGAGAGAACTTATTTTGACCATCGTCAGGTTGGTATTGAAGATGGTCTATGTCGGTCAAGTAGTTCTGGTATATCGTATATCCCATACAAAATCAATATTAAACTCATGCGGGTACACTGTTGTCTACATAAGTACTAACTCACATGGCAAACATTTTGCATGACTTGTCTGCATCAAAACACTTTTTCTTGGTTTTGTATCTTATTAGTATAAACTACCTTGAGTACGACTCGAACACGTGATTCTCTATTTAACAAGCGAACACTTTACAACTACGTTACCGCCAGGCTCTCAGTTATCAGGATAATTCAAATCAGACAAATGTACATATTACCTACGCAAAACATAATTTTACATATGGTACCTACACACAATGTGCTTCTGTTTTGGACGAATTGCTTAACTTGTCAAAAGCAGTTGAACTGGTTTCGAAATTTCCCTATACAAGTAGCGCAATAATATGTGTCTATATCGCAACATATTTTTTATGAAATAAACTGTCATAAACATTATTTATTCTACAATTGTGGAAACATTTGTTTGGATAGTCTTTTGATGGTAACGATGTACGTAAGAAATATTAGAAGTTGTTGAATCACGTTGGCAGAAAGTTTTTTTTAGAAACCACAACTGACGTCTCTTTCTGTAAAATATTTTTATATAGAAAAGCTAAATTTATAAATATCACAAAAAAAAAATATCATCTTAGTGACAATGCTTTATGATTTAAGTTAACGCTTGAACTTTCTCAAGTAACATTCATATAAACAAAATTTAAGGCTTGTTTCGATGGCCATATTTCGCCTAGAAATTTAGCTACAAATAGTGACATAATTTTATTTTTAACAATATTAAAAATGATTGTTAACCCAGTGACTTTAGGGTTAGAAAAATAGCACAACGGAGAGAACTACAGCGTTATCATCACATTTTTAACCTTAAAATTAAATATGTTGACGGTCACAATAGATAATATTATATGGAAATGTTCGCCATTGTGACTTCGAAGCCTGGTTAAACATGGTACCGTGAACTGTTTTCATCATACTTCTTTATTGTCTCCCTCACTTCCTGGTTGTCCAAATTTTACAACGAAACTCGAAGTGATAAATATTGTAGACTTTTCGAATTTTCCACATACAATGAGAACAATTTACTTACTATTCGCGTTATTTATGAAATGATTCATTAAACGGTCGCTTATTACTTCTTCTAAATCCGATCGCTTAGAACTAACTTATATATAACTAACTTTATGTATACAGTGTGGGTCATTAAGTTTTACAGTAAAAAATAAAGACCGCTACCAAATGATGTTTCTATTTTATAGGGCATTGTATTACTAATAATCATTCTCAACCTTCAAATTAAACAGTTTGTAATTCACAATGGTCATAATTTTGCTAGATCGTAAAAGCATGCTAAAAATGATTATGAGTACCGCGTAAGTGTAGACAAACATATTCCTTAATCTAGATGTCCACATTAACGTCTTCCGCAAGCTTCTAACTAATGATCAGTATTGGATAACAAACCGACTCAATGTTAGGTGAAATTCCTGCTTTCTCACCGCGGATCTTTCGCTTAAGTTGGAAGAATTTAAATGGATAATTTGCGAAGGGTTACGTGCGACTCAGTCGTGCACGTATTTTTATTCACAATCAAATATTTTCTGTAAACAAAAAAGTATAATACCTACTGCTTTAAAAACTAACCATTTAACAAATCGACTTCAATTCATTGTACTGTTAACTCTAACGTGCAGCGAAATGTCAGAGTGATTCACGTTGAAACGTTAAACTGTTATGGGACAGGCCTGATTGTAAGTAAAAATGTTAGCGGATTTTTTTAAAAATACAATTTTTTTTACAGTATTGTCTGTTTTGGAAGTACATAAATTTATTGATTTATTAAATTACTATGCTATGCTAAATAGCCTGTTTAGTGGCACAATGGTTCAGTGCTTATAGTGTTCTGTACAACTACGGACAAATTGATTTAGCATTTGCATTTGTGAATTTATGTCAACATTAAATCACTAATTGTCTTTTACGAATTAGGTAGAAAAGAAAATTAAGTTGTAGGTTCAACCTTTCAACGAGTCGAAGCTAGCATAAAATTCATCCTTAACCATTGTAAGTTTCACAAAAGAACTTACTTACTTACTTAGATGGCGCTACAGTCCGGGGTGGACCTGGGCCTCAACCAACATGCCTCTCCAGTTAGCCCGATCTTTGGCTAACCGCCTCCAGTTGCGCACTCCAAGTTGGTTGAGGTCCCCTTCCACTTGTGCGCGCCACCTAAGGCGAGGTCTTCCTCTACTGCGTTGTCCCTCCGGGTTGGAATCGAAGACTCTTCGGGCCGGAGCGTTGGTGTCCATTCGCTCTACATGTCCTAGCCATCTTAGTCGACTGCTACGCACTTTTCTGACCAGGTCTATGTCGCTGTACAGCTCGTAGAGTTCGCTGTTAAATCTTCTCCTCCAAAGCTTCTGCGCCATAGAGTAGGACTGGGATGATGAGGGTCTTATATAGAGTCTCCTTAGTGTTTCTTGACAAGGCCTTACTAGTCAGTTGCCTTCTTAGGCCAAAGAAACAGCGGTTGGCAAGTGTAACTCTTCGTTTGATTTCTGCTGTGGTGTCATTATCAGAGTTTATAGCGGAGCCGAGGTAGATAAAGTCCCTAACCACCTCAAAGTTATAGCTGTCTATCGTGACGTTCTGTCCGATTCGCCGATGTTGTGTGTCCCTTCTTGTTGACAGCATGTACTTTGTTTTGCCCTCATTCACCACTAAACCCATTTTTGCCGCTTCTGTGCTAATACTTGCAAACGCACCAGTAACAGCTCGCTGCGTTCTGCCAATTATGTCAATGTCGTCAGCGTATGCAAGTAGTTGCACAGACTTTTGGAAAATTGTGCCCCTGGTGTTGGCTTGCGAGTTTCGCACAATTTTCTCAAGTATGATGTTGAAAAAGTCACATGACAGCGCATCACCTTGTCTAAATCCTTTTTTGACATCAAAGGTCTCGGTGAGATTATTTCCGACCTTTACGGAGCAGCGAGCGTTCTCCATCGTCATTCTGCACAATCTGACAAGTTTGGCAGGGATGCCAAAACTAGACATGGCTCTGTATAGCTCGTCTCTATAAATGCTGTCATATGCGGCTTTAAAATCGATAAATAGATGGTGAGTATCGATTTGGACTTCTTGGGTTTTCTCCAGGATCTGCCGTAGTGTGAATATTTGGTCGGTTGTGGACTTACCGGGCCTAAAACCACACTGATAGGGACCAATCAGCTCGTTGACAAATGGTTTCAGGCGCTCACACAGTACAGCAGATATGATCTTATAGGCGATGTTGTGGAGACTGATGCCTCTATAATTGGCGCAGTTTAGAGGGTCTCCTTTCTTGTAGATCGGGCAAACGATGGTGAGGTTCCAATCATCAGGCATACTTTCCTCTGACCAAATTTTAGAAACAAGTTGGTGTATGCTCTCTACCAAGTCATCTCCCGCTGCCTTAAAAAGCTCGGCCGGTAAACCGTCCGGTCCTGCAGCTTTGTTGGACTTCAGCTTAGATATTGCTATCCTTACCTCATTTTGGTCAGGTGGACGGAAGTCTTGGCTTTCATCGCCCAGGTTGAATGGTTCATTCTGCCTGACAGCGGAATATGTGTCGTCTTCGCCGTTTAACAGTCTGCAGAAATGGTTTTTCCATGTCCTCAGCACCGACTGTGACTCCACTACAAGGTTTCCTTGTTCGTCTCTACAGGTCTCTGTTCGGGTCTTGTTCCCGTGACACGTTCTTTTTACCTTTTGGTAAAACTTCCGAACATTGTTCCTGGAGTAACACCTCTCTATTTCCTCGATCGCGCGCTTCTCATGCTCTTTCTTTTTCCTCCGGAGAAGCCGGTGTTCTTCCCTCCTTTTTTGCTCGTAGAGCTCACGAGCTGCTCTCGTCCTTCTCTGCAGCGCCGCTTTGTAGGCCAGTTGCTTCGCTGCATGTGCTTGCCGGCACTCTTCATCAAACCAAGGGTTTCGTGGTGGTGGTCGGGTGAAACCGAGCACATCAGTTGCGGCTTTTCTGACGGCTTCTTGGCATCGATGCCACTGGTCTTCAGCACTTGATGAAGGCTGCAAAGGACTTCTCGAGAGGTTGAGGGAGACGCGATCGGCAAAAGTTCTGGCGGTTTGTTGCGTTTGTAGCCGTTCAACGTTGAATCTCCTCACAGTATTTCCTCGTTGTTGTGGTGTCTGGGATATCCGCATACGTACCTTGGCTACAACAAGGTAGTGATCCGAGTCTATGTTGGCCGCTCGGAAGGTTCGAACATCTAGAATACTGGAGGAGTGCCTTGCGTCGATCGCAACATGGTCAATTTGATTGACCGTTTGATGGTCTGGTGACCGCCATGTTCCTTTGTGAATATTGAGGTGAGGAAACCGTGTGCTAGCTATAGTAACATTACGTCCCGCAGCAAAGTCTATTAGCCTAAGTCCGTTTCCAGACGTGTTGTCGTGTAGGCTGTACTTCCCGATTGTACTACCAAAGATGTCCTCCTTTCCTATTTTGGCGTTAAAATCACCCAAGATGATTTTAACGTCATACTTAGGACATTGCTCATATGTTTTGTCGAGGAGCTCGTAGAAACATTCTTTGGTAGCATCGTCTTTATCTTCGGTAGGGGCGTGAGCGCATATCAGGCTGATGTTGGCGAATTTAGCCTTGATGCGGATAGTTGTAAGGCGTTCACTAACGTGTCGAAAGCTCAAGACTTCTTGCCTAAGTCTGCCGCTTACAACGAATCCGCATCCAAATAGACGCTGCTTCTGTTCTCTGTAGCAATCACCGTAGTAGATGTCACAGTTTTTTATCCTTCTTTTGCCCGGCCCATCCCACCACACCTCCTGGATGGCGGTGATATCTGCTTTGTAGCAGCTTAGGGCCTCCGCTAGTTGTTCGGCTGCACGCGGTCTGTTCAGGGTTCGAACATTCCACGTGCAGATCCGAACGTCATTGTCCATATTTCGTTTTGCAGGGTCGTCAACAGTGAATCCGTCCTTATCCGAGGCTCTTGGTTGCTTCGTAACCATATTGTTTTTCCGTGGTTGGGTAGTTAACCCCACGCACAACCCCCAACCTGGAGGGCCAGGCCCTTTCTGTGACCCCTTGGACGAAAGGGGCCGGATATTCCGGAGTCAGTAACCCGCTTCGGGGATTTGAGTGCTGCCGTTGACCCATTAAGGGCTCTTCCGCCACCATCTCTATTTCAACACCCTGACTAGTATTGAAAAAAAAATCCTTAATGGCCTCAGCTCCAAATACGTCGAAGTAGCCCATTAAGGTATCTGTCATGCCGACTGTTGACGTCACCGTTGATTCAATCGCGTGAATTCATCCGCCGTACGTCCTCTTTCTGAGGAGCTCATGTAAGACTTCTGAGACTCGTTCAGTCAGTCTTTCCGACAGAGCATTATAGTGTTGCTATTTTCTTCGTGTTCAACACTCGCGCTTATAAGTTTAGCAAGCCAAGCCCGGAAGGGCGAGGCCAGTACCCGGTGGTTACCACGCGGAGGTAAAATAAGCACAATTGATGTGTATGAAAAAGTTACAACAGCTGGGCACCGCCAAGTTGATGCCAGTCAGCGCCTACCCGATTCATACACACCCAACCACCAAAACAAAAGAACATGTTTCTCAAATTAGTTCCTTAAATCTTAAATATCATAAAGAATATCTACTCACAACTAGCTATATCCACCTGTGAAATAATTAATTACCACAAATTTCATATCTAGATTCTCTTGTAATTTGATACAACTATAAGGCAAAGCTCGACCTTAAAGTGGATAAACCTCATGAAATCTCTTACAAAGTAGATATTGTAAACCTACACCCACTCATGAACAGAGTTTCGCCTTTATCCTATGATTACATCGTACGAAACATTTCGATCACTCTTGTCACATCTAATTAGTAACACTTGAGTTATCACCACACACCAATGCAAATGCATTCCATTCCATTCCACCGTCCACTCGATTCGAAAACGCAGACCCAAGCTAATTTCTCCCGGATTCCCCCGGCTCAAATACCATTAACTGTCGACTGTAATGGCCTTTAGCCGTGTTCATAATTTACGATTGCAAGTGACACTTTCGAACGAAAGTACCATCGCGCACAAGTCGGGCCGTTACTGTACAGAAAGTGCACCGAAGTAAAGGACGTTTTATTTGCAGCTTCATTTGGTCATAAAGTCGATTATTAAGGAAGGAAATCTTCCCTAGTTCCATTCGTAATCAAAATCGACACATAAAAATTGTGATCGGTTTTTGGCTGTCTCTATAGTGAAAATTCTGTACGAAGGAAATCCTTATAACTATATTTCCACTAAATTTCGTCCATAAAAGATGTGCGCGCACACAAACATGACTTAGGATATATTTTATACTATAACTATATGTTTGGGGAGCTATGGAGAAAGGGTAAACTATTCCGTTCGGAGTTTTATGGACTCCGGAAGTAATCGATTGGCAGTCTTGTGTTTCATAAACGGCTGTAAATCTGAAATTATACGAAAGTGACTTTCTGAACCGAAATGGGCGAGAAGGATGTGCATTTCTGGTTTATGGTGCTACTCTGGAATTTATGCCGAAATAAGCTTTCACCTTTCTGGATTTATGAGTTTTGGTACATACAAAATACATTTATCGGATGTAGTGTTGTAGTTGTAGATACATGTTAAGTGATTGACAATGTAATTAAGGTGAATTGATGTTGCCTTGGGTGGTGGCAGTTATTCGCATTTGCATGATTTTATGATTCCTATGTACATATTCAAATTTGTACACAATTAGTAGAAGGATATAACTCTTTTGAAAGATGTAGATTGTCTATGAGAAATTTGTCGAAATAAAATTTAAATATTTTTCTTCCTACTTTAAATTTATTAGGCGTAAGTATTGCGAATAAATAGTTGCTGCTACTGGTCCATGTAAGGACTCAATGAATGGAATGGACTTATAAGTTTATGGCATATCCAAACTACTGCGCTGAGAATGTTTCTTTTTCTTTCAGTAACCCTCTTGGATATTTGTCGAAAAAAAAACCCTTAAGGTGTAATTTATTTATTTTTGAGGGTCAGATCGGGGTCCCCTTGCTTATTAGCACGCTAGCCACTAAGCCACTGGCGACATTTATTCTTCAATAATATGTTATGTCAACTAAGTTTAGCATAACAGATTGAATATAGGCAAACATCATCAATAACATTTTCCTTCAACCCCTGGGACATAGAAAAACCTGGATCCTCCTCCCATTTTAACCCGCCTGATGGATGGATACTTTCATCTGAGTTGCTGGTTCTGTTTCAAAAATCTTGATCCTCAATTTGTTTTTGGTATTCTTCCTCATTAAGTGACCAGTCAGGAGTCATTTGCGCTATGTGATCTCTATAAGCAAAGGCTTTTTGCAAAAGGAATTGTGACATAAAAAGTGGATGAGAAATCTTTTATTAGAAACTAGCTGACCCGACGGACGTTGTCCTGTGCAAATTTAAAAAATAAATTGTTTTTTTTTTTGTGCCCCTTTGCTTTTGATCAATCTTCACCATTTTCCTAATCAATACCTACGATTTTCTGTAAATTTGAGCTCATATGGTTCGATGGTTTTCGAGATATGCGATTATGGGAGATGCCACGCCCCTTTTCCGCTTACCCGGGCAACTTTCTAAATTTTTTCCCCATATATACCTTATTCGGACTATTACAAACGAACGGCATTTTATTTTTATTTATATAAATATGTACTTCGTTTGTGGAGCTGTATATCTATACATATAATAAAACTGTAGGACTTTTCTTTGTCAGCTAAAAACTCAAAAACTACTGGACAGATTTCCATGAAACTTTTTTTAAAATGTTCCTTAAGACTGTAAGACTGCTATAGGCTATGTCGTTTATAGCCACGTCCTTAGGAACAGTTTTTAGCCAAAATGTATATTCCGAAGTGAAAATATATACACATACACATATATAACTTGCTACAAATGGACGTTTATACTTTTGCGATCGTCAAACAAAAACAATACATATACGGTTACATTCGAAAAGGGTTGATTTGTTTTCGCAGTGAGTGCTATGGTCAGTTATATATGTATGTAGACATGCATATTATGATCGAGAGACGTATAATACAAAACAGGTTTCATTTCAAAATTTCATTCGATAAGTGTAGGGTTGGGGTAGGTAGTTGTTTGGATTCCATAGGAAGAGGGAAACAAAGGAAAGGAAAGGAAATGCAGTATTATAAACAAGTAGCAAGATCATGGAGAGGGAGGGCGATGCAGAGGGTGCACATTATGTATCCAATACGCCAATACATTATATCCATTATCGCATATCGCCACGCAACGCAGTAGGAATTTCATTCTGATATGACGTATGTATTTTTTGAAGTGAAAATATATACATACACATATACCTTGCTACAAATGGATGTTTGTACTTTTACGATCGTGCGATATCCAATACATTACATCCATTATCGATATCGGCACGCCAAAATTGGACAAACGGGGGTGACGCCTCCCATACAAAAAACATCTTATATGATTTTCATGATTCTTTTTTTTCGTATTGCTGTATATTTCAGGTTTAGGCAGAAAGAAAATTCCAGAAAATAGATTTATTCTCATTTTTCGCATTTTACAAAAGAACATTATTATCTAAGACCTAAGCAATACAATTCCTGTGCACGGGCAAAGCTGGGCGGGTACAGCTAGTCCTTAATATGGTGTGCCAACTTGAAATGCGGATGCCGAAATTTCTGCAGAGGTGTAACAAGTTTGCATACCTTCACTTACGCTTTACTTCTTTTGAAGTTATATACCATACCGGAGTTCTAAAAGTTGAAAGTGAAAAGTTGAGATCTTTCGCGTTAAATTTTTACTTTTCATATTCCCCTTCCACAATCGAACAATGTTTCCATTGTCAGCAATTTAAATCAGATCGCTGAAGATCGAACATTCCGAGGGAAATATTATTCGCGGTAGGGGTGTGAAATCGCGCATATCGCAGGTGGGTTCTGGTTCTGGTGGTGGCTGTGGAAATAGGTTTCCTAGTTAAAAATGATTTGTAGTGTCAGGAGGGCAGTGTGTGGGGTAGTATGTGTACCAGTGGTTTAGGTAAAGATTAGAAAATAAAATCGCGCATATCGATCCTATTTTTAAAAGGCCGTTGCTACACGCATATACATAGGGTATGCGTATGCGGTAAGCATGCCGTATACATTTATGTCTGTGAAATATATTGATTTTAAGTGAAAAGAAGATAGAAAGGATTTTCGGTGCGATGTACCTTCCTTTCTTCAATTTACTTAAGAATCAAACTGTTTCGACCGATATGACTGCAAGCCCATTCCGACTGCAAAGTGTAACTTCTGTCGAGCGTAGTGTAAGGAACTCTTCAGAGCCACAAAATAAGCCTAGTTTTTGTCGAGTGGTCCGAGCGTCCTGCTTCCAGGCTCTTGTTTAGGCAGGACACTAAGAGCACTTAGAACTACGACCGACCTAGTGCTACAAGTTATGCAACAATCTGAACTACTGACCATGGATTAAATCCAAGTTGGTATAACTGCCTTTCATATAACAGGTTACGGCTTTGTAGTGAATTGTGGGCTTTGCCTCGCATTCGGAGGTGCATTTGGTTAGCAAAAATTTGTTTATGGTAAATAACAGATAATTGTAACACACTTTTTACAATGGGCATGGCCTAAATGAGGCTGCCTTTGTTGCGGCCTACCACCCTTACGTATGCATTTTTTGCATTTGATGATAATTCACTGGGGCGTATGTGGAACATTTTTTCAAAGGTGAAATTTCATGGACGGAAAAATGCGACAATCGTAGGTTAAACATAAAGCGCGGTACTAATAATCATTTAGTGCCCAGGCTCACAATGGCGAGAATTTCCGTATATAATTATCCATTGTGACATACAGTGCGGTTCACTTGTTTAGATGCACAAGAGTTACGTTTTATTTCTTGCTTTTTTTTCGTATTACGTGGAACAAAGAGAAATAAAACTTATTTGGCAGAAAGGTACATTCATACACTATACAACAAACATAATTTCAAACTTGATTTATGAACCCATAACGGTAGTTTTACTAATTTTTTCTTATACCATGCAAAAACGTATGCATTTTTTTGGTTCACTGGAATAGACGCACCGGTTAAGTTGGTTAGTTAAGAACAAGTGCTCGGACGAAGAGCAGTAAAAAGTTAACTTGAAAGTAGGACAACTATTATATTGCTCGAATTGAACACTTGATAGGAAACTTTGTTAAAAATAGGTATCTTGTGGAAACAACTACAAAAAAAGGATCGTAAAAGTTTTAACACCACTAAACAAGAGGAAAATTCAAAGACTAGTATCACCCAATTTACAAACAAAATTATGGAATTTGGTGTGTTTTTTTTTTGTAGAAAATCCACTCGAGTTGTGTTGTTGTCTATGCTCTATACCCAAAGTTAACAAAACTTCAAAAAAACCACCGGCTTATCAAGCATGCAAGCAACCCACGCCTTGAATTTGCAAGGTCTCACATGGCATGGTATATGAACATTTAAGTGGTCTCCAGAAATTGGAGCAAAGTCGACTTATCGAACAAAAAGGACATTAACTTGGATGATCCTGCAACTACAGTTATTACTTTCATGATCTCCGAAAAGAAAATATGTTTTGAATCGTTATCATTCGAAATTAGAGGTAGTTATGGTATAGGGTACAATTTCATTCTTCGGCGCTTTTAAATTGGAAATCGTTTTCAATAAAATTACTAC
Source organism: Cheilosia scutellata (assembly GCA_955612985.1). Taxonomy (NCBI): domain Eukaryota; kingdom Metazoa; phylum Arthropoda; class Insecta; order Diptera; family Syrphidae; genus Cheilosia; species Cheilosia scutellata. The sequence goes on from OY015311.1 coordinate 17,136,662, forward strand.
TATTTCTTGCAGCTTTACCCGCAATAAAGGACCTTTGTGGACCTATTCCATGGATATTCCAGAAGGATAGCGTGCCTATACACAATTCACGCCTTGTTAAAGAATGAATTGCCAGTGAAAATATTAAAATATTGCACTGTCTGCCACATTCGCCTGATTTTAATATTATTGAAAATGTTGTGTCGTACTGCCTCACACATTATTAAAATAACAGAAAATTAATTAAAATAAATAAAAACAAGTAAAAGAATTTGGCACACAATGAAATTATTTTTGATTTATAGTGCATTTTACGTAATACGAAAAAAATCAAGAAATAAAAAGTAACTCTTGTGCGTCTAAACAAGCGAACCGAACTGTACAACAAACTTAAGCTGAATGTTAAAAATGATTATTAGTAAGGCCCAATTGAAAAGCGTAACGAAAAATGAAACAGAGTTTAGCGAGATTTTATTAATGGTTGAGCTTAATTATTTAATTAATATTACGCAAATCACGCTCCACTAGAGGGCCGTCCACTTATCGCTATGCCCCTATTTTAAGACATGTCAAACTAACCCCTACCGGCAGCATTAGAAAAATCCCCCAACCTTTTGATATCGTAAAAAGCCATTAGCATCGTGAACCCGTCTCTAATCATTAGCTGAACGCAGATCTAAATTTCCATGAAATTAATACCACAAGTTAATTAACGCTTGTACGAATATCCTCGCGTACAAAAGAGTGCAAAGAGATGCCCTTAAACTTTTAAAAAAATTCCCCAGAAATATACGCCATCAAAGTTACCGTTCCATTTCATTCCGTTTTTCCTAAGTTTTTGTTTTTTTTTTATCTAAACAGTAATTTGCTTAAATTTTTTGTTAAAACATTTTCATAAAAATTCACAATGCAGAGATGATGATGGCGATGAAGATGATGATACCGCTGCAGCCAACTCGGAATGTAAATCCTAATTAAATATTCATGAGATGCAACAACGGAAAATCTCCATTTTTCGTTCTCTTCCTCTGTCCATCTTCCTCTCGTCTATCACTGGTTTCAAGAGTGTGTACCTTGCATTTGGAGTGTTTTCTCAGTTTAACAAAAAGCTACTTAAAATTTTATACAAGCAACAGGGTTATGATTGCAACATACTCTTGCGAAAAGAGATGGTCAAGTGTATCAGAAAAAATAATCCCTTTTCAGCTGTAATAAGGATCATAGTATGCTGAGGAGTGGACTCTGCAATATAATGGTAAACCGAGATGCTGCAGAAAGGAAATGCACCTCAATGAATCGAATGATTAGCATATTGTGTGATGATATCATTTTTAAATTTCATATTCAAATTATCGCTTGAGATACAGCGACGGATACATGCGGGTAAGGAAGTCGACAATGTATATGGAACGCTTTCTGATTTCCGGGATTTTCTTATGAAGGAAGGTTTTCAAAGAGCGACAAAGTAACAAGTAATTAATGTTGCAACACAAATTTCCTAATTTTATAACCAATTAGGCATTGTTAAGACGGAGACTTTTTTTTAGACTTTATCGTTTAACAGATACAATTTATGCTTTATGAACTTTCGTGAACATTTTCAATATCGCAACGTTCTATATCTAATATGTAGTTAAATAATTAGCCACCTGATAATGAGAGAAGCTTAGTTGGGACGGAAAAATCTTTTTCTGACCCAGAGCTTCAATTCTAGTCACTATGATTTGGATGTAACGTGAATCTGGACTCTGTAAATTCGACCTTTTCGTGACAATTACAGTAATTTCATCTAATTCAGCCGCAGGCTCCCTTGAATGACAGTATGAAGTGATTCCTTGTCCCGATTTCAAGATGCCTTCCAACTGGAAAACTTAAAACTACCTTTAAGGTGTCGATAACGAAAGAATGCGAAGCTAAGAATTGTATCCATTGCTTGGGAGGATGAAAACCATGAGCAACCTGTTTCCTGCCCTGTCAGTAGAACTATATTCCTTACTACCCAACCGCACCTCTAACCAAATACATCTGCACATAAAATACCTTGCATACCTACTCCTCAGCCTGCAATGCCTTTGTCTGAATGTAATCAGCAGTTTCATTTCATCATTTCAATGCGGATGTAGAGGCTTACAGGAGATAGCAGAATAGCGGCAAATTGCTGGTTTTCCTCAACCACCAAAATTCAATACATCCTGTTCCCGAACGTTTGTAGACCATATATAAGGTAGCACCAACCCAGACAACCAGTAATGCTTGGCTGGTTGCAATGTACTTAGCGCATTCGATATTCCTCCCTCAAGCAAGCACCTGGATTAAGTTTCGAAAATGAACAGATACCATTCATTTTGATTCAGCTCTGCCGCGTGCACCCACTGTTCCCCGTAATTCTTCTCCATTTGCTAAAAGTGTTGAAGTGTTAAGCTTCCTGAAAATTGTTGGAGCCCTTAAAGCTCAATCAATTTTCTAAGGATGCAATTTAACATCAGCACACTATAGTACACAACCAAATGGTTGTAGTAGTTTGTAGACTCCTGTAAGCCTTGCCCGTGTAACTTATCTCATGGTGCACCTATATGTGAGTCGACGACCGTTGCGATGGTGGGTTCGAGACAAGCAGCAAAAAAGAAAAATCGCATCACGAACTTCCCTGATGTTCGAGAGGACTTCCTGCATCTGGGAGCTTATATTATTTACAACATTCTACCGCCTTCTTGGCAGTTCGGTCTAAGAAAAGCATAACCATCGATGATATCCTTAGCATTGTGATAGTATTACACTTGAAGTTGTTTTTCTTCTCGTCTTCTGTGAATCTCACCCGCAGGTCTCACCAAGCACCGGAGTAGCCTCATCGTCGTCCTTTTTAGTTAAACTTTATGCTTCGCTTCATAGACATCCTGGATGCTATACAATTGTGGTGTATATGTGTGTGCTTAAAATTTGCAGCTAGCAAGGATATCTTAAACGAAACGAGTTCGGTCATATGCAATAAGTTATCGCATCTCGTCTTGCTACCCTGCCAACCGAGAAGCAACCATCTGCTGATGGTTGTAGTTCTTCCTTATTTTGCTCTTGTATACTTGGTGCGGGAATTCTCCTTATTAGTTTAGCTTTTAAGGATCTAAACAGGGTGCAGCGCACATAGGACATATGAAATTGTGGATAGATGATGATGGTGAAGGACTCGCCATGCTATTGCATGTATTTTCGTTGTGTCTGCTAAATGGAGAGAGAGAGAGAGAGTATTTTATTCCCACTTATGATCCACTTCATTAGAATTTATTATTTTACGAACATTTTTCATTACCCCATACTCTTGGCGCGTGTGTTGGTAATGTTGCAAAAGCAGAAAGACGCGGGCCGTATCATCATTTTAAGTGGCTGGCTCTCTAGCAGTGGGGGGGTAGTTTCATATATGGATCAAATTTTGTAGAAAGGAAGCGTCTCTAGTGCACTTCAAATTTATGAATGGTACTTTCTTTGATCCAATGAAAATCGAGTACTCCCTGCTTTTGTGTTTCGCAGCAACATTCTACACAGAGATGGGAAAGCATTTCTTTTTCGGGATTATGCGGGATGGAATTGAGTTAAATTGGACGAAATGGAGGAGATTTTTGTTTGTTTTTGCAGCTAAGCACAAATGAAATTGATGGATTGTAATTTACTGGCGATGATTTAATTAGGTTCATATTAATCGGAGTCCTTGTATGTTTTGTTGTTCGAAAATGGTATGTCAGGCTTGTACGAGTACTTCTCGTATTGATATCTCAATAACTATATGCCTAAGCGGAATATTTTCCTGGCAAAGGCTTCGCATTTACAGCTCAATTTCGAAGAGCAATAATCGGGTCACCTTTCGAAAAGGCTTTGCTGGAAAATACGTACTCTTTTATTGAAATTTTCTATGACCGTTTCGTATAAATGAGCCTGAAATTCTCCAAATTTCCTCTTTCAAGGCGTTGTTGGTGGTCGTGGGCTTGTTTACATAGACCTTTGACTTCAAAAAACCCCAAAGAAAAAATTCCAGAGGCGTTAAATCGCAAGATCTGGTAGCCAATTCTGATCGCAAAAATGGCCGATTACACGATTAGGAAAGGACTCTGGCTGAATGGCATGTGGCACCGTCTTGTTGAAACCACATGTTGGTCACATCCATAGGTATCTTGTAATTTAGGCACTACAAACTGGGTTATCATTCACGATACCACCATTAATTGTTACTGCCTGACCAGCAGCGTTTTCCAAGAAGAATGGTCCAAAAATGTCTCCAGTCTAAAATCAGCACCAAAATGTCCCGCGTTGCCGATGCATTTGTTTTTCAAAAATTACTCGTAGATTTTCTGAACCCCAAATGCGACAATTTTGACGATTAACAAACCCATGAAGATGAAAATGACCTTCATCACTGAAGGTGATTTTGTTCGAAAAATCAGTATCCACTTGTTGTTGTTTCAAAATCCATTAAATGACCTCTCCTCGCGCTGGGTCTTTAGTCTTCAGTTATTCAGTCAATTGAACTTTGTAAGCATGAAGTTTCAAGTCATTTGTGAGAATTCGCTGTAGAGATGTTTTCGAAATGCCCAATTCTTGACTACGGTGCCGAATTTATGTTCCTGGACTGTCAACAATACTCTCGCGAACTCCTTCTATGTTTTCTGTTGAACGACTTGTGACAGGACACCCAGAGTGTTTAAGATCACTAATTGATACAGTCGCATTGAATTTTTATTTATTCTCTTTAAAGTTAATGGTTTTAAATTACTATGACGGCCATATTTTGTTCGAAAATTTCGGACTGTAGCTGACAAAGTGACAAACCTTCATTATTTTTAAAATATTGCTCAACAACGAAAATGCGTTGTTCTTTGATATAGCGGTCCATTTTTACTAATTGATACAGTCGCATTGAATTTTTATTTATTCTCTTTAAAGTTAATGGTTTTAAATTACTATGATGGCCATATTTTGTTCGAAAATTTCGGACTGTAGCTGACAAAGTGACAAACCTTCATTATTTTTAAAATATTGCTCAACAACGAAAATGCGTTGTTCTTTGATATAGCGGTCCATTTTTACTAATTGATACAGTCGCATTGAATTTTTATTTATTCTCTTTAAAGTTAATGGTTTTAAATTACTATGACGGCCATATTTTGTTCGAAAATTTCGGACTGTAGCTGACAAAGTGACAAACCTTCATTATTTTTAAAATATTGCTCAACAATGAAAATGCGTTGTTCTTTGATATAGCGGTCCATTTTTACTAAGCCCGAACTGTCAGCTGTCGGATTGTTATCTTCTTTTCCGTAGGCACCACTGTACTATTAAATAGCGCAAAATTCAAATTTTGCGTGAATTATGGGACACCCTTTACAATACGTCGCTTTAGGTCTTCTTTCAGTTGCGCGTTAGCGTCAACTAAGGCGAAGTCCTTTTCTAATGCGTTGTTCTTTTGGGTTGGAGTCCAATATATACTATTCAGGCTGGACAGCTAGTGTCCATTTGCTTAACATAGACTATAGTCTTATTTGACGACTGATGTGCATCTTTTTGACTAGGTCTTTGTCGCTGACGAAATGTCGTTTAGTTTGGCATTATTACTCCTAGTCCAAAGACCATCAACTCAATCGGGGATATTATATGAAGGAAGCGACGCACGGAGGATATTTTCATCTGCTTTACATAGAGTAAAAGCATCAGCCCCATAAATAATGACGAGGTCCTTATAGTGATTTGGTATTGGGCGTTAAGAAAGAGCCGTTTGTAAAAGTTCTTAATTTCTGCTGGAAATATGATTGTCGGAGTTTATAACAGAGCCGAAGTAGACAAAATTACTTCCTTAAATTTAAGCATGTCAATTGTGAGGTGTCGGTTCATGTTGAGAGCTTTGACTTGATTTTGTTCTCGTTAACTGCTAAGCCCATTTAAGCTAGAGCGGTTTCTAAACGAACCACTGGCAGCTCACTTTGTTCCAACAATTGTGTCAATATCATTGGCGCATGCAAGTAATTGGACAGACTTTCGAAAGATCGTGCCTTGTGTGTTGCTCTCAGAATTTAGCACAATTCCTTGAAGTGGGATGTTAAAGAAGTTATATTACAGCACATGATCTTGTCTAAATCCGTTCTTGGTATCAAAGGTCTCAGTGAGTGAGTGATTCCCATCGCCATTCTGCATCTGCACAACCTGACAGGAGTGTTGAAACTAAAGCAAAAAACATATAGTGGGTCTCGATTTGGCCTTTCTCCAGACAGGACATTTTATGTAATGTTTAGGACTTGAGTTTAGATATTGCTATCCACATCATACTCCATAGGACCACTTTATATGCAAGTTGCTTTATTTGCTTGAAGGTACTCTTCATCAAACCAAGTGTTTATTTGGTTGAAACCTAGCACATCATTTGCCGAATCTTTAAAGGCTTCTTTGGATCGATACTAATAGTTTTCAGCAAATGATGCTGGGTACATGGGGCTTCTCCTTGTGTATACGCTATTGGCAAAGCTCCTGGCAGTTTACTGAGATTGTAATAAGTCCACTTCCTCGATGACAGTCATGTCTCCTCTGTAATATTCAGGCTCCACGTGAAGATCCGAATATCGTTGTCTTTCTTTAATTTTGCTGGGTCGTCAATAGTGAATCCATTTATTATTCGAGCCTCTTGGTTGCTTCGTAACCATACAATTTTTCCACAGTTTGAAGTGGGTAACCCCACTGACCTGGCCTTACCTTTTTTAAAAAGCTATACTCGTGTCGGTTATACTATACATTAAATTTGAAAACAGAAAATTGGCCTTTTTTTTTAATACTTCTCCCGAGAAAGGCGAACTTATAACGCTTCATCAGCGCCCCGAGATGCTTGCAGATGTATGTTAATTCTGCACTTAAATTGCTGCAAATTGTAGTCTTCTGGAAATATATCCCCAGGAAGAGAGTTCCAAAGTTTGCTTGTCCTGCAACAGAAGGAGTTTTGGAAAATTTATGTCCTCGCGGTAGTCAAGTGTACTGTATCGTCATGGGCATTAGTTGCATGCCTTGTGGGGCGCCGACAAGTTGCATTTCGAGGGATAATGTCTTTAAGTTCCTCGGAACATCTACCATGGAAGTACCTATAGAACAAGCAAAGGTCAGCGACTTGTCTTCTGTGCACCAACGGTTGTAGATTCAATGTAAGTATACGGTCTCCAATAAGTCGAACTGCTCGTCTCTGTATGCTGTCAAGTAGGTTAAGTGAATGTTTTGGCGCCGAGCTCCATATATGGGAACAATATTCCAGGCGTCGTGTAACCTGTACTTTGTAGAGAAGGAGAAGTTGCATGGGGCTAAATTACCTCTTTGCTCTACATAAATAGGCAGCTCAACTTAGCGATCTTGCGATATAGGATATAGGAAATGTGGTCCATGCATTGAGTCCTTGGGATGGATTGGATGGTCATCCATTTGGATCTGAGGAAATGTTGATGCATTTTGCCTGTGATTTTTGCTTAAATTTCAGTGCACATTTCTAGGAGGATGGCTTAAGCAAGTGACTGTCTTAGTGTCTTTTTATTCCAATGATAAGCAACATGAAATAGGCATTATCCTCGGTTGAAACTTAAACCGTTAAAAAAAATTATAATCTAATTTTGCTCATTTTTTCCCCAGCTGACTTTGACAATAAAAAACTGCAGTCGATTATGAAATCGATATGACTGTGTTGATAGGTTTCTTTATTTGATATCTATTCATTGTTATTCATGTCCGCCCTATAATAGGACTGTACGAATGTGATTCAAGTTTACGCGGCACGCGCATCGATTCGAACACTCAACCGAATAAGCCTGATTGAATTAGAAATATAATTTCTTCACGCAAATTATCGTGCGAATAACAATTTCGAATTTTACTGCAGTCGTAATGATTTTCTAATGACTCAAGTTACGTGGAAATCACTTACAAGCCCAAACAAATTGCTTAGCAATTTGTACATCCTCTGAAACTCGTTAGCAATTACCATTCCTCAAGATAATCCATTCCGCCTAACTTCCTTGCAACATGAAACGATTTTGTAGAACAAATTCCAAATGTATGCCCATTAAACCTTATGATTCGAATCGACCAAATCACAAAATCACTTCGTTCTCGTCCCCCACATCGACCTCATAGCGATGTTTATTTTATTCGATATTCAATAACAGGCAAACAAAAAATATACGAATTCCGTTCAATGTTACCACAATGGTACCGCAAAAAAAAAAAAAAACTGAACGAAATAATACAAACACCACCCTTCTGACAGAGATCGACCCAAGAAGCAACCACTATGCAACTTCTACTGGATTCCCACAAATACTCCTTGTATTCGTTTATATCCAAGCATATTGATCCAATTGTAGACAACGGTATAATCTTTTTGGCCCGACAATTCCTCCACAACATGCAGAGGAGACAGAACGAGACCAAAGAACACTAACCCCAATGGTGCCGTGGGGCAAAAAGCGTTTTCCACAAGATTGAATATGTTTTGTCGGTGTACCTACACTTCCAAGAAAGTAGGATCAACAAGAGCCGCCCGGGGCACGGTGTTGAAAGGATTTAAATTTATTTCGATATGGAAAGTGCCATGTTGAAAATGTACCTATGTATGTGTGTATTTATCTATTATGTCATGTTGCTCCAGAGCACTGCATTCGGGAAAACTTTATTAATTATTAATATTTTTTTTCTTGCGGGCGGCGATGGGAATTTCCGTTCATCGAATTGGTTATGCAGCGCGAAAGAGCACGAACAAAATAGTATCCTTTAGCCGGTGGAAGAAATTTAATTTGATTTCATTTCTCTCTGACGTTCTCTGATGGCGACTCTCGACTCACAGAATCGTGGCTTTTGTAGTGGAGTTAAATTTTTGTTTGCTGAAATGGCGGCGGAGAGACATGAAGTAGATTGATTGAAGGAGAACCCAAATGGGGACTTTCGACGTCTGAAGGATCATTCGAATATATATATATTTTTTTTATTGGATTGCGAGAAATGAGAAACGCTATCTGTTTGATGAGGAGCTCGCTGTTGATTGAAAGGTTGATTTAAAGGACTTCACTTTAAGTTTGATTGACCTGTTCGACAAAGATTGAGTTGTACTAGTTTTGAGGAGTAATCCTTTGTTGACAGCGGTTATCACAGAAGAGATTTTGATTTCTTTTAGTAAGCAGGCTGCGTTCACCCTCTTTATACGATGGCAGGGTTTAGCTGACAGTTTCATCTTGCGAATTTTATTATCTGACACTTTTAAAGAGCTCATTTCACCAAAACTAGATTTAATAAAAAAAACGGACAACTGCGAGTATCACTCGCGCACCGAAGATTCCGTACTTGGTGAGAGTCTGTGTCCTGCAAACGTTAGTGTGTCGGTTGTTCTTTGATTTGATAGATCTAGGTACAAAATTTAACAGTTTTTTGTATGAGGAACATATTTTCTTCACCAAATTACTTATTACTCCAAAACCAGTCAATGTATCGCAATTGGTATTTGTCGTTTAACTAGAGATTATGCCGGATGTTGTGTAAACATTTCAGTCTTCTACGTCAATTAGTTCTTGAGATAGACCTAGGAACAAAATTGGCTTTGTGGGCTAGGACAGACGGACAGATATCGTAGCGGAAAACAATAAGGTTCCGTTTTGTACCTATGGGAAAAATATCCCTCGCACAGTAGTCCAGCAAACTAACCACTGCGCTACTGCGCCCACCGTCCGTATGGGAACGGAACCTTAAAAATGGAAACAAACAATTCACACAAATTTATGAAACTCAGCTTTCTGATAGAGCAGAAAGCTGAGTAATACGTTTAAATACTCAGGAGACTATTCTCTAAAAACACTTTCAAGATTTTGTATATTTATTAAGATTCCTGTAATGTAATAACAAGTTAAAGTTAAAGGCAGCAAAGTAAAATAATAAAAGTTTGTACCACATTTTTACCTCCTTAGAGGGCGAATTTTTTAAAGCTCTAATTTTTATGATTAAATCATGTGTTTATTGTGGTTATCGAAAGAAGAGGATGTTACAGTTTCTATAAAGCTTCGATTAAATATTATTGTAAAAGGTTCTATAAGTAAAATTGTATAAAACTTCAAAGAGTCATTAACCGAAATTTTACGGAAGACTTGTTTGTGGCTTGCATTATTTTACTAGCGAAGCTTTATAGATAGGGAGGAAGAATAAAACATTGTAGGCGAACATTTCATCAGTTTGGTTAAAGAAGCATTTCCGAAGGTAAATAATGCAAATGGAACTGTCAACGAAGCTTGTTTTGGTATAGAGAATAGATGCAACTGGTTCAGTTTTAACTTTGCAACATTCATACTACAGATAGCGCAGATGATGAGTAAGGTACTTCTGATACTTAGAAGTCTGGGTTCGAATCCCGCTTGGCTTTTTTTCTTTGATACTATAGATTTGTTACCTCTTTTCATGTTTCGTTCCAGCTTCCAGGCCTAAAAGAACCCCAATCAGAGAGAATAATACAACATGTGTACTACTAACCTTCCAAATAAATGAAGAAATGAATGGAAATGAACAATTTTTTTTTTTACAAATTCGTAGTTTCTATAAAGCTTCGATTATTGAGCTAATAGAGTTCTAATAGAAGTCTTTCCAGAAGCTTTATAGATAAAATACTTTCGATAAGTGTTCGCCTTTCGGGCCTTACCGAAGTTTTATAGGATTCTTTTGGAAACTAAAAGTAATCCTCTATTGAAGCTTATCGAAGCTGAAATGTTGGTTGGGTTATCTAAATTATTCATTAAATCTACAAGGGTCTCCTTGCGTAGTCTTGAAGATGAGCCAAGTTAAAAACAAATCACCAAATCAGCGCAGCGGTATCTATCAAATCCATAAATGCAGATCGAAGCCAAGATAGCTGCCCTGAACATAAAGCAAGGGCTAACGTTGCCATCGGTTTTTTTCTTCTTTTTGCTTGGTTTCGCCAAAGGTCGTGAAATCTTATTAAGATGTGGTAGCACTTGCTACCAATATGCATGATTCGTAAATAAGATTAATGCGGTGTTTTTTTTAGAGGTATAGAACAGGTATACAACTTAAAGTTGGCAACACTATTTTAACTGGCGGCCATTTTGTCAGCTGTCAAGTAATTTATTTTTAGTTTGGTTTGGCATTTCAACATGATACATGAATAGACTTACGCCTGAACAACGCTTCCAAAGTTCGCACTTTACGTCCAATTTTGTTTAGCGATGAAGCTCACTTTTGGTTGAATGTTGAGACACCGTTACATCCACAAAAACTGACTGTTTGGTGTGCTTTATGGGTTGGTGGAATAATTCGTCCGTACTTCTTTAAAAACGATGCTGGCCAGAACGCTACAGTCAATGGTGACCGCTATAGAGCCATGATTACTGACTTTTTGTTCATCAATTGAACAACCATGATGTGCAGGAGCTATGGTTTCAACAACACGGTGCAACATGTTACACAGCTCGTGCCACAATTGATTTATTGAAGGAAACGTTTGGTAACCACATAGTTTCACATTGCGGACCCGTGAATTGGCCTCCAAGATCGTACGATTTAACGCCGCTGGACTATTTTCTGTGGGGATATGTGAAATCGCTAGTCTACGCCAATAAGCCCGAAACGTTTGACCATTTGGTCATATATGGCCATAAATATTGGAAAAAGTAATCGAAAATTGGACCTACAGATTAGACTAGGTCCTAGCCAGCCGTGGCGGTCATATGCCAGAAATCATATTTAAATTATAATGCCAGAAGATTATCTTTCGAATGATGTAAATTTCATGTCAATTTAAAAAATCATCTTTGTTTTATTCCATTTCAAAGCTCTATTACTCTAAAAAAAAACACCTTTTAGATACCAGGGCCCTATTTCATAAACATTGACAGGTGACAATTCGACAAATTTGTCGCACTTGTCTGACAAATTTTCATTTCATAAAATATAGACAGGTGACATAATAGTCAGTTAAATACCACGACAAATTTGTCATGACTTTTTTGTCATTGTCAGATTTTGACAAATTTGTCATGACTTTTTTTGTTATTTGTCGTGACAATTTGCTCATTTTCAGATGTTGACAAATTTTTCGTGACATACGCAACATCAACTGTATTTTATTATCCCCTATGATTGATCTGTATTGTACAACAATCAAACGTATATTATACAGTACTACCTGAATAATGTGAACTAATTAAAACATGGGCAGTTCACATTTTCGAGGGGTTCACATTTCTGGATACGAACAAATTCGTTGCATTTCATGCTTTTTGGAATGATCTGTGACTTGATTTTTGAAAAATATATTCCGCTGCTGTTTTCCCGACACGAAATTTTTCTTTAAATTGAAAATCACTTAATGCAACAAAATCATTATTAATTCCTTCTTTAAAATGACGATTGCGTACTACCATTGAGTTTATAAACTCAATGGTACTACACGAAATTGCATTATAGATTCTTCATCACTTTCACTTGAAGAAAAAATATTAAGCATTTTAAATCGTACTTGTCACTTCACTCTCAATTCTTGACCGAGACTCAATCGCCTGTCGGAATTGTCAAGGACATACTGACAAAATTGTCAATAGTACAATTTTATCTGTCCCATAAAAAAATTGTCACGACAAATTTGTCAGAGATTTCATGACAATTCTCGAAAAATTCCTGACAATTCATTGTCATGACAATTTTTTTATGAAACCAAAACGTGACAATTGTCGGCTATTTTGCGACAATTCGACAAAATTGTCTAATTATTTATGAAACAGAAATTTGACAATTGTCGGATTGTCAGTTGACAAACTGTCACCTGTCACCTGTCGCAATTGTAAATTTTTATGAAACAGGGCCCAGGACTGCACCTACGAACTAATCCATACGGTGTTAGGTACTTCTTCGCTGGGAAACTCTACTCCATTATTTATTTCTTCTTATGGTGTGTTTTTGTATTCGTCGCAGCTTTTTTTTGACTCTTTTTGCAAATTTCCGTCCAATAGTCCAACAAAATAAATTACCGCGAAATTCAAATTTTGAATAACCTTTATTTGAAACCCTGTTAATAATTTTTTTTGTTTTTCTTACAGGTAATTGAGTGTGCAATTTGGGCATCAGAGGCAGAGAAGGAGCTTATGTTTTAATGAAGCTGACACAAGGTCAGTCCATGCCTATTAAGACATTAGTTGGAAAACCTGCATCTGGACATTTAGGAATCAAATCAAATTAGAAATATTTAGTCTTAATTAAACTCCATAGCAATTTACCATCACAAAGTCAGTTTATGTATTTAAAAGCTTATTTGAAAATAAGATAGAAAAAAACACCCTTAAGTCTCCACTCAGCTACCCTTCTAAAGTGTCCTTAATTGACGCACTTTCATGAAGAAAATTTTACCATTTCAACAGTATCACATTACTTCTTCAAACCTGAGTCTTTTTAATAGAAAATAAATTAATCGGGTTCCTTCATTATCGACGGATGAAATTTTAAACGTTAAAAATTGACAATCAATACAAAAGAAAACGCGTTTTTCAACGTTTCAAAAGGATTTTCCAAACAAAAACTTCAAGTCCTTTCGATTAAATTTCAAAGAAACAAATTGTACCTCATTAAATAACACTTAAACGATACGGGGCGTCGTCGTTGCTCGCGTATCGCGTATATCCTTTCAATTAATATTTAATGACATTCTTCTCGCACCCAAACAAAATATGTATATATGTATGTGTACGTAGGAAACAACTTTGATGTGCACCGTCAAAGTTTCTTTGGCAAATAACAAAGTTTTATCAGAGCGCGAGCTGATTACAACAACAAGACACTTATTCCACGCCTATACTTAGAGAATAAAACAACACCAAAGACAACGGCAACAGTAACAGTAACAGTAACAACAACAAAAACAACAGCGGTAGCAACGATAGTAATAAAATAAAAATCGAGCAAACAACAACATACTTTGTAAACTTGTTCAATAGACACAAACACACATGGAAAGACAAGAACTCATGCAAACCTAAAAGTGTCCCCCAGCTCAGCTTTCATCGAACGAAATAAAATAAAAATTAATGGAGCGGGGCCCTTAAGGATCTCATCCTGCAAACTCTCCTATTCGAGGAACGAGCATAATTAGGTAACAAGTATATGCCACGCACACATTTACTTGGCAGAGGTTCCGGTCTAGCTCTAGTGTGAAAAGCCGCCTCAGGCATCGAATGTCGAGCAGTCCAATGAAGTTAAAGCGAGTTGCTCCTACACACCAGCCATCGTGGTGATGATGGGATAATATGAAAATAGTTAAGCGCACATACAATACACACACATACACAGCAGGCGCTACGTAACTCAACCACTGGCGGCGGCGGCGGCTCGACTTTTGCTATGCTCTTTGGCCCGAGGATAAATTAATGGTTGCGAAATGATTTTCATAAGGAATTAATGACACTTTAATGAAATTCAACATGATGTGTGGGCAGGGAATGATGGCGAGAAGGATGAGTGAAACAGTGTAACCGGTCACAGTCCATGTGGTTTGGTTGAGGAACGTTCGCTTTGCTATTAGTTAAATCCCATAACCAAACGAATTAATTATTGATACGATAATGAGAGAGGATTTTCATTATACGTTAAGTGGAGTTATAACTTTGAGTCAAATAAATGGGTTAAACGCTTTTATGAGAATACCGTTTTAATTTTTAATCCAAACTGTTTGGGTAGATGCATTCCAATTTAAGTCTACATTGTTTGGGTAAGGATAAGGCGGGTGGCGGTGGGTTATCGAAAAGTTTCCCGACTCGATGGGAATTTTTTGTTTCTTGTTTCCATTGTGGAATCAGTTTGGCCTTTACCCTAAGGCTTATATTTCAATTTTAATTTACAAAATATTGGTAGAAATGAGGAGCTTTTACAAGTACATATGTGTATGACTGAAAACCTAGCTCTTGCAACCACACATAAGAGCGTGCGTTTTATTTTTGGTAGAATCTTAACAAGACTACAATTTGATATTTGAACGGCCTATTTGAGAAAATTTATGAGAACAGCTAGAATGTAATTCGGATGTACGCAAGAAGCAGAAAAAACGTTTGGGGTCATTGGTATGCCTGCAACACCTCATTCTCATTCTGAACAAGGTACAGAGAACTGTTTGCATAGGTTTAACGGGATGACTAAAATCTACACCACAACTAGGCCTAGGTGGGCTCAGTGGTTGGTGTGCTGGAATTCTGTGCGAGGGGTCTAAGGTTCGATGCCCGAAAAATCCCCACCTCTCGTGAACGTCAGCCAAACATATGAGAGTATCACTGTTCTGAAAAAGCTTCTCAATCAAGCATAGATTCGGCATAAAATAGGTCCTTTCCACGCCTTATACGGAGCTATTGTGCCAATTATTTCTTCTTTTTTTTTTTTTTAAAACTAGACCTAGAAATTTTGTTGAACCTACAACCCATCGATCTATACACTAACTTGGCAGCCAAAGGTGCTCTCAGACTGAGAGAGAACACAATTTGGAAACCAGAATCTTTCTGTTATTCGCGGATACTCCACATCTTTGATCAGAGCGGATTTATGCCATTCATGGGCTACTAGAAACGAAGGTATGACTTTGACAAGAAACGTTAAAGTTTATTCACATTTACTTTCGTCCCAGCTTGAACATACAATGCTACAAACCTATCGAGTGCGCCTTGAAGTTTACTCAGAAAGGGATACATTTTTTATGATTTATCCTTAGGTCTCTCAATTCGAAAGCAGAGAGGACAAAACGCACCCCTGACGAAGTCCAAAGTCAACGGTGATAGGCATTGATTTAACGCTGTTTGCTCGAGCATAGCTTTAACATATCGTATAAAGAGATCGAATGGCTCTCAGGCGGGAACCTTTAGTTCCATATTCCTGCAGTAAACTTCAGTAATTACCTCGAGGGACTCGGTGGAATGACTTCTCCTTCTACCATTCTGAGAATAAATAACTGGTCTAAAAAAAATAAATAGGCTGCGCAACAGGCGGTAGACACCCAAGGCCTAGCTTCCCGCAACCATTCGTTTTTGTGTGAGTTTCTATTTTTGGAACGAATGGAAGGGACCTACAATTTTATGCCGAGTCCGAACAGCTGAATTGAGAAGCTTTTTCAGGACAGTCATACTCTCGGATGTTTGTCAGACGTTCGCGAGAGGTGGCGCAGTAGAAAAAACCTTAAGATGTAATTTGTGTTTCTCCGGGGATCGAACCTGGCACAGTAGTCCACCACACTAACCACTGCGCTACTGCACCCAATAACCAAATAACTGGTCTGCTCAGACGAAAAGTAGACTGCTGGTCCCCCCCTCGACCAAAGATTGCAACGCGTTTCCAACACTTTATGGCAAAGCCTTTGCCGGGCAGACTTGAGACTTGAGAGTGATATATTCTTATAATTGGAGCAATCTCTTTTTTTTAAACGTTCCCAGTCGCTGAGTCTTTCACCGCATTTCTTTTAGCGATTTAAAAAGGCACTTGCTCTACCGTGGGACAATTCTCCCCTCTACATAAGGCGTTGGATCTGTCATTCTCATTGGAGGCAAGTAATTTTCTGATTTTCAAGTTTTCCGTACCTCAATGTACAGGATTCGAGGATCTGAGTCCTCCAAGTCAATACACAACATAGAAGACTTCTTATATTTTTTTCTGATGGTTTTTTAAACTCCAGATGATTTCATCCACGCCGTTTCTGTTATGTCGCAACAGACCCAGAACAATCCTTTTCTATGTTTCTACGATAATATAAAATGTAAAAATAAATTACAAAATTACATATTTTCAATATCCTCTCAGCCTTTCATAAATTCGTGTCCATAATTTATGGGAGAAATGGTAAACCAATCATGGACCATATAACCTGTAAATGAAGCAACAACGTTGTCCTCATCTTGCGTTAAATGTTTTTGCATCAATTAATTGCATTCGCCCAGCAATGACACTTAAGCCTTGAAAACCCACGAAGAGCCATGAAACCTCACCCCTCTCTTATGAGCAAATACCCAACGCAATCCGAAATGCAATTGCATCCGTCTATTAAAAACGTGACATTCCTCGTGTTTATTTTATTTGAAATATGAAACAGGACACGGAAAAAGAGACCTTTCCCAACATCCAACTGTACAACAAAAAGTAAAACAAAACAATCCCTGCCTCGGCAGAGCATCCATTCGTTTTTCTGTTAAAAAAAAAACACAACAACAAACTCGTGTCCTTGCCGATGAATGTACATACTTCGATGCTCAAGTAGGTGATTCATGCAAAAATGCCCAGCGCAGTGATTAGTTGATGCTGGGAGTACCCGAACACAGGTATCCTACAGAGGTGGGCACGTTTAATCCCTCGACTCTTTAAAGGGATCACGTCGAGGTCGTAACAGGACAATTTTCAATAAAGCCCCGTGATTTGGCGTAAATGATGCAATGCAATACGATTGATTGCAAAACGAACGCAGCACACTGATTGTTCTCGTTGATGCTAAAAATTGCCCATAGGGATTTGATGTCCTTCAGTGGATTTGTATTGTCCTTATGAGAAGAAAATAAAAAAAAAAACAAAACAAAATTCGTTCGTTCGATAATTCCAATTTACTTCTGTCAATTGATTATCTTACCGGAAAAAATGTCCGATAATACCTACCATCACAACCATCATCACATAGAAAACACATCGTGTGTATGTGGTGTCCTCTCTATTGTGTCGTGCAATCAAAGTCCTGCACTGCAGTCTTGCAGTGAACTTCCAATTTAATCCTACTTTCAGGGCATATCCAAACAACGACAACAAACAATAGCCTACGGGTGAATGTTGCGCCTGATGAGTCTGCAGCAACACTACCAAACCAGATGTGTATTTAAGGACGAACAATGGTAAAGGTCTTGTCTCGAATCTTCTTGGGACGAAAATCCTGTCATAAAAATATTCAGTCTGTGAACACACACAGAGAGATAGAGAGAGAGTATGGACAACTATTGTTATGCGGATCATAGACGCACATACAATCCAATTTGGAAGGATTTCGCAAAACAACGTTTAAGTAAGGATATGCCATCCTTCCATATATGAGCAGCAGTAGCAGCACGCAACCAAAATTGGCTATAAAGTTAGGCTACATATCGTCATACACATCGTTCTACTGTACACTCACCTGGCCGTGTGGATCGGCTTTGTAAAATATTACATAGCACCGGAAACGGTTGACGTTTACTCGACCGACTGAGATAAGGACCTTGTTAAGCTAACTGGACCACACTCCCACGGACTAGTATTTTCGCCCGGTGACAGAATCTAAATCACAAAAGCATTTTAATCCTTTCGTTGAGCCGGATATATTCCAACCGTCCATATGTGTGTCTGTGTTGCCACTCTGTTCATCGGCCGGCAACGACAACGGCAACGACAACGGCGACTGCGACTGGTAATGGCAGTTGCAATCAATTAAAGCAGCCATTTTAATTGTCATTTCGTTTTGACCGTGGTTGTTGTGATGGTGAAATGCTACAAAACTGTTGAGTGATTAACTACCTTGGATACGAGATGGCAGCATTGTGCTGTAGCCTGGGCTGTAACTGCTTGTCAAAATGGCATTTACGCGAAAAGCGGATTTACGAAGCAGATTCCAAAGTGGATTAATTTTTTATGTTCGCTTTACTTTTCATCGTATATTAATACTTTGGTGCGCTGTTGTACGTGAGTAAGCCCCTAAGGGTAAGTCATGAAATGGCACAGCACATGTCCTTGGTATTTGATGTTCTGATAGATATTTCAGTCAGACTTACCGCCCCTCTAATATTAGAGACTGATTAAGTAGTGGAGGGCTGATGTTTTAATTTTTAAAGGCGTTGCTGTTAGTATTGTTCTTTTTTTATTTTCAAGCATAAGTCGAACTTTTCAAGCCTTTTTCTGTTGGCACTATCCGTTGCTAAATTTTATCCAATCATAGGTCTTTTGCGCACACGACTGATGAAGAGACAGCTCTTTCTGTGTTATATCCGAAAACTATATTCGTCTTTGAGGCTTCAGGGTTTCTTTTTCTCTCACTTTCATTAGTAGGGCATACTTTCCGAATTTCTTCATAGTTCCTCCTGCACCTCGATTTTCCGCGCATCCCAGCATTGGTTTTTTGGGTTAGTTGGGTAATACATTTTCTCTGAACTTGGTCGGAAGGCTAAACACAGTGAAATATGTTTGGGTCCCAGGTCACACTGCTATCCAGGGAAATGAGATCGCTGATGAGCTTGCCAGGGTGGATTGCGAAGAAGCTCTCTCAGGACCTGAACCTGTGTTGGGTCGGCCTGCATCTGTGGTTAGGTCATCCATTGATACTTGGGTTTCTCGTGAACACGAATGTCGGTAATGTTTCTGTCCTGGGTGTAGATATACCAAACGACTGCGACCGGACATCTGCAAAAGTTCCTCTTTCCTTCTGTCTCTCAGGACAATCGACTGCAGACTTCTTGTGGGCATCGTTTAGGGCCAAACACTTAAAAGTATTGAGCTTGAGCGACACCACCATTTGTTCTGTTTGTAAAGTGGACGACGATACAGCTGTCCTGCCTTTGCTCGCATCAGGTGGCGGATCGTTGGGGCTGACGTGGTGAGCGCCGAACATCTAAGCTCTTCATCACTGAAGCTCCTTCTCATCTTTCTTCCAAAGACGGGAAAACTAAGTACATACAGTAAATTAAGGTGTCTGTTTGGCAGTAAAATGGACCAGTAGTTGTGTCTAAGTGCTCCATCGGATAGTAGCAACACCTCCGACAAAGAAGAATAAAAAAAATTGTATTTTTGTAAGCATACCTCGACCCTTTATCACAATTTGCAAAGTTTCAGACTGTCCAAAGGCTTGAAAATACAGTTCGAAAATAACACTTTGCACTATTTACACTATCTAACAAAACGTAACATCTTTTGAGTTAGAAATAGCTAAAGTTGTTCCAACTTTGTTTTTTATTGTTTGCGTACAACTTTCTCCATCGACCGGTTTTGATTTCACAAAGGACACACTATCAGAACTCTCCTAAGGAAACTCTAGATGTTTGTATTCGGTTAGGCTTCCGCGGTTGAATGCTATGAACAACAAATATTTTATGACGAAACGTACTTCACCTTGTTTTCATCAGACCACTGTGCGTCCTTTCGACTATCTAATCAGTGATTCTATATTGAAGTATGTTAAGTTTCTCCACGAACCGAATGTGTGTTACAAGTGGATGGGCGCTCCTTTTAAGGTGGGAGGATTCGATTAATGGAATGATTATTATTAATAGGGGGTAGTGTAGAGTGAATCAACAACATCCTTCTACCACGCATCCATAATGCACGCTCATATGCATTTGGGTAAACATTCCCAGAGACACGTTATTGACTCAAAAACTTTCACGTGGATGGTATGTACACACAAGCATTCATACACACCACGGATAATATAGCTATGCAGAGGAAAAAAAAAACACTACCCACCCCCATCCTATCATGGTGATGGTGTGTAATGGTGTGTCTCTGGCAGGTGGAAAAGGCAGAGATGATGAAGGAGCCAGTCATATTATGACTGCACATACAGACAGCCTCGTGTATGAAATTTAAAGCAATCCATAGGTGCTCGTGCTACACCATGGGAACGATAATAACGTTATCGTTATGGGGAATCAAATGGATACGAGATGCGCTTTTAATGGCATCATCTGAAAATTTCATTAAGCAAACAACAAACTAATTTGTGGCGGAAATTTTGTGACATAATCATATCCTACCGTTAGGCAAACAGAAACAGCATGACAAGGAGCTCCAGCTATATGGCCCGTGTGTATACAGAGTAGATCTACTGTTTGAACAGAAGGAGGGCGGATATTTTAAGATGATTTACGGCTGATTGAGTGCGGCAGTTTGTCAATTGCCGCTGTGGGCTATTGAGAGTCTAACAAATGACAATTTTTGTTCGCTGATATCCTTACGAATGCTTCCTTCCTGGAGTATTAACTTTGAAATTTAATTTCTCATCCTTTTTAGGGAGGATACCAGAACCAGTTTGTGTACCTATATTCCCTTGGGATTGGAGCAGAGCAATTCACAATAAACAACTGCTATCGGCTGGAATAGGGTAGGGATGACAGAAATCAATAGGATTACTCCAAAGGAATCAAATCGACATGAGAATGACAGGATAATTAATGAGTATTCTATGAGAGGACTACGCATCCTTTTATTTTAAATTTAATTCAATTCCGCTTGTCGAAGCGTGCCTTAATAGGCGTAAGCATTTTCTTGTCATGATGTGCCAACGTATCCTGTTTCGGACTTGGCAAACGAAATGGGTGGTATATATGTACAAACAAAAATCAATATGTATTGTGACGAGTATAAGTTAGGTATTTAAAAACAGTGAGAATGTACATTGTTCAATTTAGTACTAGACACGGTACGGCAAAAGGCTCGATTGAACATACAAATATAAGATTTTAAAGAACTGCACGTCCTTCATATTAGTGTAATATGCATGATCTAAATAATATGTAGTCTCATCGTTTTAGCTACGGATTAGCGACGGAAATTGGTTTTGCTGAAACTTATTCATGGATGCGACGATACGACCCTTGATTTTCCATATTAAAACATAAAGCTAGCTCAGAATATGCTCAATTTGTTTGTCTTGAATTATTGGGTTAAATGTGGTGCTCTACTACGACCTCTCAAGTTTTAGGTCGAATAGTTTTGCTAGACTAGGAATTATGGGTCATTTTGGAATTATAGTCACCCTAAAAGTATGCAATGATACATGACGAAATTGTTGCTTACAAAAATCCATTGCATATTTTGTGGTGTTAAATTACACATCGAAAGCAAAAATCAGAACCTTATTCCTTTGACTGATTCGGACCGTCAGATCTACACACGATGTTTGTCCGTGCATCTGTCTGTCCGAATCCACTAACAAAAATGTTGGTCCTATGTCTATCTCAAAATCCAATTGACATAGAATGTTGCAATTCACACAACAGTATAACCTTTAGTTAAATAAAAATAGCAATGGTAGCGTTAGATCAATTTCTTGTGGAGTAATTTGGTAAAAAAAAATATTTTCATTCGCACAAAAAAATGTTTATTTTCTGATTTATAAACGAACGAAACATGAACATTTATCGAAAACTGTCATTCTAGGGTTTTTATTTTAAAGTGGGTGGGTACACAATATAACATAGGGTTACCAGAAATCATTTGAAGAATGTATAGTTATCGAGCATGAAAATCCTGGACTTTTCCGGACAAAATAGGATCTAAAAAGAGTACAAAACTAGGGCAAAAATACGCGTAATATTTGTTACAAAAAGATTTGATCTTTCTCGTTTTCATTGCCGTAGGATACATGTTTTAAGGCCGTGTGCCAATTGCGCTGAATAATTATTCTCGGCTGATTTTCTAACACATATGAAAGTTTTGAAAAAAGGAGTTCACAACAGTCAAATCTCAAAATAGATATTATATTTCCTTAGGCAGGGGGAAGTAGGGTTACCATACGCCGCAATCCCCTTTTTCATACCAAATTGTTGCTTGTCCCCCTAATAAAAACCACTGTCCGCCTTATTAAATCAAAATTCAATAAAAGAAAACTTTCAAAATACTCTATTTTAATATTTCTAACAAGATTCTCTGTGAACACATCCAATTGAAGTGCAAAATAAATGCACTACATCTTACTTCACGTGCAAAAGTTGTTCTCCTGTAAGTTTTTGTTTTGTACTGTAATCTGATGTGTCTCTGTCAGTTTTTGTTTCCAAACCAAGAACTTTTTTCACATTTTTTTCACTCTGGTTTTCAACATTCTAATAAAAAAAAAATGTCCCCCCTTTTTGAACACTTTTCCCCCTAGAAAACTCACGGTGGTCCCCTTTTCGTTTTTTTTTGAATCTGGTAACCCTATCGGGGAAGAGATAACAAAAATCAATTCCAATTTCTGGAATTTTGGAAATTTTGCTTGGGACCCGAGTTATTGGCGACATATGATATTTCGTATATTTCAAACACAGGGGGAAACTACGATAACTCAGGCGCTGAAAATTGATAACGGGTTTTTGTAAAGGGGTTAAATACAAGCATTTTTTACTATGGGAGGGGGGTAACCATTCTTTTTAAATATATATTTTTTTTAAATTACCCCTCCGGCTTAAACGAAGACAGATAGACCTCCCTCCCATAGTAAAAAAAATGCTTGTATTTAATCCCTCTACGAAAAACCGTTATCAATTTTCGGCGCCTGAGTTATCGTAGTTTCCCTCTGTGTTTGAAATATACGAAATATCATATGTCGCCAATAACTCGGGTCCCAAGCAAAATTGTGGGCGCAGTAGCGCAGTGGTTAGTGTGCTGGACTACTGTGCGAGGGATCCCAGGTTCGATCCCCGGAAAAACACAAATTACATCTTAAGGTTTTTTCTACTGCGCCACCTCTCGCGAACGTCTGACAAACATCCGAGAGTATGACTGTCCTGAAAAAGTTTCTCAATTCAGCCGTTCGGACTCGGCATAAAATTGTAGGTCCCTTCCATTCGTTCCAAAAATAGAAACTCACACAAAACGAATGGTTGCGAGAAGCTAGGCCTTGGGTGTCTACCGCCTGTCGCGCCGCCTATTTATTTATTTTACGAAAAACCGTTATCAATTTTCGGCGCCTAAGTTATCGTACTTTCCTTTTCTTAATCAAATAAATTTTGGAAGGTGATGTTGACGCGATGCTCAAGTGTACTGTCAGATATGTGCATCAAAAGGTATAAAGGTGCTAGTACACGGTATGTAGCGCCACATATATATGTGGCTCTGACGTCACCAGATAGAGCACACATTTCGTTTTTCGTATGTAGCGCGGTGGCTATATAAGGGGACACATATCGGTTGGCTGTTGGTTATTCGTTTATGATGATGCTATTCGCAGTTTTATTGCTCTGTGTGCAGTCTTGCACTAGAACTGTAGGTACTAATTGTTTTATTGCATTGGGTGTATTTGAGTTATCGCTGCTCGTACAAAAGGCAAACTGAAATGCTGAATGTCGAAAAGCCACACAATGCGTATGTGTCAAGAGTGCCTCATATCGTGCCTCATACGTATGAGTACCTTATGTAGCCATTGGCTTCATACGCTGACGTCAAAATTACGTCAGAGCCTCATATATATGTGGCGTGCTACATACCGTGTACTACTAGCACCGTAAGTTATCGACCAGTTGGGGTTGGGGAAGGGCTGGTCGTTCACCTTGATTGACCAGTACCTACTCGGAAAATAAGATTTAACCAAATACCTATGTAACTTTACCATCTGTGCATCGACTTCAATCTGATGTTTGTTCTGTCAAAATGATAATAGCTCTCCCATCATTCTAAATTCACGGTAAATTAAGTTATTCATATTTTCATCTTCATTGCCATTATAATTCCCCCCACCCATATTATTGTTCGAAACAATTTAATAAAGACCCATTGAGAGGAAATTGTAAAATGGCCTCTGCCATCTCATCGTTGGGTGCCTAACAAAGAAAAGGATAAAATCATTGCGTTAAAGAAAACAGTTCAGTTAGTCACAGCCAATGACACTACTTGTGTCGTCCTTAACTTCACCACCATCACCATCATCATCATCATCACCATTATCAGCATAAACATTGTTCGTCTATCATGCGAATTTCCATCTCTCGTCAAAAGGACTTGCTGTCGTCTCACTGTCATTTATGTAATATCACACTTGAACTCACCACCACGAAGGAGTAGGTATTAAAGATCTTCTCTTCTTTCAATCCACAGCAAAAACGGAGCATTATGAATGCACACCTGGTATTACAATTAAATGGCAGGACTTTGAGAAAACTTCCGACCTTACTTCACAACTTTAAATTATATTAAACGTTATTTCGTTCAAACGAATTTTCTCACCCCGACACACCCAAGAACCTGTTCTTCGTTTTTCAGCCGGCGCGCACCGTTCTCCCTTTGAGAACACTATTATTACTCAATTACCTCAAAAACAGACCTAAAGTTATATCCTACATCTTCTGGGCCCCATCACCGCCCACTAAAGTTTGCAAGAACTCCAAGGATATCCCCTGTCATGGTATACGGTTGTTCGGTCGAGAGTGGCATAGAACATTGAAATATGGTGAGCATATAAATTTCACTATCCATCCTACAGTGGGGAGATGGATTTTTTTTTTGCCAATGGAGACAGTGTCGGCGAACTTACATACACAAGATGTACGTAGAGTCCTCGAAGCTAATGGTAGCCCTCAATGTCATTTTAGCTATTATGTAAATTTGCCAGACATTGTCCGTATATTGGCGGAATTGGTGCGGGGATACAAGTGCGGACCACTGGCCCGTAAATAAAGTGCTTGAAGGCAAACTCGTAAACCAGGCAATTTCCTTCAATAAGGATGTGTTTTTTTCCTTGCTGTCGTTGCTTTTGTTACAGCTTAGACAATCTGGTTGATGTACGGGCTTGTAGCCTACCATGGTGTCATTACACTAAGTGAAGTCGAACACGGTTTGCATGAGATTAAATATAATTGTAAAGTTCCCTTTTTTGTGTTTTTGGTTGAAGGAGATTCCGCAGGATATTATTGAAATCGCATAATTTCTAGCGCACACTTACATTTTACTGTTTTCGTCGTATCTCCAGGATCAGCATTTTCTAGTGCGAAAAGTTCTTATCCTTTTCCTAATCTGCGAAACTATATAGGAAGACGATGGAGGCGAAAAAAAGTCGCAGTGGCAGAGAATATATTTCGGCGCCAGGTAGGAGACATACACACGTACAGACATCTTTGTAAGATTTTGGCTCTGCTCTAAGAAAACCGCTCCACCAAGAGGATAAACGACTTCCAAATATTGAAGTTTCAGCCGCTACAGTTGTACGAATACACACATGTATAAAAAGTTCAAGGGAGGCATTTGTTTTTTTTATTCCTCGCCATTGAGGGACGTGTCAGTTGTTGAATATTGAAGTTGGAAGGTGGATTTACGAAATTACCTGGTATGCGGATCTCATTCAGGACACATAGACAATCTGTCGCAGTTTCAGCAAGATATTTTTTCCTGCCATTTCAGGATTAAAATCAAAAGAGAACCGCTGAGATGGGGAAAAATGGCAAATTGAGTTTCTGTTTAAATGACAGATGGAGTTTACCATTGACACAAAGAGTTATAAGTTATGTGCATACGAAATTTATATCCCCAATCTGTATTGTATTTAAAAAGGTCAAGGATTTGGAACCGTCATGACGTAGGGAGAGTGACTGGTGCACATTGGGCACCATTAAATAAGTTATTGGAATGTTAACAAATTTATGGGGCATTTGTTGGTACAGTTTATTGATGAGTAGCTATTTTGGGAGTTTTAATTTTAAAAAAGTTGGTATTTTATAAGCACGGTAGGGGCCTGTCATCAGCTGTCAAAGAAGATCTGTCACAAGTTCTAGGTAGGTTTTCTTTTTAGTGAAGACTGTCAGTCGCTTGAAGAATGACATGTGAGAAGAAAGACGGTGGTAATTTTTCTAGCCATTTAGACACATTTTGTAAAATATAATATATTGCGATGTACATCACTCAACGAACGCACCCGACTGGCGAAACAAAAAGACTGGGACAATAGCTGAGACGGGCTGCGAGACATCGAGACCAAGTGTTGACTCTCTGTCATTATTACGACAATTGCGCTTTTTGCTTTGGTTCGGTGGGAAAAGAATGCATTCTTCGTTTAATCGAACTAAGAAACTAGGAAAAATGCATCAACAGTTCCTCAGATCCAAATGGATGACCATTCAATCCATCCCAAGGACTCAATGCACCTTCTAGGAGTCATAGTCAATTCAGGAATCACATGGCAGGACCACATTTCTTATATCGCAAGATCAGCGTCCGCTAAGTTGAGCTACCTATTTAGAGCGAAGAGGTACTTTAGCCCCAAGCAACTTCTCCTTCTCTACAAAGCTCAGGTTAGACCAGGCCTGGAATATTGTTCCCATATATGGAGCTCGGCCCCGAAACATTCACTTAACCTACTTGACAGCATACAGAGACGAGCAGTTCGACTTATTGGAGACCCTCACATCGAATCTTCAACCGTTGGTGCACAGAAGACAAGTCGCTGACCTATGCTTGTTCTATAGGTACTTCCATGGTAGATGTTCCGAGGAACTCAAAGACATTATCCCTCGAAATGTAACTTTTGGAACTTCCCAAAACTCCTTTTGTTACAGGACAAGCAAACTTTGGAACTCACTTCCTGGGGATATATTTCCAGAAGTATACAATTTGCAGCAATTTAAGTGCAGAACTAACATACATATGCAAGCATCTCGGGGCGCTGTTGAAGCGTTATAAGTTCGCCTTTCCCGAGAGAAGTATTTAAAAAAAAAAAAAAAGAAGGTGGTGGTGCCGCGATGTATAAGTTACGATTTTTATAATTGTTATAAATTTAAGTTGTTCCAAATATAGCTTGGTTCTTAGTCCGCGTTGGACCTGAGCCTCAACCAACATGCCTCTGCGTCTGCAGTTTGGTTAACCGCCTTCAGTTGTGCACTCCAAGGTGCGGTTGAGGTCTCCTTCCACTTGAGCGCGCCACCTAAGGCGAGGTCTTTCTCTACTCTTCGGCCGGAGCGTTGGTGTCCATTGGCTCTACTGCATGTCCCATTTTAGTCGACTGATACGTAATTTTCTGACGAGGTCAATGTCGCTATACAGTTCGCTATTAAGTCTCCTCCTCCAAAGCCCGTCAGCGCAAACGGGCCCGAAAATTATTCGAAAAATGTGGCGTTCAAAACGACCATGAAGATATTCATCTGCCTTTGTTGGTGTCCAGTTTCTGCGCCATTTGGCAGGACTGGGATGATGAGGGTCTTATATAGTCTTCTCAGTGTTTCTTGACAAGGCTTTACTAGTCAGTTGCCTTCTTAGGTCAAAGAAACAGCGGTTGACAAGTGTAACTCTTCGTTTGATTTCTGCTGTGGTGTCATCATCAGAGTCTGTATCAGAGCCGTGGTAGACGAAGTCCCTAACAACCTCAAAGTTATAGCTGTTTATCGTGACGTTCTGTCCGATTCGTCGATGTTGTGCGTCCCTTCTTGTTGACAGTATGTATTTTGTTTTGACCTCATTCACCACTAAACCTATTTTTGCCGTTTCTGTGCCAATACTTGCAAACGCACTAGTGACAGCTCTCTGCATTCTACCAATTATGTCAATGTTGGCAGCGAATGCACAGTATTTGCACAGACTTTTGGAAAATTGTGCCCCTGGTGTTGGCTTGCGAACTTCGCACATTTTTCTCAAGTATGATGTTAAAAAGTCACATGACAGCGCATCACCTCTTGTCTAAATCCTTTTTTGACATCAAAGGTCTTGGTGAGATTGTTTGCGACCTTTATGGAGCAGCGAGTGATCTCCATCGTCATTCTGCACAATTTGACAGGTTTGTCAATGATGCCAAAACTAGGCATGGCTCTCTATAGCTCGTCTCTACAAATGCTTGTCATATGCGGCTTTAAAATCGATAAACAGATGGTGGGTATCGATTTGGACTTCTTGGGCTTTCTCCAGGATCTTCCGTAGTGTTAAAATTTGACGAATGGTTTCAGGCGTTCACACAGTTCAGAAGATAGAATCTTATAGGAAATGTTGAGGAAACTGATGCCTCTATAGTTGGCGAAGTTTAGAGGGTCTCCTTTCTTGTAGATCGGGCCGTATTTCCTCTGACCAAGCCTTGGAGACGTGTTGGTGTATATGTTCTGAACCAAGTCATCTCCCACTGCCTTTAAAAGGTCCGCAGTGAAACAGTTTTGCCCAGCAGTTTTGTTGGACTTGAGCTTGGGTATTGCTATCATCACTTCATTTTGGTCAGGTGGACGGAAGTCTTCGCTTTCATCTTCCAGACTAAATAGTTTATTCTGAGTCTGATAGTGGTATTTTTTTCGGCTTTGCCTTTTAATAGTCAAAGTGTGTCTAGTCACCACAACGAGAGTGTATTAAAAGAACAAAGAAAGGATCCGTGTACTTCGGATGGTCCAGGTGAAACTAATGACAATGAAATAAGTCCTATCTTGATTCAGGGATAACGTGCTATCGCTAAAGATATTCGCAGGTAGAAAGTGCCTCTAATAATTCTTCAATAATTCAAAAAAACTAAAGTCTGCATTTCGCCTGGCAGATCAAAGAAAGTCTGTATATATGACAGACAGGAAACCTATCGTCCATTACTGTCATAAAAGATATATGTACTCATCTTCACTGATGAATCAAAGACATAGAAGGGAACAGTAGTTATGCTGTCATACTGGCCGCAGATAACTTCAGTATTTTAAGGCTTAGATCTTCTAGCAATAGAATGGCTTCAGCAAGGAAATTACCTTTTGCGTAGATAGGCTCTTATTAGGTGCTTGAAGAATTGACTGTGAATCGATACCTCAACTAAGAGTCGAGTAATACTTAAAACGATTAATCCCAATATGGTAAATTCAAAAAGTGCAAGGAAATGCCTTTTAGCAGTGAGACCAAATAAGCCATCACACAATTCTGGTCTGTTATGGGTACCTGGAACTGAACTGAACGAGGCAGCATTTAAGCTATAAGCATATTCTCGCCGAATTACAATATAAGAAAGCACAAACCACATATAACTAGACCGCCAACTTCCGTGTACCTAGCCTAGGATTATTCAAGTATGCGTGCGTTAAAGGAGCTTCTTTAATTTTGTACAGCACTTTTACACATGAAAAATCCTGTGCCCGCAGGCAGCTTGTAGGCAAATTCCGTTATGTGGGAGGAGTCGACGGTCTATTCTATGTGGTGAAGTGTCATATTTCCTCGCTTCCTGAGAGATTTAATAAAAAATCAAAAACCATCGAGAGTGCAACAAAAACGGCTCCATAGCTTAGCTATACGATTATACTCTATTTGGTTCAAATGACGATTATACCTAAAGTATTAATACTTCCTTACACTTAGCATAACTAAAAGGTTAACCAAAAAATTACGCTCCACATCCTTTGTATTGTAAAATTCACACTTCCCAAAACAGCATTTCCAAGAACACTCGAAGAACTTGGTCACAGCGTTGCCGCAGAAATATTTTCTTAGGTGCCATTGACGGTAACCAAAGGTGCCAACTGGGTGCCACCAGCCCTTCAACGGCAGAGAGATATTTAAAAACATAAGAAACATATAATTTCGCATTAGTATCATTACGATTATTTGTGTATGAATTCGTACACACACACACGATATGTATGTTTCACTACTTGAAAAAAAAAAACATTCTTTTCAGTCTTTTTTAAATGACTTTATTAAGTTTTTTTCATTAACCAATAGAACAACGTAAATGAAGCCGCATTTTGGCTGGCACAATATGAAAGCATTGGTTCTACTCTGTCAACGCATGCACGCAGCAGAGCAGCATTGTGAATTGGCTATAAGAGTTAAGGCCCCGACCCATAGAATCCGTCGCATCCGTTGCGGCAACATATTCGACTGACAGGTTGATAGAATACACAGCAGCTTATGGAAGGTGACCCATAAGCAAAGTACGTGCCGGATGCGACGGATAAAGTAGGTTTACTTTCTACTTTTCTATTCGTCACATCCGTTGACAGTTGGCACAGCGTGAGAGTAAGCACTTTCATTGGTGGAAATATTGAGATAAAGAGAGAAACTGTAAAATTCTGCAGAAAACAACGTATGCTGTCAACGTATGCGACGGATTCTATGGGACTGTTCGTTCCGTCGAATACGTCAATCCGTCGACGCAACGGATGCGACGGATTCTATGGGTCGGGGCCTTTAGGTGGCCAGCCGCTGACTGAAGCGCTGACATCTTACCTCGTTTTCAAGTTGTTAAAAATGATTCAGATCAGTAAATATGAAATAAGTGTTCGCAGATGAAAGAGAAAATGACTTGCACTCTCAATCAATTTTAAACATTTTAAGAATTGTTTTTTTTTAATATTATGTATTAAAATGTATCAAGCTCATAAGGTGCCAAATGAGAACTGAAGGTGCCAAGGTGCCAATCGGTCTGTAGGGTGCCAAAATGGCACAATTGTGCCACTTCGGCAACGCTGCTTGGTCACCTTCGGGCGTTTTTCTTTTGTTTCGTTAAATTGATTCATTAGTCTAATCCGCCCAAAAGAAAAACAAAACAAAACGGCCAATAATCAACAATTCCACTTAGAAGCTATTACAGCTTATAAAATGCACAAACAAAAAAAGCGAAAACAAAGAAAAAAAAAATGCTTCCTTACGAAGTTAAAGTCCGCTAAAAAAAGAAGATACTATAGTCGAAAACCGGGTGGGGATACCCAAAGCACACCCCTAACGAGTCATTCATTTGATTAAATTCAAAACGTTGCCCCCAACCCCTGCGACCGGACCAGCTACTCTGTGTTTACTTTATCCGAAGCTTATCCTTGTGGTGTCGTAATGTCTTAAGTCCTTCGCCTTTGTGCCCGTATCCTAGCATAGCAATGAATGGGGCAGAATATTTTCACACCAATTGATTTTCAATATTATTGTTCCTTCCTTGTTTTCTTTTCTCCATTCCATTTATTTTTTTGTTCCTTTCTTTTCTCATTTCCCGTGCGCTTCGCTTTAGTTTTAGTATCCACTGTTTACTTTGGCATTTTCTTAAGCGGCCGGCCGACACCCCATTTTTTCCACTTGAACACATTTCAATGCGGCTCTATCTGTGTTTATCCTTTAATTTAATAATAATTTAATATCGAATGTTGCCCAGCGTCCGGGTTGACGTTAAATTTCCTTTAATTCCCATTTAGATATTACAACTCAATAAGCGAAATGAAATTTAACTCAGCCCCAAAGTGGGTAACAATCCTTCTTCGCGCAGGAAGACGAAACATGCCGCCGCTGTCTATTGTTCTTGTTTGCTTATCATAATTTACAAGCCGAAGCAGTATTTTACAGCCAAGAACATTTTTCTGGGTTGAAAAAGATAACAATGAACGGTGATGCGAAAAAACAGAAGAAAAATGTTACATAGGCAAGTAAAACGGCTGAATTAGGTTTGGAAAGAAAAACAAAGGAGAACGGAGGTTATTTGTAGAGTAATTATATTATGCGGATATTTTTTTTTCGCTGTGCGTTGGAGTATCTTATCCTTGTTTTCGGGGTGCCATTGGTAGTGCTTGTTGTTTTATCCTTAGAAGGGTTTATTTGTTTTATTGGAGCCCATTTGTTCATTATGTTTTGTTTGTTTCAAGATGTTCAATGTTTGCCTAATACTTGGGGAGTTTTTTCTTCTTTTTTTTTTTTGCTCTATATTTTAACATTCAACAAGAAAAAAGGGATCAAAACCTGAAGTTTGTTATTTTTTCCATGCTTGCGCCCTAAGCCTATTAATATACAAATTGGGTTGAATATTTTTGGAGATGCTATAAATTTCATCTCCTCAGTTAATTCGAAGGGATTTGATGGGAATGGAGATGGATAGGGTTCACATTTTTTATGAATACTTTTATTGTTCTTGCGGAGTTTTTTTATTTTTTTTAATTTTAAATTCTTATTTAATTTAATTTAAATTCGGCGGCAGCTGTTGGGAATTCCCAATCGAATGGAAATGGAAATTGCCTTTGGGAACATCATATAAAGTCACGTTTAAATCACTTGCAACTAATTTAGTAGGGTGAATCCTACATGATTGTTCTTTCGTTTTTTAAGGTTATTGTCCTGAATTCGGTTCGAGTCTAAACTACACTTACTAAGGTGCCGCTATAGACACATGGTGGACATGGCTTCAACTAGTACGAATCTGCAGTTTGTTGGTCTTTAGCCAGTAACTCGAGTTACGCATTTGATGATACATAGTTGAAGTCTAATTCCGCGCCACCTAGGGCCAAGTGTTCCCCTACTACGTTGTCCATTTGTGCTTTAGTCGATGACTCTTCTGGCCGGAGTGCTATAGTGTCCAATCGTTTTATATTTTCAAGCCACGTTAGACGACTAATGCGCAATTGTTCCATATCGCTGTATAGCTCATGATTTAATCTTCATTCATGCAAACATGACCGAATGCGAATGTGAGCCGAGAGATGTAGTAGTTAAACAAGTTGGTTTAACTAAGTGTGGGTCAGCTCGCAGAGGGGAATTTCACCTTATCTCTGTGTTTTATCCTGTCATAGTGTGCCATGGTGAAGTGGCTGTAGAATGTAGATTATCAAAACTCGGTCCTCGCATTTTTTATATATTTGTTTTTGGTTAATTTAGTTACAGCTTATAAGAACATCGAAAATAATACATGTTAGATATAACTCACATTCAGGGCTTGTGGCAAGATCCCCGACCACCGTTGAGCTAGCGCAGGAAAGCGGTCATGCATGGGCCTCAAGTTCCTGGACACCCCTTCTATCAGGTCACTCGGATTGACTGAATGGTCCTGTGTCCTTGCGTCATAAGGGTGGAAGAATTCGTAGGAGAGTTTCACTATTGTGAGCCAGAAGCGGAAGCAGTATTTACGACCATCGCGGATTCGGTCTTTACTTGCATGGGTGATAGTACAAGAAAGGGGCCGGGTCTTATCCGAATTCTCCGAACTCTTGTTCAGCGTGGTTCTCCTTACAGGTCCTGGTTTAGGCATAGTGCTACGTTACAAATTTACGATACCGGGCATATATGCGTAAATTTTAGATAGAGCCCACTTCAGCGCAATATTGCAGGACTTTGATGATCAAGATCTTATACCGAATCTACTTTAGTTGTTCGGGATTGAGCTGAACCAATCAACTGCCTTCTTAACAAAAAAAAAACAGGGATTGGCAAAATTACTCCTCCTTCAATTTATATTGAGGACGTTGTCTTTTCTTGTCGATATATATATTTTTCCTCTGGTTTTACTAGCAAATATACCATTGACACCCCGCCGTGCTCTACCAATTATGTCAATATCAAGTAATGTCAATATCAAGTAATTGAATGGGCATAACGTGTTGGAATTCGGGTTTCTTTCAAGTATGATGTTGAAGTACATTCTAGGGATCATCTTGTCTAGATCCTTTCTCGACGTCAAACCTTTCGCTTAACGAGTGGTCTCCATCGGAATCCGGCACAACCCGACGAATTTGGCAGTAATATCAAAACTAAACGTGACTCTCTATAACTATCGTCTCTATATAAATAGTGTCATATGCGGCCATAAGATTGATAAGCTAATAGTGGTTATCGATTTGGACTTCGATTTTCTACAGGATCTGCAGTAGTATGAATATTTGGTGGGTTGTGTACTTACTAGACATAAAACCGCAGTGGAAGAGACTAATCTGTTCATTGACAAATGGTTTATCTTGTATGCGGTTTGCCACAGTCCAGACTCCAGATTAAATGATAGGCTCTACCTGGCAACCATTCAGCAGTCTTCAGAATTGGTTTTCCATATTCTCAACAAAGACTGTTACTCGACTATAAAATTTCCTTTCCTAGGGCTAGCTTCTCGCAACCATTCGTTTTGTGTGAGTTTCTATTTTTGGCACGAATGGAAGGGACAAAAGATTGCTCCTTACAACTTATTAGAAATTACGAGCCGCCATCGCCCTATTTTGCAGATCCGCTTCGTATGCGAATTTCTTTATTTACCTACTTACCGGAACTATTCGTCAAAGCTGTATACAACAAAATCAAAATAAATCTTTATAGTAATTATTGTAATAGATGTCACAGCTTTCCATTCGCCTTTTGTCTGTCCCATTACGTTGCACCCCAGGGCCCCGCTAATTATTCGACTGCACGCGGTCTGTTCAGATGAAGATCTAGATGTCATTGCCCTTTGTCTATTTTTGAGGGTGGTCAAAAGCAATTCCATTATTGTCCAAGGCTCATGGTTGCTTCGTAACCGTGTATTTTTCCCATGGTTGGGTAGTTTATGTCACACGCAACCCCCAACCTGGAGGGCCAGAGCTTTGTTTGACCCTAGTATAGCAGACGGATATTCCGGTGTCGGTTACCAACTTCCCATTAAATAGTTCTTTCACCATTCACCACCACTGCGGGCTCTTAAACTAATACTATCGATGAAAAACGTATCGCAACATTTTAAAAAATTCGACGCTTGTATTTAAGAAGTGGCAATATCATTTATACAGTTTTAAGGGGATTTTTTTTTATAATTAAAACTTTACATTACAAGTTGATACAATAATTCAAGCACTTACCATGTATTTCAGCATTTAAAATAAAGGTCCTTGAACTCACGGAAACTTTTACAATTATCTTCAGAGAAAACCCAGCAGCGTTAGGCAGTAACAAAATCTTTTTTGTGAACCAATCCAAAAAAGTTAAACATATATAATTTATATTATTTTAAATTAAACCTTTTGATCTTCTCGAAGTATCTAAAACTTCATCAATTAATAATAGTCTGTTAAATTTTTTTAATTACAGGTAATTTGTTCATCTAACACTGATTCTCATTGATGACTCATTAGTGACGGAGAAAATTACTCCTAATGAGAAAAACAAGAACCCATCAGGTACCTACTCCTTGTTATAAACTTAATTTTCGTAAGTAGTTGCTTAGAATTATTTTCGAGACTGAGCTGTTTCTTATAATTTCTTGACTTTTTCTTTTACTCTAGAAAAACAAAACAAACCCACTTAACATTTCAATTAGGGAAAAAGTTTTCCATTCCAATATCTCCAATTAACTTTATGCCGTTATGAGTACATAATATACCACGTCTGTGCATACTCCCTTATTTTGAAGTTGCTCATGTGTTTCGCCCTTTGTCTCTAGCCATTAATGTATATTTAAGACTTTTCGCTATAAACAAGAAGAATAAAAAAAAAGTTCAAATCTACGCGTTAAAGTTGACTCATTATTCGAAATGGTTGTCATGTAAGGAGAGCAGAGACATTTTTTTCTCCTTTAATGAGGAGAAAATCTCCTTCGAAAAAGTGGAAGGTTCGTTAAAAGAATTTAATTGAAAATCTGTG
The DNA here is from genome assembly GCA_955612985.1 of Cheilosia scutellata. Taxonomy (NCBI): domain Eukaryota; kingdom Metazoa; phylum Arthropoda; class Insecta; order Diptera; family Syrphidae; genus Cheilosia; species Cheilosia scutellata. The sequence goes on from OY015311.1 coordinate 17,172,638, forward strand.
TAAATATGACTTGCTCAACCAAACTCGTCTGGATGGAGGAGTCTTAAGTTTTTTTTTTTTGTTATCATTGTGGAAGTAAAATCGAAATTAATAATCAGGAAATGTAAGATTAGTCGATGATGGTGCTTATCCTATTATGATGGATTTATCTTATCTTTGGATTTACTTAGCATTTTTCTTTATATGGAAAATTGTTGGGGTAACTACGATTCGTACTGCATAATAACTTGGAAAAGTACTTGTGCAATTATTGATCCTTCTATATTACAGCTTTTAAGTGTAAAAAGAAAATAGTTAATAATTAGTTCAAGTAGTTGATTTAGGTCAACTGCATATCGTATCTTTGAAACAAATATTGCAGATAAGTTGTTTTATTCTCAAAATTAAGTTTATTCTACGGCTGGTTGGGGCAGTAGAATACTTCGGTACTATACTCATTCTCTTTTATCTAGCACACTCCTCAACATAATATACTTCACTGCTAACGATCATATTATACTAAAAGCAACCCCACAGAGAACCAAATCAATATAGGCCACGTCCCTATTCTAAGTAGATTTATGAACTTTCCAAGAGCTTAGAATGAAAATAGTGTCTTAGATTGTCAAGAACAGTCGCCATTCCTTCTAGATCAGTGGAATTAATTTTAGGTAGGAAGCGGTTCAAGATTTATATTTTTTGGGTACTGGGCGTACGGCATTTTAGTGAACAGTGGGGCTGATGATTTCCCTTAATGATTTAGCGAATACAGACATCATTTACGCAATATCAGAAGCCTATATTGGTTCGTAGATTCATTTCATATTGTCTTTTGCTATTAGGCACTTTCACCTAACCTTACGCAACCGCAATTAATTAATCTAGATATGGGCAGGGTTCCCAGATTTTAAGAAAAAAAATCCCCTTTTCTTCACACCAAAATGATTCTTTTTCCCCTTTGAAAAACAAAAAAATCCCTTTTTTGTCCCCGAAGGAAAAATCTTTGCGTAATCAGCTTTTGAACTCGGACAATGATTCTAATTGCGTGGGATATTTGTATTTTTTTTTGTTGGTTCATCCTTAATTTCAAAATCCTAAATGAAATGAGAATTATTTTCACTTACCCATTAAGTTGTGCCGCGCGCCGATGTGATGGGCCACGCATTCCCATGAAAGTCGTGTCAGGCGAGATGGGTAGGTTTTAAGGTTGAGAAAATCCCTTCTCTCTTTCCTACTGACTTAAAATCGACCTGTCTCGCCAAAAGGACTTTCATAGGAAGGTATGCGTGGCCCAGTACCTACCTACATGGGCATGACTTTCATTCACATGAACGACTTGGATACAGTCAAAAACAACGCCTCATTGCAATGAAATAAAATTTGGCAAGTACGGGAATAATGAAATCGAAAATACAAAAATGTTATGGTAAAGCCGAAGTGGACGCCCATTTTTTACGTCACTCTACCAACGCAAATACCAAAGGAAGATTTGTATCGAAAGCGCTATGGTTTCGAAAAAGAACCTTCATGCGTCATGGCATGCCCATGCGAGAATTATTTCTCAAAGTAAATTTTTGGTCCATTTTCTGTATGATCTACCTTTCTTTTTTCTATAATCACTCAAAATCTACCTGTCTCTCTGAACACGACGTTCATGGTAAGGAGTGTATGGCCAGGCTATGGTTTGTTTTATTAAATGTCAAAGGAATGAATGCATTCAAAAACCAAACAAAAAAGTGCGATGTTGCATGGGCACATTTCTTGAGCACGGTTGTTTTTGTAGGTTGTTAACATTAATTATTCATTCTAAAAAATTCTCTTACAAACTGTTTTTGATAGGATTTTAAGATTTTCCCCTTTTTGAATTTGTTTTCCCCGTTTTTTTCCCTGTCCCCTTTTTTTCCCCTTTCGTCTTAAAAAATCGGCAGAAATGGCGATTTTCCCCTCAACCTGGGAACACTGGATATGGGTAATTAATTACGGAACCAATAATGCTTACTTTGATTGTTTTCGAAATCGGAAGTCGAAATTTATTCTATATAGAATTATTTCAAAAGTTCAAAAAATTGCGAAAACTACCTGTTTTAAAACTTCAACAGTTGCTGCAAAAATCTAAAAGAAGTGCAATTCCTTTCCTCTGCAAATGTTCAGCACTAGCCACAGTCACAGTCCACTTGGCAGAGACTTCCTCGACGACCTTTCAAAATTTTCCAACACTCAATTTTGCAACATTGCTCAAATGCCCAAATCAATTTGGATATAAGGCCCAAACAAATCTCGATCAATTTGTTGTTGCAAAATAGTTCGTCAGTTTGGGATTCAACCAACTAAGCGTGCGAAACTGGAGACAGCTGGCCAAAGATCGTGTGGGCTGGAGATGCTTGTTGGTTGAGGCCCAGGTCCACCCGGGACCTAAATGTAAATGCCAGTGTTGGGTCGGCAAGATGTGCTAAGCAGTGCAAAGAATTTGAAAAAAAGGTTACGTATACGCCTCCGATATCTGTACTCTTTATCTTTATATTATAATAAATTTGTTTTTCTGTGAGAATAACGCCTCGTGTCATCACGTTGAAATTACTCACAGAATTCATGTGGGTTTCTCAAAAATAATATAGAACTTTAGCGAGCATGTTTAACTTTCATCTCATCGCAATTTGGGGGAAAAAAACCTTCAGACTACGTTGTTCATTGCCACGCTTAATTTTTGGAACGGACCATAATGCATTTATAAAATAAATATATTCTACTAGCAATAGCATTTATCCGCGGCTTCGCTCCCTTTGTAGAAGTTCCTTATAGAATCTGAATCCTCTTGCCGTCGCAGAATTTGATCACCCTCTTCCTCCTTTTTGTGGTTCGAATTTCTCCAAATCGAAAAAAATCAGCTTTCCTAGTTGATCACCAATCGCCAATCAGTCAGGACAAACTGTTTAATATATGAGATTAGGTATCCCTTTCATATGAAATTACTCACTATAATTAAATAAATCACGAATAACCTAAATTTCACGCGCCGCCAACAAAGTTGCGGGTACAATTGCGTTATTGCGCATAAACTTTTTAAACCAAAACCTCCAATTGATATTCTTAAAGTTCCCACTGCAACTTGTTAAATTGTTAAATTAATATTCTCACAGCTGTTGGGGCAATAACTTTCCATCGAAACCGAATCGATGCAATACAAACCAAAGACAACCCACAAGGATAAAAAAAAGAACAACCGACCTAAACGGAAAACCAAGGAAAACTTCATTCAAATAAAAGCAAAAAGAAATAAGAAAGACAATAAAATTCCCTTGCAGATACTCGTATAAGAAAACGATCAACTGCAATCGATATACACATTCGCAGCTATAAATCTTGCCAACCGCACACATAGCTAGCACACAACCATTGCATTTGGCTGAGGCGATCATATAACACTACAGAGAATCCCAGACAGGAAAACACCACACCAAAGTGCAAGAGAAAAAGGGACGAACTAGGAGTAGGAATAAAAATAAAACATACACAAAAAATGCGAAACGAAACTGATAACCTCAATTACATGGACGAATGTGTTAAGCACTTTTCTCCCTCCTCCCCTAGGGTGTAAAGTTTTATGGTTGGGAATTCTCGGTATTCGATAGATGATGCACCTTCTTCTTTTTTTTTATTGTTTTGCTCCTTCACTAGGGAGTGGTGCCGGTGCAGTGGTCTGGCATTCCAACAACTACTACCACCTGCGTAGAGCTCATAGATGAATCCTTTTGTTTTTCTCTGGGTTTTCATTTTTATTAAGTTTTGTTGGTTCACCCATTCTGCCGCAAACCTACAAATAGTCCTCCATCATTCGTTCAATGGGGAGATAGAATGGTGGAGGTGCGCGGTTCTGAAGAGAAAGAGAAAGATGACTAAAAGGACGAGCAGTGTCTGAGCTGAGGTGGTGGTGAGTTGTTGTTTGCTTTGGTATGGTGCTCAATAAAAATAAAAGCGTTCCAACCTCAAAGTCTGAGCGCTAAGAGCCGCGAAGCTTGCTTGGCTGGTGGATTTTTAAAACTTTTTGATTTATGTGGCAATTTCTGGTCGGATGAGGAATCATGGAGGGCGAGCCTTATCAAAATGTGAAATCGATTAAGGCACGACTGCAGTCGGTGGTTGGTGCTAGTTGGGAGAAGGGCGCTCGGTCGTATGCAATGGTCATAAATTAACGCTAAACCACAACTGGTTGCAAGCGAGAAACGCTAGCTACTGCAGTTTTTACCATAGATACTCGTCGCGTACGATGTAGGATGTAGTTGATGTGCTGCTTTTGTTGTTGTTTCTGTTCAGTCCCATGCAGACAGAGATGATTTTTTATTTTTTTTCGTTGGGATATGAAAACGATTTGTCGATGCCATAATACAGGGCTCAGTGGGTCGTCGCCAAGGATAAGAGGTTGGAGATCATTTAGTTAAACAAAAAGTACTTTTTGCAAATTCCGCATACAAGAAGGATGTGGACAGCGTTTTTCCAGGAAATTCAAATAAAGTCGTGGTTTTGAAGTATTTTTTTTTTTTGGTCTTGCTTCTAAATTTTGTTTGGAAAGTTCCGAGAGATAGATCCCTGGAGTGTTGTTGTGATGGAATTGGATTTCGGATGAAAAATTATGTCAGTTGTGGTAAATTATGGAAATTCACATCTAAGTTATGAGGGACTTTGTGAAATAGGAATTAGGGGACTTTTGTAGAAAAATTTGCATACGATGAAGTTGGGAATGTATATTGTGATTGTTTACATGGACAAATGACCTGAAATCGGAACAGAAGTCGACATAATTTCAGTCTAACTAAGAGGTCATTAAAAAATAAAGTTATCATTTTATCGACTTAATTTTTCTCCTCTGCAGGGAAATGTCCACCTGGAACATTACTTCAGACATTTTCTTGAGAGTTGTTGACATGACTTTTCTCTAGCTTCTTGTACTTTGGGGTAACCGAGACTACAGATGGGTAATCTTTGAGTAATGTTGACAAGATCCATCCAGCTAACCTCTTCGGTCTTCACATACCTATGCCTAAACGAAGCTATTACAAAATATCCATCGCCATATGACTTAGCTATTGACTTCTTTGTGCCTCATTCATGGTAGAGTCTCAATTATTTCAACTCAATGACACGATGTTCTTTTGTTTTCTGTTGCTTAAATTAAACTTTTCTATTTAGCTTAATTTTTTTTTAAATACTTCTCTCGGGCAAGGCAATCCTATATGCTAGTTCTGCACTTAAATTGCTGCAAATTGTAGTCTTCCAGAGTCTTCCGAGTTCCAGTGTTTGCTTGTCCTGTAACAGAAGGAGTTTTGGAAAATTGATGTCCTTGCGGTTGTTAGGTGTACTGTATGGACATGAGCATTAGCTGCCTCTTGTGGGGCGCCCAAAAGATGCATTTCGAGGGATAATGTCTTTGAGTTCCTCTTAACATCTACCATGGAAGTACCTATAGAACAAAAATAGGTAAACTTTTGGAACGGTTGTAGATTCGATGTGAGTGTAGGGTCTCCAATAAGTCGAACTGCTCGTCTTGTATACTGTCAAGTAGGTTAAGTGAATGTTTTAGGGCCGAGCTCCATATATGGGAACAATACTCCAGGCCTGGTCTAACCTGTGCTTTGTAGAGAAGGAGAAGTTCCTTGGGGCTAAAGTACCTCTTTGGTCTAAATAGGTAGCTCAACTTAGCGGACGCCGATCTTGCGATATAGGATATGTGGTCCTGCCATGTGATTCCTGAATTGAGTGCGATTCCTACAATACGCTCTTAACTGGTTAGTAAAATGGGCAAACAGTAAATTGGGCAAAATAGCTTGTCATTCTCAAATGAAGCTAATTACTTGGATCTTATTTTGGATTAAAAGTTGAGCTGGAAACCTAACATAAAAGAAAGAGAAAAAAAGCCACTGTCGAACTTTTCTTTTGCAAGAAAGCCGTAGGAAACAAATGGGATCTAAAACCTCGCATCAATCTCTGATGGCTTTACGCCTCAGTCATAAGACCTGCACTTACGTACGGTGTGGTAGTCTGGTGGACTGCCGTGGACAAAGCCATAAGCTAAGCAAATCCCAAAGCACAGATAGTTTTTGCATTAGCAGGGTTCTTCGTACTCCCCCGTCCGCTGCACTTAGCATCTTTTTTCACCTGAGACCCATCGACATTTTCAGCAGGTAAATGACAGCTTGTCTCTCAGAAAGATGGAAATGCAGTTTAACATTCACCTTTTTGGGTGCAGAGGCAAAGAGTCTTCCCAGGAAACTGTGAGCCTGATGAACTCGCCAAACCTTAGGTATCCCGATTGCTACTTGAAAACTAATGATGTAGCTGGATGCTATCGAATGAACAAACCTTGGGTTGTACAGAAATATTTGTATATATCTACCTACAATCTCTTTAACTAAAAATTATACGGTAGACAATTTTTTTGTCGCTTTAAGCTACAACATTTTGTTAAGCACAGTTAATATTTTCACAAAACACTTCCGACATTTTATGGCAAATAAGCCTCCAACACTTTTTCAACCACTTAAAAGCAACAAATCGCTAACTATATACATATACATACATACAAAAAGGAAGGATGTAGCAAAATTTAATAAAACCCAACGCACACACCTCACCCAGACTCCACATAACCAGGTCATGCTTCTCTCGAAAAAAAAGAAGATAATAATTTTGTCGACGTATCTCTCGACTTGATCCTGATTTGTACCTCCTTTGTATTTTTCTTTGGTATTTCACATTATCCTCGAGTCATTCCATTTTTTTTTCTTCGCTCGCTTGCTATCTCTCACATATTATGCAAAACTTCCGGCGAACACTGCCACCACATGTACGTATATATCCTCGACGACCAGCCCTTTGCCTTCACATCCACATCTAAAGAGCTCATTGTGCAAATTGGTACTTTGTGCAGCCCACAAAAGGGCTCACATACCCTGGGCAGAAGAAAGGAAAAAAAAAAAAAAAAGAAATCCTGCCGATGTCGCAGAAATCTAGTAGAAGAGAACCCATAACCGTAAAAGGAAATCCAGTACGTCTGTGTTCAGCTACGTCTTGCCTTTTTCGCAGTCATCTTTAATCCTGTCCTCAATAAAACGCAGGCTAAGAACGTTTGTCACGAAGCACACAGACGAGACACCAACTGAATACACACTAATACGTCCTTATGTGTGGCACATAGTTTTGCCAGCCAAAGTGACACCAGTTTTAGAAGATGACTCCAATAAAAGTGCACGTCTAGAAAAAAACAGGCACACCAGGCACGCAAAAAGTGCAAAAATACTTGGGTACAAATTGCAGAATGGAGGTTGAAAGTCAAATCCGAAAAGAGAACACTATACGAAGAATGCTAGAAAAAAATCTTCCCTTTTGCAGCTCTGTACTCGGCTCAAGGACTCGGTTTGATATAATAATGAAGAGTGCTTTAGGCGCAGCTCATGGTTGCTCCTTTGATGGGTGAATGTGCGGTGTGTTTGTTTTTTTTTCTGTTGTCCTTTTGCGCTGACTGAGTGTGTGTGTAGATGCACTTCCTTTACCAATCTTAGCTTTGATGCGGGCGTTGGCGTTGGTGTGTCTTCCTATATACCCATTTTTGTATTGTTGCCTTAGATAATGACAAAGTTAAGTCCTCACGATTCAGGCTGCACTTCATCCTTTATGTCAAATGTGATTTAATAATTGTGAGCTTTTTGGGTGGTATATCCTTTCCAAACTAAGTGCGGAGGGTATCTCTTACTAAACCGCACTATAAGTGCGTTTGAAATGCTTTGTTAGCCTTTTCAGTGCGCCACCAAAGTTCTTAATGAATATACCATCATAAGACATCGTATAGCAGCTTTGTATGTATAAGGGATGCTTGTACGGAGGCTGTGTTTAATTTCACACTTCTAATGGTCATTAATATTGTACCGCAAAGTCTTTGGAAAATCTCAATGACCGAACGGCGAGTGGGTGTTGGTTGAGTGGTAAGAGTTCTGTAAGATTTTTCTGCACACAATTAGTTTTAGGGGTGGTGGCTGCGGTCGTTCTCGTTCTCGCCAAAGAAGGATTCTATTTTAATGGATGGAAAGTTGTAATCACCCCCCCGACTAAGTTAGGACAACTTATCGGACGAAGATGTGCTTCTGCTCTTCTTATGGTAGATTAAGTTTGCCATTTTGCTGTCTCTTTTGGGTAATATGAGAAGTTATGGAGGGATCGAAAAAGGGTGCTAACATCTTTTTCTTTTTTGTTTGTAGACAAAGAATTGATTTTGTTCTTATTAATAGGAACAGTGTTAATTTGAAAGGGACCCTTGGGAAAACATCAATTATGGCTGAAAGGTTTTTTTTAACGTGGTTTGGATTTATAAAAACAAAAAGTACATATGGTAAGCAGAATTTAATTTACACACGGATGTGTAAGTCTTTTTGAATGTAAATAACAGGAAGGTAAGTTCTTTTTAAGGAGTTGATCCTGAGGTGGTGCTGTATGTGTGTTGATATTGACAACGCAGGCGAGATCAGTGATCATTTAGATTAGGTTCAACAGGGGTTCAGCGAGATGGAGGGTTTCCAATAGGAATGGGTAGATGTAAAAATTGAATAAAATAATTTGTATATCAACATTTTCTTTGATTTATTTGAAAGGCCTATCAATACCATTATGTGTGGATTATAGCGTCGTTTAAATGACCTCCGGGGCTTCGCTGAGTTGCGCGCATCCGAGAGGTCTAGTTCTCGATAACTCAGCGCTTAGATCAGGCTGAATTTGAGTGATGACCCACGTGTCGTTCACATCTATATCATCTAATTTTGGACTAAAATAAATTCGTTATCATTTGGGAGGGCATGCAACCCCCCTACAACCCCCCTGCTTGGGGTCACTGTAGGATTTGGAGTGGGTGCGAGGTTTTTTGTATGTGATAATTTTCAAATAAATAATATTTTCTGATATTTTTTTCCAAAATTAGTTTGGAAATTAGGCCAGAATACGAGTTTTTCTTTCTGGTACTTTTTCCACGTCTGTCTGGCATAATTTCTTAATTTCTGGCATATTTTCTAAAAAATGCTGGCGTTATTTCTTCTGGTGTAATTTCCTTGAGCCCTCCAAAGCACTTGGCGTAACCGTGAGGTCAATATAGATGAGGGTTGGTTGTCTATCAATTGATACCTAGCTAATGTTTGAAGCTCCAGAAAATTCAGACAATAGGTGAATAATGTTTTAGTCTCTTCGCCACCGCTTGTTGTTGATTAGGGACTATTTGTAGGAAAGGATGCATTTGTTCTAACGTATTGAACTAGTTTCCGATCAGCTGACATAATTTTTTCTGAGTTTTCCCTCCTTTAATAGTACAGTTACAGTCGAGTTTTCCTGCCTTTAATAGTGCAGTTATGAGACGGAGAAAAAGATGTAACAGCTGACAGTTCGGGGCTAGTTGTAAAAATGGAGCGCTATACGAAGGACAACGCATTTTCATTCTTGAGCAATATTTTAAAAATAATGAAGGTTTGTCAGCTACAGTCCGCAATTTTCGAACAAAATATGGCCGTCATAGTAATTGAAAACCATCAACAAATGTGAAGAGAATAATTGAACAAATCAGGAAGACTGGATCAATTAGTCATCTTAAACACTCTGGGTGTCCTGTCACAAGTCGTTCAACAGAAGACATTGAAACAGTTCGCGAGAGTGTTGCTGTCAGTCCAGGAACATTAATTCGGCACAGTAGTCAAGAATTGGGCATTACGAGAACCTATCTATAGCGAATTCTCACGAAAGTCTTGAAACTTCATGCTAAGAAAGTTCAATTGACTCAAGAACTGAAGACTACTGTACTGACCATGCAGCGCGAGAGAGTTCGTTTAATGGATTTTTGAACAACAACAAGTGGATGCTGATTTTTCGAACAAAATCATCTTCAGTGATGAAGCTAATTTTCTTCTTGATGTAGCGTTGCCATCCGTCCGGGTTTTCACGGACATATACTCTTTTTCGTCTATGCGGGAATAGTTGTTCTAGATTTTCCGGGTTTTTCTTTTTCTTATCGCCAAGAGAAAAGGAAATTCGAAATTAACAGAGCTTTAAAGTGTCAATTTTATTCCCGCTTTTTGATAGTGATTTTGAATCGTAACTTGTTGCTTCTAAATTTTGCAAAATATTATTTTAATACCAACTTTGGTAGGTAATTGTTAAAAGAAAGGTTCGAAAACACTGAATGAAAAAATTACTATAGTGTTGAATGTCTACAACTGACAGTAATCAATATCTAATGCGATCTTACCTATGTAAGTCGATGTAATCACTTTAAAAATATTAGATATTTTGCTGAATTGCTCGACTGACTAAGAAAATATTTTTATTTTAAGATTTCAGTTTAGTGAACTTCTTTTTTCAACACTTTCAAATGTGTCAGAAAATCAGCCGAGAATAATTAATCAGCGCAATTGCTACAAGGCCTTAAATGAGATACCTACCGCAATGAAAACGACCAAGATAAAATCTTTTTTTAACAAATAGTACGCGCATTTTGGTCCTAGTTTTTTACTCTTTTCTAGAACCCATTTTGTCCGGGAAAGTCCGAGATTTTCATGCTCGATAACTATTTTATTCAAGTGATTTCTGGCAACCCTAGTAATTGTTGAGAAATAAATCCATCCACAAGGCAATACAAAATTTAAGCTTTCTAATTAAAAATTTGTATTTTCTACCATTTTGCGTGAATTAAGGGACACCCTTTATATTGATCTTTGACACTTGTCGGTCTTCGACAATGAAAGCACTTATTTAGAAAGTTTTATAGTCTATGGCTTAAAAGACATTTCTTCTACAGAAATCGATCCAATTTTTTTATCCTTAACCTTACAGTCCCCGCAGGAATTTTAGACTTATGTTTGAAGTTACCTATTCTTCTTTTGTTAACTCACATAGTTCCCCTTTTGGCGTTTGCATATTCCACTACCGGAAGTTTATGTATTATTTTAATATGCATTCGAATTTACTTCTTTCGCGTGTATTTTGGCGATTTGCCAACAATTCTACCTTCGACATGTTTTTTTTTTCTATACGAAATATGATTCGGAGTCTTAGATGAGGTTGTCGCAAGGTTAGCAAAATTCGATTAACCGTTCAAATTGTTGCGGACAATTTGATTTTTGTTTCTTCTGTGATTTTATTTGCCTTCCAAAATGTACTTTTCTGTGTAAAAAAAAAAAGATTTAATTATGTCCGTGTGATAAAAAGAAAAAGTCCTTATTTGAAAAAGTAAAATAAAGCCATAAAAATTCATACATCTTCAGCTCGATAAAATCATTCGTTGTCAACTACACGTGCGACAATCTTATTTTTCAATATAATCTTACAAAACTCTTCTGGTCCTGTGACATTTATTGCTTTTCACCAAACCCAAAACCAAACCAGACACCGATGTATGACATCCGAATGAAAAGAGAAAAACAAAATCCCATCCAATGTCACTTATAATTTTCCAATTTTCACATAAAGCAGCCGTTTCACGGTAACGGAAACCATACAATACCGAAAACAAATTTACAACTTCGTATCACTCAATCTCTGGCTGTGCCAAATTTTTTCCGAGGACCATTCAGAAGGAACAAAATAAAAGTTTTCTCTCTCTCTGCTGGAAAACTTGAAAAGTACTTTGATTGGCAGCCACTTGTGACATGCCTACATATGGTTGTTTTTTGTCATGTCTCCAGTCCCGTTTTTTTGCATGGTTTTCATTAGCGAACAAGTGGATATATCTGGATACAAAAATACCCCAAATGACAAATACATTGTGCAGAGATAACGGTCCGTAGATAGTCATTTCTATGTCTTCCAAGAACATTCAGGACATAAAAAAAAAACATATAATTTTGTTTTTATTGCCAAATATGCTTGCATCCTTCGATCCTTCCCAAGTTCTATGCGAAAAGTCGATGATACTGCGGAGACTGGCCACCCCTAACCAAATTTAGAGAAAAAAAAAAGAATGCCATGATTTCACTGCTTGACATTCCAAGCAAGGACTTAGTTCGTACTTATTTTGTCCTCCCTTCCACTTTCTTAGGATTACATTTTTTTCCCGTTTGCTCCCCTTCTATGCTTTATTGAAGAAAAGCCAAATTTAATTGATAATTTGCTTTCACTTTGTTCTTCTTCGGCGTAAAACTTGTCTCGCTCTTCACTTGCTTGAGAGTTTGCTGTTGTTATTGTTGTTGTTATCCTTCGACTTCATTGAGGAGTTGTATGGTGGTGCTTCTTCGTATTCTAGTTGTTTTCTAGGACTCATCCTGTTTATTTGATGTGAGGTTAATATCTCATAATAATGTCGGTCACGTATGTCAAATAAGGTAAAAAGTTTGTTCTCGGGAAGTCCTGTTCGTGTTTATATACTTCTTCTGTGCCTGGTGGTGATGTGCTTTTTTTATCCCTCTTATTGGCATATGGTTGCTCAGTATTTTCTCTTTTTATACATGTACATGCTCTACACACACTTGTCGGTATATGGATGGATGTAATGTGCTTCAGGTGGAAAGTGGGGGGAGATATTGTTCTTTTCTTTTCCGGATTTTGTCTCGAGGAAGTTTATTAATATTCTCCACGTGATTATGAGGAGAAAAAGATTTAGCCCATTCAGTTCATTTGAACGGAGGAAACGTATTCGAAAAGTGATAATTTTCCACAGTTATTTGCATGAATATAAAAATATTATTACTACATAAAGAGTGTATTCCTTATGAATACGATATTGTGATGTCGATTTGACAGTGTTTTGAAGAAGTATTAAGATGTTGCCTTGGAGATACGACGAGGATTCGGTTCGTATGGTGAACATTTTTAGCTGGAAAATTCTAAATTGTGCCAATTTGGGGAAATGTAGAATAGGTATGCCTTTTTGAAAATACATATCCTTGAATCGATTTAAGAACACATGCTAATACTTTGAGCTAAAATATGTACATAAAAGGTAGGTCAAATACAAGTTTCTTTTTAAAAATGCAATAAATTCAACAAAATTAAATTTTTTCCATGTAATAGTAAGAGCAAACATTACCATTAATCATGGAACACAACGTCGTTCCAGTGTCTGCATCGGTTGGCTTCGCAGCAGCACATTCTGTCACTCCAATTTTCCTAGACCTTGTTGATAGTTTCGGGCTGTAGCTCACGGATTGCTTGGATGATAATATTCTCTTTAAATGCTTGAATCGTTTTAGGATTGTTAACATAACATCAACCCTTCACGGTTCCCCACAAAGAAAAAAGTCCAAAGAGGTAAAATCGCAGCTCTGAAGCGGCCAGTTGACATCGCCAAGACGGCTGATAACACGATTTGGGAATTTGGTGCGCAAAAGATCGATAGTGACATTGGCTGTGTGGCATGGCGCGCCATCATGTATTAACCAGAGGTCGTCCAAATCCATGTCTTCAATTTCAGTAAAAAATAAGTCGGTTAACATGGCTCTATAACGCCCACCGTTGACCGAAACGTTGTTCCCAACCCAATTTTCGAAGAAAAATGGTCCAAAGATGGTCTGATATAGTAGGTAGATATGTAGATATAATCAAAGGCTTTAGTTAGACCGGAACAAATTTGCAGAATTATTAAAACTCAGCAGATCAAAGTTACAAATGGCGATAGGGATAGGTACTCTCTGGGCACTGCCTTCTTAAGCACGCTAGGAAATTAGGTTTAACAAATACGGAAACGTGCAGGTATTGTGAGGACCTACATGCCGCAGAGGATATTACTCATCTTCTATGTGAATGTAAAGCTATTGCTTGGAATAGAAGGAAACTTTTCGATAAATTGGAGAATGTTTGCCTCTTAAACAAAATTGAAACAATTTTTAGGTTCTGTAGGGAAATTACATAAGTGTTTGGGCGAATTGGTTAGGTTTTGACAGTGAACGTTCCCCAGGGATGGCGATGTGCCCATTATGGTACCAAGTCTTCTGTGATGAACTCACACCCTACTGAACCTAACTTAACCTAACCTGCTTCACCTGGAAGGTTCTTTGCATGTAGGCGATGCCGACTGACATTGTTTTTAAGTTATCTAAAATAATCGCTATATAAAGTAGAGCCCTATCCTAATGAATTTTGATATTTGATATTTATTTTTAATTTTGACAAACATTTACAAAGATTACAATGTGTATCTATAATGACGTAAATGTGATCATGATAATTCATATAAGTATATGTCGAAGAATGGTTCAGATAGTACAGCATTCTACTGTACATTAGAACGTTAGGTTTACTGTATTATCAGTTACCTAAATGAAATCAGAGCTGGCAATGTGATTGTTCGAGATTGATAAGAGATTGAAAAAATAAAATAATAAAAGTAGGTAATTTTAAAAAAATTCCGAAAAGAAGAGACGTTGTTTAGAAAAGCTCTGGGAGCATTAACGAAATCCTACCGAAATCCGAGGAAGAATGCATATTAATGAAGATTCTACATATATATTTATTTATTATTACAATTATGCTTTATTTAATAAAATTAAATTTAAATTGACTAGTCAAATTATTACAAAGAAAAGATAAAGCGAATGAAGATATCCTCGGTTGTTTCAAAAGAGAAAAATTCTTGTAAAATGTTCGGTCCCGTTTGTGTTGATGGGCTTTGGAGGAGGAGATTTAACAACGAACTATACGAGCTGTATTTATCGGAATATTGACCTGGTCTAAAAATTATCACTCATTTAAGATGGCTCGGATATATAGAACGAATGAAGTCTAAAAGCCAACGATTTCTATGCAAAAGCTGCTAAGACGAGGAAGAAACAGATAGGATCAAACATTTTTTACTCCAGATGCCCACCCTTCAGGAATGTCGACTCCGATCTCTGGGGTCTGAAACATCTAGCTAATCACGCACTAAACTAATTCAATTTGCACATCTCTAGCTAGCACTGAAAAATCTAGTACAATTGATCCTTGGATAGTGGCTGCACTGAATTATATTATTCTAGCAGATTCCCTCTTTTCCTTTTGTGAGCTAGGTGATCATCCATTTCCTTTTAGAGAAATCTGCCATTTCAATCTTAGTTCTGAAGGCATAAGCATATGCATCCAGCCTTAATTAAGTGACATAGTCTAAGAGGTTTTTGTCGTTAAAAGTACCTAATCTTATTTTAAGACGTGTAAAAAATATATAAATTCTTTAAGGTGAGAGAAATCATAGTTCGTATTTGAGTTTTTAAGTCTAATTAGAGTTTTCTCTTAAAGAGAGCTTAGATTAAGTGAGACATAGTCTACTTATCTACCCGCATATACTACCTGAGATAATTCAACACGTGCACGAAGATACATAACTACATCATTGAAATAAAACGAGGCATGCAACACAGCACAATCTACACAAAATCGTATAAAACAACACACAAAACAAGCTAAAAGTCATCTACAAAGCTACACAAACACGCATACTCGAAACACATAAAGCGAAAACACATGTTATCACAGCACACGAATATCACAGATCTTATAAGTATAATTGGGCATATTTATCTAAAAACCACTATAACTATATAACTATAAAAAATCATATGCTACGTCTAAGTATAAAAAAAATCTAAGCTAATATCACAGTCCTTATCACAGTCAGTATTGAGTTCCAGGGAAGCATCACTTCCAACCCACAACTCCATATATAAGAAGCCTATAAGTGTTTAGTACATAAAAATTGTATTCTGTCGTCCTAAGTTAAGAACTATGTATTTGAATTTGAATCTAAGTAGTAAATACATAATCATGAATTGTTAAACCTATATTTTCTTTCGGGTCAATTCTCCTTTCTTCTCCACAACGGCGGTAACCCTCACGTTCTCGTTGGAACTTAGTTCTTCCCACCCCCAGCCCTGAGCAAGCCGGAAGAAAAGAACAAAAGAGAGCAAACAAGAACTAAGTTTCGTCAAAATCAAAAATACTCTCTTTAATTAATAATTGTGGCCATACGCCACAGGTCAGGTTCTTGGAAAACCTTTCGCAACTAGCCGGTGCTGAAATATTGGATCTGCTCAAATTCGCCAAGAGCATACTAACTTTTTTAAGGAAGCAGAAAAGTCAACTCGATTGTTTACAAATACGAAGGGAATCATAATGGGCATTGAGGCCTCCTCTCTAATCTAACCTTACCTAACCCAGCTCTCAATCTTTGGATATAGCATAGCTATATCCACTTTCATAATAAATAAAGAATAAAGGACTAGTGTACTAGACTGACAAACAATCTCCCTTATTTAAAATACTACACTCACAGAAAAAAATTGTAAAGGCTTTACTATCCGAATTGTAAAACCATCTATTTACAATTTAAATAGCAAATTTGGTAAATTTACTATTTTAATTGCAATTTTTTTAGTTTTACTATTTTATTTTTTGTTGAAAATTTGTATTTTTATGTTTTTTTATCGTGCTGGTACTCACAGAAAAAAATTGTAATATTTACAATTTTCTGCGTAAAATTCACCATTTTTAATTGTAACTATAGTCATTACAATTTAATAGGAAAAAAATATGCGAAATTTACTTATTTCAATTGTAATTTTTTTTGTTTTCTTCGATAAAAAAACTTAAAAACACAAATTTTCAACAAAAAACTAAAATAGTAAACAAAAAAAAAATTGCAATTAAAATAGTAAATTAACCAAATTTGCTATTTAAATTGTAAATAGATGGTTTTACAATTCGGATAGTAAAGCCTTTACAATTTTTTTCTGTGTGTGGGGGAACCGCTTTTCCTGCATTGTGACATCAGAATCGAAGCTTTCCAGACAAAAGGATTCGGGATACAGTTTAAAATATTGAAATTCTTCACAAAATAGATACAACCAAGTCGACGTTGAGGGACCTATCCATAAAATTTAAAATTTTTCAATTAAAAATAGTAAAAAAAAGCGAAATTTACTATTAAATTGTAATGACTATAGTTACAATTAAAATTTGTAAATTTTACGCAGAAAATTGTAAATATTACAATTTTTTTCTGTGAGTGATCTTGACATTTATGAAAGCGTTGGCATTGAAATTTGGTAAAAGAATAAAAATTGCCTGTGGGAAGCATTTTACAAAATATGAGATGGATTGGAAGGGGCGTGGCATCTTGACACTCACGGAAGCTAAAATAGGTAAAAACTGTAAACTTTAAAAAATTTATATCTAAACTCCCTCTAGCCTGTCCCTGTCCTAGATAGTATAAGGATAAATGGATGGGAACAGAGTGGCAGGGACAGGAATGTCGAGTGGGAAACGTTTGATATACTCGCTAAGCACGGCACAGCTCGTCAAAATGATGTGGTTCTTGCTTCCCACCGCTTGATTTAACCAACTACAATACATAGAAAAATGCATAAAACTAAGATAAGTACGTACTTCTTTTACCATCTTCCGATGGACCTTCACTACTGAGGGACACTGTTGATATCGTTCAGAATAGGCAGTTTCCATCCCTTCTGGAAATTCGTTCGCCAACGAAAATAGACGCTTCAGTGCTCAGCAACGAGTATCCGTTCCTGGAACCAGAGAAAAATAAGAGTCCAGATACTTCAGTCCACGCAAGCAGTCAAAGAATGTCGTCAAGAAACTCAGAAGCAAGATATACTAGGTATACCTAGACCTACTGAAGAAACTCCTATTAGTCTTATTTTCACTGAGAAAATTTGTCCCCTTTTTGTCTGCTAAACCCAGTTTAAATAGAAAAAAAAAAACAGTATGGTAATAGGACCAGTATGTTCTCGAGTTTAAGGGCGACGAACTTTAAGAAAGGCTTGTCTTTCTCTTTCTTCATTAAATGGTGCAAGAAATAAAGTTAAAAAAAATGTCTATATGATTGCTATATGTATTTAAAAAATCACAAAAATACACAATCTACAAACGACACCCTAGAACTGAAATTGCATACTTTAGCCTAAAATATTTCGTCATTTAAGGAAGGAATTAATGATACCAGGGGGAAATGAGTGGTGGGGCTAAATCCCAACAATGAATGTGATGTAGGGTCAATGAGCAACCGAAAGCAGCACCTACAAATAAATATTTCCCCAAACGCTTATTTAGCAAACACATTAACATGATGCTATCGTTAAATCTTTTCTTAAAGTAAAAACAATATAATATAAAATATGCAAGACAATATAAAAAAATAAATAAAAACTAAAGTCATTATGCTGCATCCAGAAAAACTCACCTGCACTTCGTGCACATCTTTCGCTATTTACAATGATTTTTTCTAAACAACTCGACGAGATTAAAACTTCCAAGAATAATAATAATTCTGCACACACAAAACCCAAAGATAGGAGCAGAGACTATGAAAATTACTTAAGAACTGTATGCGCTCGAAACTGCATTACTTACTTTTGAATTCGTAACACAAATCCGGGATCCACACTGATGTCGAGTATAACAAAAAACTTTACCGCCTTGTGCTCTCCCACCAAAAGCTACATAAATATTTTACGATTTTAATTGCACCCGTAATGGGTTCCACCCGCATTGTCCTGCCCGAAAACAGAGCGCACCCAACAAACAATAGCGAGCTCACTAAAACTTCGAGTGAGTCTTTTTTTCCCCTCCTCGCATCCACAAGCAAATGAAAACTTTTAACTTAAGTACGAACGACTCCGGTCTTGTAAATTCCCAAAAACTTCTAGATATTGTTTAACCAAACAAATCGCTATAAAAGTCTAGAATTATACTCGGGGTTACATATACTATAAGAACAACTGAAATTATTCGCGATGGAAAAAGTGTCAACATCACTTTTGTTGCATATAGCTAGCAGTTCCTAGTCCTGGAACAAACAGTGTGTAGTGGTGTATTTTTCGCTGAGGTAATTCGCACCTCCCCTATGTAACACAACATCCCATCGATTAGTATTGTTGCGAAGGGGGATGGTTGCTGTGAAGAAATGTCATTCTAACGATGTGATTGTCGTTAACTGCTGGAGTGAAAATCACTCGATAGCTACTATAGCAACAGCAAAGATGACTTCAGGCAGACGTCATTGTCGGTCGGCAATGGGCAAGTTAGGAGAGAAAACTTCAAAAGAACAGTTAGGCAAATTTTTTTTTCATTGGTGGTTACTGTTGACTTTTTGTTGTTGTTCTTTTTCTCCAACGTCCTTGTTTTTATGAAATTTAATAACAAAACTTTTTCGTTTGAGATAGATTTGTCGTTGACATTGTCACACAGTAGAGGGAGAGTGTTGTCGTTGTTGGTGGTGGTTCAGTTTTTTTTGTTTGTACTTCTACTTTGAAGTGACATCTGTTGGGTTGTAATAAAAGTTATACGCATTATTGTGCTTTTTGTCGTTGTGCCCCATGGTTGGGGTGTTGATTCTTCCGCGCACTGATGGCGCTATGTTTCAATATTACCTCCTTAGTCCTTAAGTGGGGAGTGTTCAGCGAGAATTGATATTTCCCTTTTCCTCGAATCCATTTAATTTGATTCTTATTCTTTGAAGTGCCATTTGTGCGGACAGATGTCTCTGGTTGATTGTTGGTAAAAGTTTTGATGGCTTTAAAATTGTTTCCTGATGTACTACATAAAGTGATTATGTTCACTGCTATTTTGACGGGGAGTTTAATAGCCCGCATTCATGATTAAATTTGTGCGAATTGGAGTTGGTCGGGTTTTTAAAGCGAATGGATATAAATATAATGTAGAAATGTATAATACGGTTGAGTTGTCATTTTGGTACAAACGGATTATAGTGGTCTATATGTAAATGAAACTGAATGAAAAGAACTGTCGCCTTCATGAGGTGCTAATGTTGCTTCATTAATATACTACAGACCGTTCGTCCATAACCACTGAACTCACATAAATGCATTCGTTCGTATTGACAAACTGTAGTGCTTCCATCTACGCTCAAAGACAACCCTTTTTATATCAAGCATCGGAGGCGAACAAAAATGTTCGAGAGGTAGCTTTAGCTTCCACCAAACCAGACGTTCTCAAAGAACCCAATGAAAGGGTTAAAAGGTTGGGAGGGTGTTACGTAGAGGTCTAAAGCTCTAAGCATCAATTTTAACGTAAAACACATTGTTTGCGTTAATCATCATTTATATCACTATATACATAAATAGAGGACGATAATCTCGACCGTATACCTAAAACTATTGTTGTGATTTGTACTGGGCCAGGTTTTAGCAAAAACTCACAAGAGCAAATCGACCCAGCCTTTCCTTTGGATCGATTTTCAAGATCCAACTGGAAGTACTTACTTTAACTTGCAGATGGTATCCGCACAAAAATCTCACACTCAGCAAGAAAGCCATATTATTGCCATTGCCAACATTGACAGGCGACAGATACATGGCTACGACGAGCGAGAAAGAATCAAACGAAAGGATGCAGATGCATGGATGTGTCATTACAGTTCGGTTGAATTTTGTTTGTCAAATTAAATTACCTTTTTCCTATTTGTTTTTAGGACGATTAATCTAAATAGTATTTCAATTGTAAAGACTAGTGCCCGGTTTCACAGTGCAGACTTAGGTGTGACTTAAGTTTGGGTAGAGACTTCAGAAATGTAACAGATAAGTGCCAATTATGTCTATTTTGCGTTTTACACTCGATTCACTATACGTTCTCAGTTCAATGGTATAAAAACTTTGCAGCATTAACAATAATGGGTTGTGGACGATAAATTATCCCAAAAATTGGAGAAAAAGCAATTATTTTGTTTAATTGAAATCGTGAAATGAAAAACAAATCATTGACAGCTGAGTGTAGCTTAAGTGTCTTATATTGGGTACTTAAGTTTAAAAATTAAATATGTCACTATGAAACAGAAATCGACCCTTAAGGTCACTGCGAAAACGGGCATAACGCATAAGTGAAATAATTAGTTAGAAGACTAATTACTGTATATCAAAATGTGACATAACTCTGTAAAATAGAAGTAGGTATCTACATAAAACGAAAGAATCTTAGCATTATTATGGTTTTGTGTAACTTTTTATAGCAGCTTCTTATAACTTTTAAAGTGTAGTTTTCTAAGACCGATTCTGTTTTTAAAAATATCCAGAACAGATTTCGAGGATAATATAATAATACTTCGATATCGAGAATGTAATTTTTTAGACACGGCACATTCGACGAAAATTGTCATCAAATATTTAATGTCATAAAATGAAGACTCAAATTCAAATTCAAATGTTGCGTCTGGGAAAATGTACAATTTTCAACGCATTTAACCGAGGAACGCACTTACGAGCATCCCGCTTAAGTGCGTTGTCGAGGCAATATGGAAACCCCCGCCTTATTGTCTTGAAAGCAACTAAAGCTTTATGGGCTTGCCGACGTATGTATGGCACAACCTGGGGGATCTCCAAAAAAATCACTCACTGGATCTGTACAGTGATGATAAGACCCATCATAACATATGCTTCTTTAGTATGGTGGACCAAAGTCAAACAAACAACCGCCATCTCAAAGCTTAAGAAGGAACAACGCATGTCTGGGTATTTCAGGAGCCATGCGCACCTGTCCTACGGATGCTATAGAAGCCATTATAGGACTAACACCTCTCCACATATATATCAACAAAGTGGCAATTCGCAGCTCGGCAAGTTTGTTACAAGCGAAAGAGATAAGTCTTAAGTACCACCCGGAACTAACGACACTACTCTCAGAAATTCCTGAACTTGAAATGACCTGCGCGGTCACTGACCGCATCCCAAAAACTCTATGCTTCGATAGACGGTTCTCCACGGAGATTCCAAGCAGAGAAGCATGGGCAAGCTACTGCCCACCCAACTGCCAAAACGGCCTAAAGTGGTATACGGATGGCTCCAAAATGGAATCCGGGGTGGGAGCTGGTATTCATGGGCCAAACCGAAATGTCTCAATACCAATGGGGAAATCCCCTTCTGTCTTTCAGGCAGAGCTCCATGCCATCAAAGAATGCGCAAACATTATCTTAAATTCAGGTATTAAAGGCGCTAACATCCACATTTTTACGGATAGTCAATCGGCTATAAAAGCCCTTAGCTCATACATCATTGACTCAAATTCAGTGCTACACTGCTTCAACACCCTCCAGGCACTCAGCATCAGAAACAAAATCAGGTTATGTTGGGTCCCTGGACACGAGGGTATTGTAGGAAATGAAAATGCTGATGAACTTGCCAGAAAGGGCTCGGTATCTCCTTTTATAGGACCAGAACCGTATTATTCAATCCCCAAATCAGCTATAAACGCGGCCATAAAAAGCTGGGAACGCAATAAATGCATTTCACATTGGGAGAATATCCCGGGACTTAGACAAGCCAAAAAATCAATTCAACCTTTTAGAAAAGATGCCAAAAAGATCCTAAATCTACATAGGCGTGATATCAGATATCTAATAGGATACCTAACAGGCCACCACGGCTTACGATATCACTTAAAGAAAATGCAATTAGTCGACTCAACGGAGTGCCGACTATGTCTCGAGGAAGACGAAACAGCGGAGCATATCATGTGTGAATGCCCGGCCCTATATGGTATCAGAAGGAAGTCATTTTTCAGGGAAATTATAAGTACCGATGCACTAAAGACGACCTCTGCTGTATGCATTATCAGCTACATTAAGAAAGTTGAAACGCTACTTTCCTAACCAATTTCTGACGCTTCAAGCACAAAAGACCTTATAGGTCGAAGTGCTCTCTCTTTATCACCATGGCGAGTCAGAATGTTTAAAAAAAAAAAATATATTGTCTTGAAAACGCAAAAAAGCGTTTTTATTCGCATGTTCAAATTAAAAACTGAAGAACACGAACAATGTACGTGTAGGCTTCAAAAACTCGAAAAGTTTTGCTACGATTCAGCTCAAACCTTTGATATTGGACCGAGATGGTTATTGTGAAGTTTGGTCAAAATTAGACAAAGAGGCGTGGCACCGTATATACAAAAAAAAAACATTCAAACTCTTATACCTCGAAAACCAATAGGTATTGGCCCATACAAAAAAAAAACATTGCAAACTCTCTTTTTCGATAGTAATGAAAGCCAAAGTTTAAAAAATTTGTAGCATTGATATTCATTATCCTGATAGACAAGAATGTTATCTAGGCAATACGATTTTTTTAATTTTTCCATTTTTCACTACGAAGTGTGCAGGCCAGGGGGTTCGCTAGTTGTAAATAACTTATTTGATGTCCTTTTCGATTAAGAGATTATGTCGCCAGGGCTTTGTATAAATAAACCGTTTTCATCGACATTGAAAATGTGTTTGGGTGCATAGTTTTTAATTAAATTGGAGAGAACAACTGTATGTAAAATCTTCGGCACCTCCTACATCAGCAGAGGAGCCTTCTCCATGGCATGTCAATATGGCAATTGATTTGACAAGTGTCTTTGATGGAAGGAAGAAGTCCTCTATTTTTCGATGACAGTGAATCAACAACAACAGGCGTATTTTTTTGGGAAGTGAGTATAACAAAACCAAAAGTGAGTATACCAGTTTTGCATGTAAAAGTAAAAGTGAGCTAGCTATAGATTTCCAAAAAAAATACGCCTAACATCAAGTACTCATCGAATCAATGATCCATAACCACATTAGCAATATTTGGCGAAAATGTGCTGCCAACAATTTCTATTTCTTTGTAGATGTCTTCCTTCAAGTTTTAGCGGGAAGTTCCAGATGTCGATATCAATTTTCCGATGAGTATGTATCTGCAATATGTTCACCACAAAAAAATTCTTAACGCGCTCTACAGTTTATCAACTTGATCTAGTATTTCTGTTCGAACCATTAAATCGAGAATATGTAAGTGTGTATGAACAAAAAGCACGCCTCACTGGATATTTCATCATCTGCACACAACGCAACACTGATGACAAATTGAAATTATCTCTCTGCCACATTTCCCTCGCCTCCTTCCGCTGTAATTTCCCAAACTAAATTGCAATTAAATATCAATTATTGTTTATCAAACAACATATTGCACTGCTGCAATCCCAGAGACGCCTCATCTCACGATATGGTACTTACGACCTTTTGTTCTCGCGCACATCCGTTAACGACAACTCAATTAGCAGCAAATATAAGCTTCTCTGGCAGTCACACAAGGACACACGACACACCCCCTTCAACATGAAGCCCCATCCAAAAAGGACCTGCTGTTGCTTCTGCTTCAGCTACTTGAACAGTTTACACTGAACTAAATTACTTTCGCCAAGCCGGGTGCTGAGAGAGGTGGCGGGGAGGAGCAGTTTTGAACGAAAACTTTTCTCCAACAAAGTTCAACTTGTGGAACCCATTTAGCGCACCTTTATTAACTATACAGAGGTAAAGGTGATAATAAGTAAATGGCTCTTGCAATGCGGCGGAAAATTTACCAGTTCCTGGTTACCATGACTATGAATTGGGAGGTGGCTCAGTATTGGTATTCGCTGTACGTGCAAGCAACGGTACGTGTACTCAGACACTTTCATTAACCATCCAACAGCCCTTGCTGCTGACTAATAAATTGGCTCGAGCTACATTTTGTTTATCCTGCCAGTGGAAGAATCTGCGGGGAAGTTTCAGTACAAATGCCAACTCCATCGCATTTGAAAGAAAAGGCATAACTCAATAACTCAAATCGTAGCTCTAGGTACCTGATCTAGTCGAAACAAGGCGCATCCTAGCTCTTTACCATTCATAAGAAACACAGAGCAGCAGGCACATAGTGGGTAGGGACGCCTTGTACTGGTTGTGAATTTTAAAATAAGATGTTCTACCGTCGTCGATTTTCTTTTTCAAATTCAATCCATGAATTTGACGAAAAGAAATTGGGGTGAGGTAAATTGCACGAGACGGTTTTCTTGTTCGTCCTTAAATTCCACTGCATTTACGTGTCTTTCAACGACACAAAATACATCGACGGTTCGATGGAATTAATGCACTAATAGTGAAATAAGTCCTTGCTGATATACCACCTCCAATGAAGCCTGGCGTACAGAGCGAGCTTGCACTGCACATATAATGCCAATTAATAATTCATTGATTTAGTGTTTTGCTGGGAGCATTCCTCCATCTCTACTGTGGTACTGCACTGCAATCTCCTGCCTCTGCATTTGGCATTGTCTGCTAAATTGTTGAAAGCGATGGGTGCTGAGTAGGGATATAGTTCTTCAATGAAATTACTGCAAAGGACATAAAGAAAGTTGTCGATTTATGTTGGAGTGTTGAACGGTGAATGAACCTTTGTAGAGCTGAATCGTTTTGTCTGTGCGCACAAGAAGAGCATTGCAAGGATTTTACGATCTGTTCGGGTTTTTTTTTTCCTATACGTTGTCATTGCGTGCTTTGAATGGGAATTCCTGCACTCTGTCGTGATTGCAGGAGGTGAAGATGCTATTCAGTTCATGTCGTAGTTTGTGGCTCAAAGCGAGTTGGTGGTTGCCAAGGCTTTCTGTCGTCAAATAAATTCGCTGCAAGATACGGAAGTGGGCAAAGGATTAAAGACTTTAGAAATTTTAAGCCGTTTTAACTGTATTTTAATGCAATTTGTGGAAAGTCGAGCAAAAACCCAGTGATTAGAGCGAATACAGAAGCTGTGAGTGTTCATACATTCGTACATTGGCGGGCAGATATAATGCCCTTATAGGTCAACTTCCTTTGGTTCGGAATGAGACTTACATTGCTTCAAATGCCTAGAAATACTCAGTTCTTGAAGTGAAACTAAATTTGTGGTAAGGTCCTTTGCATGAAGGAAAGAGGCGAAAAAGATTCCAAACACTTCTGCAGCACTCCTATGCCGAATAAGTAAAATCTGTCTTGTATAAGCTGACCACATTCCCACTACTTCATAAATAACACCAAGGATATTGTACAGGTAACCGCTTTTTACGATATATGGTCTACATATAACTATGCTGCTCTCTAGAGTCTAACGTACTGGCTGTGGCTTGAAAAACACGTGGCTTCTTCGATAAATACCTGGTTGATGAAGAATTTGGAAATACTCGGCATGTAGAACTAAAGTGTGTCCAGTAATTTTTAATAGTACAGTGACGCCAACGGAAAAAAAGATGTGACAGCTGACAGTTCGGGGTTAGTAAAAATGTAGCGCTATATGAAAGAACAACTCATTTTCATTGTTGAGCAATATTTTAAAAATAATGAAAGTTTGCAGCAACAATCCTCAATTTTCGAACAAATTATGGCCGTCATAGTGATTTAAAGCCATCAACTGTGAGGGGAATAATTGAACAATTCAGGCAGACTGGATCAATTAGTAATCTTAAACACTCTGGGTGTCCTGTCGCTGTCACAAATCGTTCTGCAGAAAACATCGAAACAGTTCTCGAGAGTATTGCTGACAGTTCAGGAACATCAATTCGGCACCGCAGTCAAGAATTGGGCATTTCGAGAACCTCTGACGAAAGACTTGAAACTTCATGCTTACAAAGTTCAATTGACTCTAGAACTCAAGACTAATGTCCATGCAGCGCGGGTTCAAAAAACTAACGAGTAATTGTTAAGAAACATATCCACAACGCGTGACTGTCTGGTGCGGATTTTGGGCTAGAGGCATTATCGGACCATTCTTCTTCGAAAATGCGGAACAATTAATGGTGTTCGTTATTGTGACATGATAACCCAGTTTTTAGTGCCTAAATTACAAGATATGGATGTGACCAAAATGTGGTTTCAACAAGACGGTGCCACAACATCCAGATCTTGCGATTTAACGCCTTTCGACTTTTTTCTTTGGGGTTTTTTAAAGACAAAGGTCTATGCAAACAAGCCCACGACCACCAACGCCTTGAAAGAGGAAATTGGGAGGTGTATAAATGAAATTCAGCCACATTTATGCGAAACGGTAATAGAAAATTTCAATAAAAGAGTAGATACGTCTATCATACCTACAATCACACTGAGTGAGGGTTTTCAGGTTACCCAGAAGAATACAAACTACCTCTCGTGAACTTGTGACAAACTTTAAAACTGTTCTGAGAAAGCTTAAGTTAGTCGTTCGGAACCGGCATTAATTGTAAGCCCCTAGCATTTGTCAAAAAAAAAAAAAAAAAAAAAAACAAGTAAAGTGTTATCATCGGCCTGGCCGATGCTTTGATACCCTCCACTGCATAAAAGGCAAGCAAAATGTTTGCCATGTGAGTTAGTATGTATTGTACATGCATGTGTCTAATGTGGGTTTTGAAGTCCTCTCACAAAATTGTATTCACCTATGTCGATTCCTTTGGACACTATCGTGTTTTCAACAGACAGAGAGACACATGGGTCTAATAGTGGTTTTGTATGGGAGGTACCAGAACTACTTGACCGACATAGCCCATTTTCAATACCAACCTAACGACGGTAAAAAGAAGTCCTCTAACAAAATTTCATTCGCCTGGGTCGGTTCGTTTGGACGCTATCGTGTTTTCAACAGACGGACAGACGGACAGACGGACATAGCTAAATCAATTCAGAATGTGATCCTGATTCAGAATATATATACTTTATGGGGTCTCCGGTGACTCCTTCTTGGCGTTACAAAATAATGTAATGGCAAAGTGAATATACCTTCCTGTGGAGGGTATAAAAAACTATAAAGGGTGGGCCTGGTATTGGCTTTTTAAATCATTTGTCAGTTTGGCGCTGACAAATCTTATGCTCGTTAAAAAAATTGACAGAAGCGCAGTATTCTGTTTTTGCGGTTCGACTTGTGTCGAATTAAGCTCGAGCAATATTGGGCAACATTACAAAGTTGCTTTCAAAATGGAAATGTTGGCCGAAATAATGGACCAACTGCAGCTAGTGTTTGCTGACTGATAACCGAAAACATTTCCGTATTCGTCCTGTGAAGTTAACGGAGAATCCCGAATTTGTCGCCGAAAGTGTGAACCTAATCCTAGCAACGCGCCAAAAATCTTAGCAACTGAACATGAGTCGCATCGGGAGAAAATTTGCATAAAGATTTCGGATTTTGTTCTTACAAATTCCAACTGACTAAGGAATTGAAGCAGAGTGACTACCCGCTTCGTTATTGCTTCTCCGTTTGGGTAACTCAAAATTGACGATAATATTTCTCAACAACTCAACTCAGCTGCTACGTAAACAATCAACATTTTCGTATTTGGAGGGTAGAACAGCTAGGCCCAGAGTCGTATAAGGACCTGGACCTGTTGCGCCTACTATTTACATAGGCTCTAGCTAAACTCTATCTATTAAACAACAACATTCTAAGTACCCACTCGAAAGCCCCCTCACTCCATTTGTTTAATGTAGGCACGTATAGGTACACATGAGGGGTATAAACAAAGTCCCTAAAGGATGCCTTTTGTTTGCCCTATGAATTGTTGCCGCTGCTATAATACTCGCTTAGCCTCCTTCCAGTGAAGTGCTTTGCGTGCACAGTCTATTCCCTTAATACCACCATGAGTAGCACCATTAAGTCACATAATGAAATAAGAGGACACGCACGCAATCATTGGTAATAACGACATGCGTTAGTGTAAAGTCGTATAAGTAACATAATCTCGCTATAGTATCCAATAAAGTGTCCTCTCGTTTAATCCATATTCTATGACCGCTCGCGATTCTCAATAAACAGAGAGGCGGAGGCGAATTTATTCATCTCCTTCCACTGCACATCCTTGTGCCCAACAAATTCTCATACCCCTGATAGCCCAAATAAACAAGCCCCGTAATGGCCATCAGTAGCAGGAGTTGTTGGTGGGCGCAGTAGCACAAGTACTCATTGCACACATGGCCCCCTTGGAGATTTGGAACTTCCATCGAATCCTCATTGGAACCATAAAATTTCCACATAATAAAAATTGGAGCAACAAAAACGTCTGCAAGCTTTTATTTTCGCCAGAAAACGAGATAAGCTGAAGTTCGGATTGCTTACCATCCTGCCGCAGCACAACAAACAGACACACATACTTATCTGTGCAAAGTATCTGAGATATGATATGGCAAGGATTTATTATTCCTCCTTCTACATTTTCGGTGAGTATGTTTATGACAGTGGAATTTAACTGTTTTTTTTAAAGTAAGGATTCCCTTTTTTCACTGGGGCGAGGACTGTCAGTGGAAAAGCGTCAGAAGCAACAATAACAAGAAATACCTCAGTTTATGTACCTACTTTTTTTTTCAGTTGGACGAGTTATTATTGCAGCGCACCACACTGTTGTACTTGTAAGATGTGAGGGCTGTATGACGCCTACACATGATACCTACCACGTTCGCCGTGCGCACATACACGTGGTGCCCTCTCCAGTGCAGATAATTTTTTTTTGTTTGTGTCTTGTTTATTTGACAAAATGTCAGCAGCCATAAATTTTGCCCAACAGGAGGACTGATAATGACATCGCATATGTGGGAGACATTTGGATTCATGGTAACGAATAAAAAAAAGTCCTGCCGAAAGCAAAATGACGGTTAAGAGCAAATTAAATGCAATGTGAGGGTGTAGGTACTGAAGTGTGTATGTGTGTGTATGTGTGTCATCTCCATGGGTGGTTTTAAGTGGCTCATTGACGTAGATGTCTGTCAAGAGGAGGCTCTTATGAACCCTTTGGCCTAATCGATTACGAAATTTTGTTTATGACAAAGTGGATGGAGAAACAAAAAAAAAAAAAATAAAGACCCAAATTAGGCCACCATGAATCATAATCGAATATCCCAACAGGAGTGCTTTGAGGAAATGACGGAGGCAGTACTTAAAAACTTGGCAACGCAATCTAGATAAATGACAGATAGATAGTTTCAACAACTTCTGGTTTGCCTAAGTAGATACATAAGTCCGTGATGATGTATGTTGTAAAAAGTTGAACTAAAGGGTGGACCAGGACATAGACAAGTGGACTGTGTACGTTTTAATAACAAAAAGATCGACAGCAAACAATTTTCCCAATCAAAATTTAAAACAGTCCCTAAGTGGAAAGTCGTAGCTCCATAAAGCTGTGGAGTAACTATAGGAGAACGTCAAAGCCCTTCCAAACATTTTATACTGTACATCCTTTATTCAATAGAAACCTCTTGTAGATATTTTTTAAAACTCATCTCATCTTCAGTAGGTATTCATATATCGTAGGCTCAGAGCTCAGTAGTACCTACAACTTGCCACAAAATTTCCTCCATCAGAAAAAGACGAATCACAAAACTGAGTGAGGCGAAAATTTAATTTTCCACATTTCAAGCAATAGTTTCCTTTTGTTTGTACGTGATTATCTGAATTTGCTTCTACCACTGGACAGAGGCAATTTCTTTCAATTTCTCAGTAAAGATAATGCAGCTGAGCTGATGCCGCTGTTTCCGGTCCTTTAGAATTTTGTCTACATCTGAGTTCAGGAGGTTTTTTTTTACATTTTTTTTTTTTTTTTTCAATTCACTTGACATTTATTTTCTTCACAGTACCGCAAGTTTATAAGAGAAATCTACGATGCCTTTTGTGCCGACTTACTATTGTCCAGGCGATGTACGTTTCATTGAATAATAATGGAGGCCAAACGAACAGGGACAACTTCGATGGGCAGGGACCAAAAAAACAATTGCTAGAGACAATCCTCTCGATTGCCACAAAGCATTCGAGTTATCCAAGGATTTTCCGGGAAACAAATTCGATTTTTTTTTCTCTCAACTGTGTTGAGCATGACTGCAATATAAGAGCTTACCAATAGTGCGTCTGTTTGCAAGGTTGTCGTCAGTTTAAACGGATTTGCATAGCTAAGTAAGATTGTGTGCTAGGGATATGCAAGTAGGTATTTTTGGCTAATATTATATTTTAGATGGAAGGAAAAATATATACATTCATATGTGTATGCAAAGTTAGGGAAGGTTATTTGGTTGAAGGAATATATTTTTTCTTATAAGCAATATAAGGAGTTTCCCCTTTTTTCACTTGAATATTTCGCTTCATTTCCGTCGATGATGCGATTGATCAGATATACATAACATATACTTGTCGATTATTTTGATTTTATTTTCGGCATGGAGGGTTTCCATTCGCAGGCTTTATATTCAAAATATTCAACTTTAAAAGTGTAATATAATGTGTCTGACTGTAAGTAATAAAAGTATTTATTTAATTACTAGCTGTACCCGCCCAGCTTTGCCCGTGCACAGGAATTGTATTGCTTACGTCTTAGATAATAATGTTCTTTTGTAAAATGCGAAAAATAAGAATATGTAAATCTATTTTCTGGAATTTTCTTTCTGCCTAAACCTGAAATATACAGCAATACGAAAAAAAAAACAAAAAAAGAATCATGAAAATCATAGATGTTTTTTGTATGGGAGGCGTCACCCCCCTTTTGGCCAATTTTGGCGTGGCGATATGCGATAATGGATGTAATGTATTGGATACATAATGTGCACCCTCTGCATCGCCCTCCCTCTCCATGATCTTGCTACTTGTTTATAATACTGCATTTCCTTTCCTTTCCTTTGTTTCCCTCTTCCTATGGAATCCAAACAACTACCTACCCCAACCCTACACTTATCGAATGAAATTCTGAGATGAAACCTGTTTTGTATTATACGTCTCTCGATCATAATATACATATCTACATACATAATAACTGACCATCACTCACTGCGAAAACAAATCAAACCTTTTCGAATGTATAGTATACCGTATATGTATTGTTTTTGTTTGACGATCGCAAAAGTATAAACGTCCATTTGTAGCAAGGTATATGTGTATGTATATATTTTCACGTCAGAATATACATTTTGGCTAAAAACTGTTCCTAAGGACATGGCTATAAACGACATAGCCTATAGCAGTCTTACAGTCTTAAGGAACATTTTAAAAAAGTTTCATGGAAATCTGTCCAGTAGTTTTAGAGTTTTTAGCTGACAAAGAAAAGTCCTACAGTTTTATTATATTTATAGACTAGCTATAGACGCTTTTCCTTGACTAGGAGTATTGTATTGCTTTTTACACTCTCTCCTCGTAAATATTCACATTAAAAAGTATCTAAAAGTCGCCAATACCCTTCTCGAACTCCCAGGCTATATCTTTGCCAAAGTGGTGCATCACGATTTGTTCAGACGCTTAGTCGTGAAATAGTAACAAAAATACAGACAGATAGATAGTATATAGATATTACTTTCCTATTCCTCAGCAAATGGAGAGAGTTTATAGTCGATTTTTTTCTGGAAAACTCAGTGTTTAGGTTTCATTTCTCTGGAAGACTTTCATGCAAAATTTTGCAGATAAGTTTTTATACTCGCCTAACCAAGTCATCTTACGTTGCTTTGAAAAACTCGTGTAGGCCATCCGCTATAGTGGTCTGGATATCACTATGGTAACTTTGTGTGGATAGGATTGACAGACTTTTTTTCTGTTATAGTCCCGAAAGCGGATTGTTGGCTGTCCGCTTGGAAATCTATTGATTGTCTTCCAAATTTACAGAACCGACAGTGAAATGGCTGCTTTTTCACCATGTCCATTTTTACATTATTTTGGTGAAAGAGCTGTACGATATTAAAACTAGGTTTCAAACACATTAGGATGAAGGTGTTGTCTCGAAACAATCATCGAGCGCCAACATTTTGGAGTTAATAGATCGCTTTACGAGGGCATTGGTAGGTTCACTGGTCAAGTTTCCAAATTCTTTTAATATTTATAATGAAGTTCTAAACGACAAACGTGGCTATTTAGTTTAGAACTATGGCGTACATTTAGTTCTCATTACTTGGGTCGGTCAACTCAAAAAATCCTCTTAATTGTTAGGCAATACTTCACCGAGTATTTTGAGCTAACATTTATCTTTCTAGTCCATCCAGAGGGCAAGATACATATAATAAATTGAAAATAGATCTTATTCGGGCAAATGCGAAAAAAAATTATCCTGGAAGGGGCTTAGTGTAAGCCATGTTTGTGTAGTCAACACTCAAATAATCTAATACATACTTACACTAAGCCCCTTCCTGTATAAATACTAAAAATAGATTTTTTAATTTTTATTTTTTTTTTTTGCTTTTTAGTGCACTACTTATAAATCGTTTCTTTAGTTTTTTAAACTTTTACTATTTTTACATTTATGTTTTTGGTGTAATTTCAATACTTTCTGCAATTTTTTTTTATTGGATTTCACAAACAACGTTTTGAAACGTCTTTGCTTTTTAACATGTCAACAGACACTACTACACATAAAGGGTGGGTCATATAGTGGTTTCTTTTTAAATCATGGGTTATTTTGACACTGACAGCTGTTTCCCGCTCTGAGTCATGTTAACCAACTTTTTTTTTTTACTGAAATTGAAGAAATGGATTTGGACGACCTTTGGTTCATTCAGGATGCCGCATCATGTCACACAGAGCCCATGGCACAATCGATCTTTTGCGCACTAAATTCCCAAATCGTGTTATCAGCCGTCTTGGAGATGACAATTGGCGGTCTCGGAGCTGCGATTTGACCCCTTTGGATTATTTTTTCAAGGAACCATGAAGGTCGGATGTTATGCCAACAATCCGGAAACGATTCAAGCACTTGAGGCCAATATCATCCAAGCAATCCGTGAACTACAGCCCGAAACCATCAACAAGGTCTTGGAAAATTGGAGTGACAGAACGCGCTACTGCGAAGCCAGCCGAGGCAGCTACTTGAACGACGCACTTTGTGTTCCATAATTAATGGGAATGTTTGTTCTTACTAATAAATCCATAATACATGCAAACAAATTTAGTTTTGTTCATTGTATTGCATTTTTAAATAGAAACTTGTATTTGGCCCACCCGTAAACCATTTTTGATTTTTTCCTTTTTGTACACTGCAAGTTCTACCGCTATACAAAATTTCAACATTCTACGACAATCAGAAGTCCTACAAATAGGACTTTAAAAGTTAAAATTTAAAAGTGTTCGTCTTTTCCCACTTTCTTTTCGTCTTGGCACCACTAGCAGTCTGCCAAATTTTACGATTCTAGAATGGCCGAAAGTGCTCCATAATTTTGATGATCATCATCTAAGTGACTGAATGAGTGAGTCAGTCAGCTCCGGTTTTTGTGAGTTTTGAAGTCCTGTATGTTGAGAGATGTCTTGCTACAGAGATGTTTTTGGCTAAATTCGATCCGAAGTTAAAGAGGGATCGAAAATAGCCTGAGTTTGTTCCTGTAGAAAAGGTGTATGCCTGTACTGTGCCGTGCCCATTGATTGGGTTTTCAAGGCAAGTTGCCATCTTGTTTGCTCAATGACCCGCAATATTGCTTTTGAGCCATTGGATCCACTGAAGAAGTGGATCCAATCTCTCCATCACTCCGATGAAACGAAGATTGTTGCGCTTGATATTTCAAAGACATTTGACAGAGTTTAGCATCAAGCTCTCTTGTCGAAAATGTGTGCTTTTGCGATGCGTTTTATTGAATGGATTAGAAACTACCGTTCTGGCCGTTCAATTCAGGTTATTTTGGATGGCTTTTCAATCAAGTGTAAAACTCACCATATAAATGCTTGTTGTGTCTCTGACACAAACTGTAAAAGCTGTGTTCGCATAAACGGCGTTAAATCAATACATTTCACCGTGGGCGTTGGACTTCGCCAGGGGTGCGTCTTGTTTCCTCTCCTTTTCATTACTTATATGGACTGGATGTTACAGCGCAGTCTTGGCGAAGAACGTTTCGAATCGGGAGATCTGAGGATATGTCATCTGCTCTTCGCTGATGACTTGGTCATCTTTGGGTCCTCTCAGACTGAACTCCAGCGCGCATTCGATCGGTTTGTAGCCGTTTGTGTTGAAGCTGTTTCCCATTGAAACAGGTGGAGAAGTTTAAGTATCTCGGGGTCTTATTCACGAGTGATGGAAGGAGCAATGCTGAGTTTTCCTGTAGGATTGGTCAGGCTGGATCAATTTTGAGACAGCTTGGACATTCTGTTATTAGGAGGACTTAACTTGGTGTCAAAGCTAAGTTATCAGTCTTTAACTCGGTGTTTGTTCCAACTCTTACCTATGGTCATGAGGTTTGGGTAATGACCGATAGAATAAGATCGCGAATACAAGCTGCCGAAATGAGATTCCTCCGTTGTATTGCTTGTGTGACTCGCAGAGATCGCATTAGAAATACCAGAATACGTGAGGAACTCAATGTCGAGCAGCTACTTCTCCGGACGGAGCGGTCCATGCTCCGGTGGTTTGGTCATGTTAAACGCATGTCCACGACCAAGATTCCACGACGTGTTATGGAATCCGTACCATCGGGCAGGCGTCCTCTATAGGTAGACTCAGGATGAGATGGTTAGATCAAGTCCATAATATCTCCTCTACCCATATGGGGATTACCCTTGATGATTTAAAGTCGATGGCGGAGGATCGAGAGCTATGGAGGGTCCACTTGACCAACCTACACCCGCGACCCACTTAATGGACATTCATTGAAAATGAATGAATGAATGAATGAATTGTCTCTGACACTCTTTCTCCTTTTCATAAATGTTCTCCTATCTCCAACTACTAATCCATAGTCCATTTCTTCGATAATGGGAGCACCATTTGCTGCTCATATGCATTGCAGGACTCGCGTCCCTGTTCTTTGTACGTAAAACTGAGATGGCAACGGAATTATGTTAAGCATATTCAATGTCGACCTTTACAGCATTACAAAATGAGGTTCAGCAAGTAGATTCGAATTTAATATTTCAAAAATGAAATACTGTCTGCGATCTCTTAAGGGAAAAACAAATCTGCTGCCATTATCCATGACATTTGCATCATCGAAACCGATATCGAAAGACTTACTTTCCATTCTCGATAAGTGTGTTCATGAGAACCTCCGTTGGAATGACCATATACACGAAGTCGCCAAGAACTCTGCGAAATTAGGTCCAGTATTCAAATTTACTATCTCTTGCCCAACAAATTGTAATTCAGCTGTTGCTTGTTATGCAAATATAATATCATGATGATGGTTATTTAATATCGAAAAGAAAAAATCCGCCCTTACCATAGCAAAGTAACTTTCCGACTCTGACTAAGAAAACCAATCTGCTTCATAAATTCCATCGATGCGTTTGCCTTCCTACGTCCTTTGGAATATTCTCCTCGAAAAAAGGACGCAAATGATACTGATAAACACGATGGACAAAGAAAAAAAAAAATGGATGGAAGGCCGTTTTTTCCTACAGCCCGCCCGACTTTCAAAGTTATGCACAATAACTTGAAAGTATGAAACCACTGAAAATGCACCAAGTAAAAGAAGAAAAATAAAATTTTTCGTTCTCCAGAATTTATTCAATCATCACATTGACTTCTTCGTCAGAAGAGAAAAACTTTCGCAAACCAAACACGAACAAGAAACCTAAACAATTTTTTTTTCCTCCATCCAGCCATCCTTCTCGGGGAAGTTTTTGAAATACAATTTTTTTTTTAAATCTTCACTGATTTAATAATTTTAGCTTGAAAATGAGGAAAACTTTCATCTTTTATACCAGCAACCCACAGAAACTAGTTTTGATGACACTTCGTTATCCTGCAATTGAACTGCTGACCAGATAAACTTTGTGCCACTTCGTAAACCAAATAAGAGAGAGCTATACAGGATCGTATGTGTGCTTGTTTGCGACTGGAAAATTGGCCAACCACAAGGTATTTTCATTTGTAGAACTTTTTCTCAAAATACTACATTCTGAGGTGCTTTTGCAGTTCAATACAGCAACAGCACTCCTGCTGCTCCCTATTTCCTGTCAATTTGCTGGAAAACTTTTCGTTTCGGAGATATATTTTTGAAGTCGCCATACTCTGTTCAGTTAGTTTAATACCCAAAACTGACTAACCAAAGCAGTAACCATATGAACACAGGTACAACACAACTAAGTACACACCAGCAATATCAATACCAAATTTTAGGTGTACTGTTTCCTGTCGTCTGCTTGCCTCTCAAATGGAACACAGGAAACCTTATTTAGGGCGGGTAATAGGTTAGCAGGCAGACTCAATGCACACACATGGACGAAGTCACAGCTAAACAGGAAACTGGGGACATTGTCTGAACAATGAAAGGTAATGCTCTGGTTAACTGGTTCAATTGTCCAGCCAGCATTTCCGAAACCGTAGCGAGAAGAAATAACTTTTAATGGGTTTCCAAACGCCAACCACCATCCAGCGTCAGTGTGAGTGTAATACAGCGCAGTGCGCTACTGGAGAGGACATCAATAGAGTATGGCCCATACCCTCCGCCTCCGCCTTCTTACAATGTCATACACGAATTGAATAGAAGAAAAGAAAAGGATTTGCTCGTGTTCGCCACATCTATTTAGGACACGAATTTTTGCTTTCTCCTTTCTCTCTACCGGAACATCAAACAATGTCTAGTCGGGTTGGTTTTTCTTTTCAAGAGTCGAGATGTGGAAACGGTTTGTGTGTACTGATGTCGTCGTTCCATCGTCTGTTGGTGTCAATTATTCTGTCCAAAGGATAAGATCCTTTGATTGATTTGCAGATTATGACGGATTCGAAGTGGAATTATTGTCATTACTGGAATTATCGGAAATTGAGCAGTTGCAATGTCACTATAAGTCTGTCGCCAGGACCGAATTGACCGCATTGTAGTGAAGGGCGTTATATTGTGACAGCATATTGTACTTGCGGGTGACTTAAATGAAGTTGTTGGCCATTCTATAGCTTCTCTTGCTCTGGGGAAAGGTAATGTTACTTCTCAAGAAAAATGTCGGATATGGCGAGATAAAGTATCTTTGAAAATATATACCTACCAGCAAAAGGGACATTAAGGACATTTTATCATGACCGATCATAGTCGTCTGACACCAGCAGTATTAGGGCCGCGCTGATACAAGGAAGCAAAAAGTGCAGCTAAATCGTTCCTGTTCATAATTCGGTAGGCAGACTTGCATAGCAATGGTGTTGGGCTTTAGATTCTAAGGCAAAATTGCATTCATGTGGAACTATTATTGGACCCACTTAGACTTCACATAAGGCATCGACGATGTCTGTACGCTAATTTTGGACTTACAAATGGCTTAAGTGATGGACTCGTCAGTGTATTAGGATGATATCGATTCACTACTGCCTCTTTATTTACTCAATGATAATCTTCATCGAATTCTACCCAGATGTCTGAGAGATATACAGTTTTGCAATAAATTTCTCTGGTGGCTAATTTCCAAGTATTATACCAATTTGGCTTCGGCTTCCAAATGCATTTGCTGATCTCGTTTCTATAACCTTTTGTTGATGCGCTAGAGGGATGACCTCCTTTATATGGATATACTTGCTACGAGACTTGTGCGACTTCATGCCTCCTGCACGGTTACATGCTAAAACACCTTCTCCGTCTGTTACAGCCTACCGCCGGATAAGATTTTTTGAAAATTTATTCATGAGCTTATTCTTGCTGAACGTCAACCCCTCCAAAACGGAACTGGTACTCTTCACCAGGAAACATAAGATACCACACTTTAACCTCCCAAAACTGGAAAGAGTGGAATTGCCTCTGTCTGACAAGGCTAAGTATCTTGGGGTTATTCTGGACAGGAAACTGAACTGGAATGCAAATGTAGGGGAAAGAATCAAAAAGGCGTATAACGCTCTTTTTATTTGTAAAAAAATAGTAGGCAAGACTTGGGGCCTAAAACCTGCTATGGTGCACTGGCTATATACAGTGGTGGTCAGGCCCATACTCACATATGGCGCACTAGTATGGTGGAAGGCGACAAAGAAGAACAGTAGTCGGCAAACTGGCGTCGGTGCAGAGAGCGTCTAGCATAGCAATAACGGGTGCACTTCGTAGCACTCCTACGGCAGCGCTGGACACCTTTCTACACCTCACGCCACTTGACTTGCATATTAAGCAACTTGCGGGAAGCAGTGCGCTACGGCTCACAACCTTGGGCTATTTTAAAGAGGGCAGTTTTGGGCACTGTACAATACTAGCGGAGCTACTCCCTGGCGTACAGGTGCAAACTGATGAAATTCACCCTCTGGTCGACTTCGACACTCCGTACGAGGTATCATACCCGGAAAGATACGAATGGCAAAGGGATAAAGTAATTAAACATTGCGAAGTAGCAGTCTATACAGACGGCTCAAAAACAGCGGAAGGTACTGGAGCTGGAATCTACTCCGTAGACCCAGACCTAAAAATGTCTATACGACTGCCGGATACAAGCAGTGTCTTCCAATCAGAAGTTCTGGCTGTTCTGAAAGCGGCAGAGCTGATGCGGATGAGATCTGTATCTGGAAGGGATATAGCCATCTACATCGATAGCCAGGCTGCGCTCAAGGCACTGGAATCTACAAACATCAATTCTGAATTAGTCAGGAACTGTCGCACAATGCTCAAGGCATTATGCAGTCAGAACCGAGTGAGACTGTGCTAGGTACCAGGACACTGCGGTATAGCTGGAAATGAGCAGGCTGATGAGCTTGCGAGAAGAGGCGGGGAAATGTTAGATGGAGGAGATGTGGATATTAAACCACCTCCCTGCATCATAAAAAGTGATATTAGGAATAAAATAACTAAGGAAGCCGACAGGAGGTGGAAGGGCCTCACCGGTCACGCAGTATCTAAGGCACTTTGGCCGCAATACGACCGTAAAAGATCTAGGGTAATCCTCAGACTAGGCAGGGAACAGCTCAGGACACTGATCGGCATATTATCAGGGCATTGTCTTCTTAAAAAACATGCCAAAAGGCTCAGGCTGGCAGACTCGGACAATTGTAGATTCTGCAATGACCTGCAAGCTGAAGAGGACATAACACATATACTTTGTGAATGTGAGGCAATATGTCGTAGTAGAAGGAAATTTCTGGGCAGGTACTTCTTCCAACATCTAGAGGAGATAGACAATACCAACTACAAGGGGCTACTTGGTTTTTGCAGGGAAATTGGGGTTTTCTCAAGGGCAAGTGTTTAGGTGTTTTTCCATTATAGGTCACTGCAATTGGTTCCCTCTAGGGATCGCGATGGGCCCTTTTGGTGCCTAGTGCCGTATGAGACATCTCTCTCATACCCCTATTTAAATTTTTTTTATTGTTGAGTGTTTATTATTTAAATTTTTGTGGAATCGGATCACAGCGGCACCTACCGGCTACAATTGTGAATCTAAACCATCCTTAGACCCATTCAAACACACACACAAAATTTCATTAAAATCGGTCCAGTCGTTTAGGAGGAGTTCGGTTACAAACACGTACAGAAGAATTATATATATAAAGATATTCATGCACCCTCAGCGTTTTCTATTTTGTTCAACAGCCATTGCCAGTTGGCGTTTCTCGAATGGCCCTTCTTTCTGTGGTTTTCCTATTGTAGTATGTGATCGCAGATATTTTGACCTTCAGACCTTCTCACTCATATTGCTGGTACTGGTCTGCATGACAGCATAACCTGATTGATGATCTTCTTTGTACTGAGATCACTTGCTTGGATCTTTCAATATTTGGAACACGAAAGTATATTTCGTCAATAGACTGATGGGCCCTTACACATGTATGGGCTAGGTGCTTTCTAAAGAATGACTCAATTAAAAGGCACTCCTAGAAACTTTTTGTATCCGATTGAAATGAATTATTAAAATAAACAGTTGTCGCAATAGGGCCCCATAAGACCCGAGGAATATAATATGTAGGTTCTCCAAAATATTCATTTTTTTTCTTAGTTATTATTTATGGGACGAATGGACAGATTTATAGCACTCTATTAACTATAATTTTGTATCTTTTTTGCCCATCGTAACCTCATCTATGGTACATATGCGTATATATTTTTAAATAACTACTCGCAGTATGTAGTTTTTCACTTACTTCTTTCTCAGCCCTTTCATAATGTTGGTCCGACTGGCCGAATATGAGGAATTTTTCACATCGAGGGCAACACAGCGTGTTACAGCTTTTTTATTGATTTTAATGTCATTCTATATATAGCTTCTAGTACAATATCGCAATATCGCAAACTGATCACATGAGAGGTTCTTCATTATTTTCTAAATCCGTATTATCACTTGAAAACCCCTTTGTCTCCTTTTGAGTACTCGTGAAGTCTGCCGCAAATAATATTGTTTCCATCATTTTAAGTGCTGTGTCTCTGATTCAAAATTGTCTGTATAGCAATTGTTACTCTGGGAGCTTGTTATCTATTAGTACCTGTCTTTGTCTTTTCCATTTCAGTGAAAATTTGTCCCCAGTCAGGCATCTTGAATAGAGTTTCGGAAACGCCTTCGGTTGAGTTTTAATGACTTCTTTTATAATAAAGTTTAAGATTCCATAATAGAAGCCTTA
This sequence comes from Cheilosia scutellata, assembly GCA_955612985.1. NCBI lineage: Eukaryota > Metazoa > Arthropoda > Insecta > Diptera > Syrphidae > Cheilosia > Cheilosia scutellata. Next base: position 17,213,783 of record OY015311.1, read on the forward strand.
TTGCACTTATTTGACCAACTGCTTCTAGGATTTCTTGGGTTGTTATGCGCTATAGAAGCAAAGACCAACATATTCTATAAGGTCCGTTTTAAATTTATTGTTGCTCAGCCTCTGGACAGAATTGGAAGATAAATTATGGCTCTAAGTATTCGGAGAAGTTTTGTCCAAATACAATTTTAACCTTTTCTTAATTGATTTCGATTTATGAATATAATAGCAGGTAGAATGAGGTGATAAAATCAAAAAGTCAATTTCTGTGAAATTGGCTTACATGTTCAGATTGGATTTTGGACTGTAACGTTTGTAACGTCTGGCATCCAATGGTGTCAAAATATAACTATCTAATCTTTAAGTATTCATGTTAAACAATTTTCGTCTGCAATAAATGAAATGTAAGTTCTTCATAAAGATGAACTGCCTACCAATCGAGACAAATTCGTTGCAAATTATAAGCCACTTTAGTGAAATCCAACTTAATAGTTAACTTTTCACTACCAAAGCAATGAATAAAGTTAAGGTATCTGTTTGGCAGTATAATGGACCAGTAGTTATGACTGAGTCCTCCATCGGATAGTAGCAACTTCTGTCAAAGAAGAAGAAGAAGAAGAAAGTAAAGTTATATTGAAACATTAAGTAGGTAGGAATTTTTCTTTAACTATGTACTTCACTAAATTGGGTCTAAAACTTTAAGTATAGGCAATAAATAAAAATTGATTAGACAACTTCATACCTTATGGGTAGGGAAAGAACTCTGCCAACTTTAATCACTTCCTCTAGACTCCAAGTACCTACATAATAAGCGCCTTTCATAGCATTCAACACATGACACATAACTTCTATCTCATTTAATTTATAGTACAAGACGACATGTGCCTTTTCGGATATAAAGCTGACAAAATTATTACCCATACGCCAGAGTGAACAATCAATAGATTGACATGACGTGCATTCGTTGTTCCATCACAAAAGACGTCGGTCGTCGTAAAGCCACTCTTTTGCTGTATGTGTCACAGTAACACTTAAACTAGAAAGAGCGCACATAAAAGTCGAACAAACAGCCTTCCTTCCTCCGTACGCACAAGAAGGACGGCAACGCCACCATAAAAATCAATAAAACGAAATTAAGTTTTTCAATTTCCAATCCAAATGTAAAATTGAGTAATAAGCTTTCTTGCATTTCGAATAAAAAATAAAAACCGAAAATATCCAACACATGCACACTATCCGAGAGGAAATCATAAAATTCTTGGTAAAAGGATCCTCTTTACTTATGGCAAAGGGATAATAACAAAAAAGATACACACAAACGGGCGAGCGAACAAAAAGCAGAAAACATCTCCGACCATAGATCTTTCTTTCGACATAAGCATCGAGACTTTGTGTTGGCTTTGAAGCTTTTGCGAAACAGCAAGCCCACCCTGAGGTGGAGTATGCATAGAGTGGGAAACACGTCGCAAGGACTGTTATATTATAATCTAATGCTCTTGTAGACAAGAACTTTGACGCTCTCTTTTTGCCGCTAAAACTCCGTTACAACACCCATCTAGATACTAGATACTATAGCGGGGAATGGTTGTTTGTATCCTGTCTACGTAGTTTGTAAGTGCTTTTTGATATGATTCTACATTCGTTTGCAGGAGGAAAACGACTCACAACTACGAAGGCGGATTTAAGTAGTTCATTTGAAGTTGGTTTTCCTTTCTTTTTTTTTTGTGTAAAAAAGAAACGAGGATAAAATCAAACCACCTACTTCACAAAGGAAACACACGGCGCGTTGCACTGACTACGAACTGCAGGAGGGCGAAACGGAAACGCAGGACAAAAAAAAAAAAAAAAAACAAACCAACGAATGAAATACAAAACGAAGCGAAAGCTGACAGGTTAATTTGATTTATGTCAGCGATTTCAGTCTTTGGCGGCAGTTGTACGACTTGGAATGAAACTCCCATTTGGTGTCTGATAAGGAAGAATGTGTTTTCGTCTGATTCTCGGTGTCTGTTCTTCTGTGATGTATACTCTGTAGTAGGTATACGTTGTTGGTACTATTTGCTTTCTGGGTTTCAACTCAAGTAACAAGTTAGATACATGGAATTCTATTTCGTGACTTCCTCTGTTTTTTTTTTCTTTGTGGGGGAATTTTTCTTAAATGGCATCGCTTTGAAAACATTTTACAGGTGATTTCCGGTTAAATTGTCTGCAATTGATGTGTTTTGTAGAAAAGATCAGGCGAGAGGTACATTCAGCAACCATGTTGGACTACGCTTTAAATTGCCGTAGCAGTATTTCAGGGAATTATTTTGAGACTAGTTCTAAAAAATTTAGCTATAGAAATAGTTTTGATCTCTTTTCAATATCCGGCTATTGATTTAAGTAGCCATTTAAACTTCCGAATGATTGCATTTTCAGTGCTACTTCCGCATCATACGACTTGAAATGACCATCAATAGATTCTCTAATATTGTGCGCCAAAAGTTATATTGGTCAATTTAAAATATGCTCGTTCATTTTCTCTAGGGAGTTGCCCTTTTGTTACTCTCCAAGCGTCAGCATACGACGTGATTTTGTATATTTAACCCATCATAGACCCGCTGAGGACACTCTTTCTTCATCCGCCTTGTTTCCTATTCAATTCAATTCACTAATAACTACAAGTATGCCAGGCTTGTAGCTACAAGTGAATATACAACTACGGCGAACTTTTCTGTTTCATAAAAGTATTCACGTATTTCACGGTATTTCACGTACCGGGGAAATTTGGCTTATTCGCGATTAGAATTTAGTGCTAAGACAACGCCCCAAGGAGCATTTAGCGACTTCATGTGTCATGTGTCATGCGTGACGTCGTCGGTTTTGTTACCAGAAAATATTCCGAACAAGTAACATTTTAGAAACATGCTTGGTAACATTTCTCAATTAGGAATATTCTTATCTAGAAATTTTATATCGACGCAGATGCGTTATTGTGACAAAATTGTTTCTTCCTTGAAACATTTTGTCCGCAGTGTGTATAATGTGTGGAGGTGTGTGTTCGCGCACCCAATTCCTATAAAGTAGCAGTGTACCAGTTTTTGTTAAGTTTTTTTTTACACACAGCGACGAAACTATGCTCAAGAATTCTTATGTCAACATACATATCGTAACACATCCGTACTATTTTGTAATTGGTTGAACAAACTTATACATTAAAATATGTCCTATAAAGTTAAGTAGGATCATAAAAGGATTCTTATGCCATTTAAAAAACTACATACACCCTTTTATCAAAAAGTGAAAAAATAATTGGATGTACAAAACTTAATATCAATAAATTAAACACTGCCTGACGTTTTGCTTTTTTTGCACGCAAATAAGTACAAATGCCTAAATAGGAACTTCTTTTCAACACAAATTTAACGCGTTTGACAATTGGGAAGTTTTTAGAACGCATAAAAACCACAATTCCCAGAAATAAACATTAAGCATGCAAATAAGAACATATTCCTAAATAGAAACTTCTTGTCAAAGCAAATTAAACGCAATTCCCAATTGCGATGTTTTTGGCACGAATATTAGCCACAATACTCAATAAGAAACATTAACTACACAAATAAGACCAAATTCCTTATTGGGCATTTTTTACTGTAACCACTATTCCCAAATAGGAATTTGTTAGGTATCCATTTTGTAATTGTAAAAAAATTGCAAATGGAAAATAAGAAATTTTAAATTTACACTTTTGGTAGATATGGTTTAGTTCAATAGAGCAAAATGTTATATTATGTCTATAGATATCGTGGATTTATTTTACAATGAATTTATAATGCTTTTTATCAGCATTTAAAATAGCTTAAATAATTATAGGATAGATTTTTGATTAAATATGTATTATTTTGTCAGGAACAAGGTTTTTTTCGAAGTACAATAGTAACATTCCAAGGCAAAATGATGTTCCCCATATAATTTCCATAGTTGTTTTCTCTATTTAATATTTTATCCAGTCAGTATATTATTTTGGTAGATACAATAACAGAGATACCTACACAAAATCAATGACATATCATAACATCACAAATTATATGGTATACATACACAATAAGAGAATTAAATATAAATAAGGCATTTTTCCCAATTTGTGTTGACATAATGTTACTTAGGCACAATACTTAACACTTTGGGCTGAAATTGTGTGCTCAAAGATGGTATATAGGATTTGCGTCAAAAACAATTCCTACTTTGTGTTGCGCCACTTCCGAAACGAAAAGCAATCTGTGACTTCGTTGTTTCGAAACATAAGTTCCTAAATGGGATCACGAATTGACACCAGAACGTCATCAGGCCTAAAATGTGTATTCGAATGCCGTAAAGTAGCATTCGAATACACATACATGTCCTTAAAAAGCTCAAATAAAAATGATCTCAAGCAGTGATGACAGTGATGACAGTGACTACGAAGACTACCGGACAAGAGAACTGCGAATTTTTAAAAAGCATTATTAGTTCACAATGATGAACTTGGCATAGTACACCGCTTCACGTTAGTCCAAAAACATCGCGCATATGTACATAAGTTCATGACTTTCCACAAAAATAATCATTTGACCTAGCCTTTGCATGGATTTGCATCCAAATATCACTTTTTCCTCTTTTTGTCACCTTATCGCTTTCCGAAAAAGAACCAAATAAAATTGTTTTATTTTTCCCAATTTCTTCCAAAAGTAATAATTTGATTTCTTTTGAGCACATTTTATTTTGTTTTCACTGACCGGAAGATGAAAGTAATAGAAATGAAAGTAATAGAAAAGCTTTAAGCGCACAAAGAACCCGTAAGTTGCATGAAAATTAACGTCACAAATTAGTTTTTATTATGGTAAAAGTAAATTCAATACAACAAAGAAAGAAAGAAAAGAAGAAGAAGGAGAAATGGTTTGATCGCTTAACAGTGAAGTATAGCTGCAGACTTGTAGTTCTTCTCAAATAATTTTTAGCTTGTAGTTACAGACTTGTAGACTCGTAGCATTTTGATCGCTGCACTTATAATTTGAATCTGCCGTGCTACAAGTGCGGGAAAATGTTAATGAAACACAATACTACAACTCCATACTTTATTTGCGCTTGTAGTTACTAGTCTACAAGTACAACACTTGTAGTTTTATGAAATAGGCCCCAGGTTGCTGCTCTGTTTGCGGTGGTGGGGCTGACCGCACATCGAAAGCTAGTTTTGATTAAGATAGGTGCCTTGAGATTACTTTCCTTGAGAGGGGCAGCATCGTCGCATGCCGGGCACTAGCTAATCATAAATACAGGGTGGGCCAAATACAAGTTTCAATACAAGTTTCTTTTTAAAAATGCAGTAAAATGAACAAAATAATTTTGTTTCCATGTATGAATACTTTATTAGTAAGAGCAAACATTCCCATTAATTACGGAACACAACTTCGTTCAAGTGGCTGCCTCGGCTGCATTCTGTCACTCCAATTTTCCAAATTTTCCAAGTCCTTGTTGATGGTTTTGGGCTGTAGCATTGCTTGGATGATATTGGCCTTAATTGCTTGAATCGTTTCCAGATTATTGGCATAACATTCAATATTTATCAACGTTGTTCAAACGTAATGCAACTCATTTCATTACGCGGTGGTATGATACTGACTTTCTGTCAAGATTTCGAGCAGGAAACAGCTGTGAAAATAACCTATGATTTAAAAAGAAACCACTAGATGGCCCACCCTTTATAGTTAGTAACTTTGGAATTTTACTATAGATGAGCGCCTACCTAGGTGCATACTAAGGTGGCGATACAGTCCCAGGTGAACCTGGACCTCAACCAGTACACTTCCCCAATCGGCCCGGTTTTGTGGCTAACTGTCTCCAGTTGCGCACTCCAAGTGTACGCCACCTAAGGCGAGGTGTATTGCTCTACTATGTCGTCCTCTGGATTGGAGTTGAAGACTATTCTAGCGGGAGTGGTAGTGTCCATTCGGATTAGCGCTATACTTGTCCTAGTGATCTTAGAAGACTGATGTGCAATTTTTTGATAAGGTTGATGTCGCTGTATACAGCTTGTATAGTTCGTCATTGAATCTTTTCCTACAAAGCCCGTCAACGCAAACGGGACAAAAAATCGTACGAAGAATCTTTCTTTAAAAGCGATCATGAATATCTTCATCCGCTTTAGATAGGTCCACGGTTCAGCGCCATGAAGCACAATATATAGAATCTCCCTAGATCTCCGGGATAGTGCTCTACTACTCAATAGCCTTTTTAGCACCAAAGAAACAGCGGTTGGCAAGAGTTAGCTATTCTTCGTTTGAAATTCTTCTGAGATGTTGGTATATCAGAGTTTATAACAGAGCCGAGGTGAGGTAGATAACGTCTCCTTCTACCTCAAAGTTATAGCTGTCGATTGCAAAGTTTTGTTCGATTCGTCAATGTTGGGTGCCCCTTTTTGTTGACAGCATATATTTTGTTTTGACTTCGTTAACCGCTAAACCCATTTTAGCCACCTTTGTTTCAGTATACTTGCAAACGCACGATTGACAGCTCGATCTGTTCTACTTCTACCAATGATGTCAATATCATCGGATTATGCAAGTGTGATGTCGGTGAGATTGTTTCCGATCTTAATGAAGCCGCTTTTTAGGCGAGTTCCTTTGCTGCATGGGTTTTTTCTTCATGAAAAGAGGGGTTTCATATGGGTGGTCAGGTGAAACCTAGCACATCAGTTACTAAGTTTCTGATGACCTCTTGGCATTGCTATTGGTCTTCGGCAATTGATGAAGGTGGCTTAGAGCTTGTCGATAGGTTGATCGGCTCAATCCTCAATCCATTTTTTTGTTACTTACAAAGTTCTTTCGGCCTCTCGGGTCTTTTTGTCACTTAATATTTTGTCATTTGAAACTGCAGAAATGCGTGGTATTGTTGACTGTAATACTAAGGGTTTGGTGATACCTACATACTTTATAGCACAGCAAAAGTAATATTATTCTGGGTGATCACAGAATCCGTCGTATTCGGAATTTTGCTACGAACTCCGAAAGAACTATCGCAGAATCCGTTGTAGTGACGACGGATTAAATTTGTAGCAAAAATGTCCATTACGACGGATTCTGTGATAGTTCTTTCGGGGTTCGTAGCAAAATTCCGAATACGACGGATTCTGTGATCACCCAGATTATTTTACAAATTATTTAGAAATGACAAAACTGTTGTTCCTAAACCGAAAGACTATTTTGGGACGAACTGCCTGCAGCTATGTAAGTCTTTAACATTAAATTATTTATTTGGATATCTTTTGTCGACATCATAGCTATTTCATCAGAATCATTTATAAAATCTACATAATTGATTTTGACTGCCAATTTCTTCCGACAAATTTGAAATGATAGGATTCCTAGGATTAACAATTTAATTACATTAATATTATCTGTACATCCCAAAGCAATAATATCTAACTAAAACCTCTTTTAATTATTATTTTCCAGGACACAATACAAAATGGTAAGTTTTCAATAATATTCAATCATCAAATTCTACGGATTGCAAGAAGATGACACCATGCTATAAATACAACTTGAAAGCTATTCTGTATCCTGAGAAACATCCGAAGGACTAAAATATATACCCCTGTTTACCGATTATATGAACTTGTATCTACTTAAACGCATTTGTTCAATTCTCGCCCCGTAACCGAAATGGGATTTCGAATTTAACAATTCACCCGAAATAGAATCTAACAGACCTGAACTTATCCAATAAAATAGTGCTTAAAGCCAATCCCATATCCTTTATGCTTATTTGAATTTAGCATATTTTATGTTGTAGATATTTTTCCTAGTTTGGGTGTTTTTTTTTCTCGCTTTTTTTGCGTTGCCATACTTGAAAATATCCATACGAATAAAATGGGAGAAAACACCCAAAAACGAAAACGAATTTATGAGTTCAAAGGGAAATTGCTTTTGATATTTCATTCGGTTTGCGTTTAACTATTTTGTATTTTTTTTTTTCATCGTTATAGGATAATGTGTGCAATGCAAATAACATTGTATTATTATACATACATACATATATATATATATAAAATTATTGTTTTTTTTTGTTTGCTTCCCTTTTCGGTTGGGATACTCGGAGAATTTTTCGAAATTATAGTAGTTAGTGCACATGAGTGCATGCAATGATATAAATTTCCAAATAGGTTGGGCGTGTAGAACGGAAAACGGGACAATTGGTTGGGAGCGAAAAAAAAAAAAAATTACAATTGCATCCCGCATTGAGTATAGCATGCGTGTGCCATTTATTCAACCAAGAATCGGAGTCCTGCGGCTAAATTATTTATGTGCGAGGCAAACTCGAAGAAAACCCAATAATAGTCGGTTATGGAATACGGATATAGAATTAATTTAATGCTATAGTTTTGCGGGTGCACAGCCGGATATCGCGAATTAGTGATGCCAAATAAACGGCAATTGTTTTGAGTGCAGTTATTTTTTGCAATTTGTTTTTTTTTTTTTAAATAATTTATTAAATTATTGGAGGTAGAACTGCTAATCGGAGTATTTTTAGCAGAATTGAGAATTTTTTTGTGGAAAATATAGCTCTTTTTTTATCGATGATTAAGTTTAAGCGGCTCAGGTTTCGATTATGAACACTAAGCAAATTTATTTTTTTTTGTGTTAAATTGACTTATTCTAAGATGTACTGTAAAATAAAAACCCCATACTTTAAATACACCAGACTTTCTTACCTATCTGACAGTTTTTGTTTTTGGTATAGACTTAACCAATTTTTTTCCACACTTGGCAATTTTTCGTAAAAATTTGTGTTTATTCATTGTGTTGATGTAATGGTTGTTAATTCTTTTTGCATTTATAAATAATAAATACATACATACTAGAAAAGAATATCTTCGCGCGGGCATTATGACGTTTTCAAGAGACATATATCCGCGCGGAGATATGTCGTTCTTAGTTCGGCGGAGATATGTCGTTTTAAATGCGACATAGCTCCGCGTGGAGATATGACGTTTTCAAAACGACATAACTCCGACAGAAAAAAGCGACATGCTCGAAAAGTGTACCGGGCGGAGATATGTCGCTATGCCATGTACAGTAACATTTTGTTAATTGCACTATTAGCAGATCCAAGGTATACTGAGACTTTGAGAATAATAGCAATTCTCTGCGGTATTGTACCTCACATGTCTTTCGAATGACCTACAGTCTACCCTCTACCTCTACAGTTTATAGACTCTACACGAATATGAGAATGAGAAACAAAATTTAGTAATTTTACGAAAATTGTGGGAACCAGTTTAATTACCCTTATAAGTAAACGTCCCGTCGATTTGAAAAGCTATCAATTTGTTGACTACCATTTAGTGGGGCAATAGGTCTCTGCCTTACGAACTATAAGAAATAGGAAGTTTTAGCCGACCCCACTTTGCCACTACTAGTAAGCTTTATTGGAATTTTGTATATTTCTAACAATTATTGAGATAGTCCGCAGAAGCCTCAAACTACTCATAATACGAACCAGTACCAACAGAGTTAAATTGATCTGTGTAGCCTGCACCGCGGACACAGTGTAGATGCAGATGTAGATGTAGATGCAAAATGATCCAACAAAAGATATAAAAATATAAAAAAAGTAAACAATCGAGCCTAGCTTATTGCAAGCAACCAATGGTTTGCTTGAATTTAGCCTTTTCATTCGCAAGGAATTCTACATTTTTATACCTAATCCCTAAGCATAAAAAAGGAAGCTTTATCAGGATAGTTGGACATCAGATATTTATCAGACGTTCTCGTGAGATATGACACAGCCAATAAAATTTGTGTTGAACTTGAGACCCCTTGCTCAGTAGTCCAACACCAACATACCCACTGAGCTACCCTGCCAAAAAGCATCTAATTTCATTATATCAAAACCATTTTGCGATCAGCTGTTAGAATAGCTTCTTCCCTAAAAAACCTAAACTATCGAATCATTCATAGTCACTGTTAGTAAAATTGCACACCGAAAACCTTGACGTCACAGACTTCTTGATTATTACGTATGAACGTGGGTAAACGTCCTAAATTCAAAAAATTACTTATTTGGGCATGCCTACTTATTTACTTAGGCGGATAAACCGAGGTCTCATTTGAGAAGCTTCTCCACTTAGCCCTGTATTTAGCTGAATTGGCCTTAGTGCCTCGCTACTCGGTTGAGATCTCTTTCAACTTGTGCGCACCACTTAAGACAAGAGTGATTTCCTCCTTTACTGCGTTGTAGACTCCGGGATAGACTAGAAGGGTCTACATACTAACCGGAGCATTTGTTTCCATCATCTCTACTTGTCTTAGTCAATTGCAATACCTAAAATCGTAAGCAATTTGAACTCAGAAAGACTGCCCTAATTGTTCACCAATTTATTTTTTTATTTATTTAAGTTAGATGAATACAACAAGGTAAACAAATTTGAAGCATTTGCAATCATTTGTATTCTATTCCAATTGTCTTCAGCAATTTCCGTAATTTCTAAAAATTTAAGTATTATTTAATTTGAGTAGGTAACAAAAATGGTAACTTTTCGTAACAAAAAAAAATAAATCGAAGCTGAAAACAATATTCATGTAAGTAATGGACTAGCATAGCATAGAGCAATGCCAATTTTCAGCTTGGTCTACGCCTAAGTTATTAGTTATTCCATTTCACGGATGGCAGGATCCCAATATTAAAACCAAATCCAGGCATTATTTAAATTCGCATACATTGCAACATTGCATTGTTTTAAAGACCCCAACTTGCTGAACAATTATTTACTCGTCTATCGATTTTTTTTTATATATCATTATTCTATTTTAAAAAGCTTTAATTTTTTCCCAATAATTTATTGACTTCAATAGTCAATTGGACAATATATTTGTAAAAGTTGTTTCGTTTTATTTTCAATTTTTTTTATTAATTACTCACTCAACCGAAAAATTGCATACAATACGAGAACACAGATTGAATGACACTTTGTGTTAGTACAGGAATAAACTTTATGGAAGATATCGTGTCAATCGCGAGAATCGATGGAAAGTGTGATGTAAAAAATGTCGACATATTTGTTTTTATTTTATTTTACATGAGCATGAACAATTGGATGCATTTTTATTTCAAAGTGTCCTTAAAAAAAAAAAAAAAACAGAAAATGAATCAAAATCGATTGAGCATTTTTGTTTCGAGTGCTATTAAAGTTAAATTAAACATTTTTCAGGAGTTATCTATCACACTTAGGCTTGCCACCCGTCCTCCTTTGAGGAGGACAGTCCTCCTTTATAAGGTGATGTCCTCCGTCCTCCACAAAAAGAAAAATGTCCTCCACACACATAATTACTATACAAACAAAAAATCAAATTCAGAAGAGAGGGTATCATGTTTCTCATCTCTTCAGGTACTTTTGACCTCTGCATCTGCATTGACCATTAAAGCCTTAGTACGCAGCTGCTGCGGAACGAAAAATCTCATACAAAAATGACGCGACACGATATCATGAAAAAAAATGTCGCACCACCTTTCGTTTTGCAGTACGCTTCTGCTACTGCCGAAAAGTGGGTAATTGTAGTAAATTGCTTGGTACAATTCTCCACTATCTCTTCGCTTGCGAAATTTTACAATTCTTTTGACAGTGGCTACACGATTCATGGGAATGAATTTAAAAGCTGCTCTCCAACTTTTCTCTCCAAACATTAGATAAAATCCTAGCTAAATTTTGACATAGAGTGCGTTGTGGATATAAGAGTCAGAGAAAACAGCTGTTCTTAGAATCTAACTTCCTTCAAAAATGCATCAACTCTAATGTCATTTTCGGTTGGTCGTCAGAACCGTACGGAAGAACTCTCCGCGATTCTGAATTCAAATCCAGAAGCAAATTTCTCTTCTTTTCAGGAGAAGAACTGTTAGATGAGTGCTTCCGGACGGTTCTGGACGACCAATCGAAAACGACATAAAAAACACAAGAGAAAAAAACCAACATGATCTGTCAAAATTTAGATTGACAAAATGTGCCGAACCATTAATCGGCGCTGCGTTAAATTTTGACAGATATATGAAGTACAGTCAGAAATGAAAATTTGATTTTTTAGCTGAAGTAGCGTACCGCTCGGCGGATTTGCTTAAATTTAGCTCAGCAAAATGTTGCAGAGAATTTTGTATTGGAGTTAAAATTTAGCGCGAGCAGCGTACTGTGATTTTATTATTACTTATTTTATAATAATTGGGCAATATACGCATTTTGGGTATTAAAAAAAAAGTTTAATTTTTTTAAGTCCTCCACGAGATTTCCGAGAAGGTGGCAAGCCTAATCACACTGGTTGAGAAAACAATATATAAATAACTCAAAACTATTACGTTTTTGGTACTAAATTTAGGTACAGTGACGGCAAAAACATTCCGGATTTTTTCTATAATATTTTCCTTATATTAGGTGTATTGTAAAGGTATTATATTTTAAAGGTAACTATAAAGGTTTCTAATGGAATTCTTCAAATTATTAATTGTATTAAGTTGAAGGATTTCTCCTTGATGTTAAGAAAAATATTACATATATCAAGAAAAAATCCGGAATGTTTTTGCCGTCACTGTACTTCTGGAACGTATCTACGAATGTGGATGATACATTTTTTTTTATTGAATTTCCTACCTATGCCTATGGTTACACATGTCACGAAATGAATTCTTGATGTGCTGAGGTCGTTATGTACGTTTCATTTGTGAGTGTGTCTACATTGATTGACACACAATTACATAGAGTCAACAGTGCGGTCATGCGCATGTTATTATATCCCAAGATCCACTATATGCTCGCTTTATGCAATGCTGTGACATAGTTGAATGACAGAGGCCAGTAACCAACACATGACAGGCGATTACATAGTGTGACGCAGCGCAGTGACAGGATTGTATATATTTTTATTGCTGGTGTTTTCGGTGTTTTAAATTTAGTCGGAAATAATAAAGTCGATAGATGTATTTAAAAACTTCCACCGACCATCAAAAATTTAAGAAAAATATATTTAACAATAACCGTGCTATTGTAAAATCTAAAAGGCGATCATTTGCACGAACAAAAAGAACAGGAAAAATGCGTGTCAATCACGTCATATATGACAGTATAGAAAATAGTGCATTGTCCTCGTAGTCCGTGAGGAAACGGTAAAAAGTCAAGGTGATCAAAAAATCAATCAAATTAGTCATTTGGTGGTGATAGTGAAGTCGTGCCAACTGTGTCACACAGCGTGACACGCCGCATGGAAATAAATTGCTTTCTGTTATATTATCTACAAAAATTCCATCAATCCCACATATGATTCACAGACGAATGTCAATGTTTTTATAGGTTTTCCTATAGGGGTGATGTATTTTTTAAAGATGAGACTTCCCAGTTCGTGATACATATTTTTTTTTACATCAAAGAGCGATCGGGTGCGTCAGTCTCCACAAACGTAATTGTATTTTTCGATTATCAAAAAAAAAATTCGAAATTGCTAGATCTATAAAGCGGCCTATGCATCTTAATCACTAGGCCCGGCACTCACGTAGTTTCACATGGTTTCACTTTATATATTTTGTAGATATGTAGTTCGATATGAAAAATGTCTTCTTGTTAAATTTAACCAAGACTTTAAAAAAATTATTACTGGACCAAGCAATTATTTTTAAGACAGATCTTGGAACTGGTAGACTTTGTAGATGGGTGGAAAATCATCTTCTCAGAAGTAGCACGAGTAGGCGAGAGTGGAAATACTCACATGACCCAGGCTTGCAGGGTGGGTATCGAAGTGGATACCATTAGGAGCGAGAGTTCCGATCTTAATGCTAAAGTTTGAAAGGTAAACTCTAGCTCTAGTGCAGGTGCATATGAATAATCCCGAATCAAATTAAACAGCTTTCTTCGATTAAATTGATATGTCCCTTGAAAAAGTTTCAGATATGGATTTTTATGAACAGCTTCATTCCACACAAAGATATTCACAAATATGTATGTGAGATACTATCGGAGCCACTGATACATTTCTTTATGGTACCGTGCGTCATGTATTAAAATTATTTGTTCATGCCAGCAGACATTGAAGGACATGGACACTTGATATCTCATTGCTAGCACAATTCATCTGTACCTCATACCTCAATATAAAAATACCTATCGGGGGTCAGCGAAGATGCCAGTTTACCAAGCTTGTCAGAAGGTAGAGAAAAGCCTTCAATACGTCGATTAAAAAAAAGAGCAAGAGAAACTTTAATTTAAAGTGTTTATTCATAAATAGGTCACCGACATACCCACTGAAGCTGCAACCTGCAAGCGCCCCCCCCCCCCCCCTTTTTCACCAAAGAATATTATCTCTTCCGTCAAAAAGATAGCAATGATATTCGAAGTAAAACTTGTTATAGTTGTTAGGTACTTGGTAGTTGTTAGAAACATTTAGAAAAACTAATTCCCTTGTAAATTTCGCGCAACTTTTGATTTATTTTTCGAGAATTTATTCAGTTGACAGTAGAAATGATTTATTTTAATGAATGCAGTGCCATTAATGTCCTTGCGCCATAGAAACCCGCCCGCATCCGCTTAGCGTTCATCCCTTCTACTGTCATCGTATTTTCCTCTCCTTCATATCCTCTGCCGTATGGCTATATGGACTCTCTGCGATAGTGTGTAATTCTGTGGAAAGATTGTCTTCCTTGGAGCAACAAATTTTCGGTCGTTCATGTTTTAAATAATAGGCTCTGCTCTCAGCAAAAATGCATCACCCTGGCCCAGCCAGCACCACCGACCCGACCACCGGAGTGATGGAGCACAATATTCGCCTGTGGAACACTCTTATATACTGATAATGTCTGTTTCGCTCCTTGTTACGTAGTGTGCACTCATATACTATATTCGCTAAAATATTTCATGTCGCGGATGGCGGTTGAGATGGTGGTGGGAGTGTTGCTGATGGTGTATCTTTTACGCTTGATTCGTTCGCCCAAGGGTTGACTTGGTAACAAAGTGCAAATGGGATGGAGTCGAATTTATAGCACGGAATGGTATATATGGAAAAATACTGCTGGGTCCTGTTTATCTGGAGAAATTTGTGTTTTGTTCGAAACTTTCTCACAGTAGCTTACATTTGCAGCTATAGAGGATGGCAAGAAGCAATTTGCTGTAAAATATTTTAATTTAGTCAGTTGGATGTAGAATCGCGATTTGAGTTAGAAGTTCATTCAGCTGATGTAGTGGAATGTGGAATCGTAAATAAGAAAGGAACAGTTTACAAACAACTGTGGCAATAAGGTCTACTTTAAACTACCCAATCAGACGTTTATCAAAAAATTATGAGCTTTGAGTGCCTCCATTGTGACCCACGCCATATTTTTGCTGACTATCAAAGTTCGTTTCCAACGACTAAATTAAGCATTGGCCATCCTTAAGTGCATTAAATTGTTCCCATCAACCCTCTGGCTTGGACAAACATGGCACACAACGAAAATAATTAAATTAAAGAAATTTGCAATTTTCTTCCTTGATCGCCATCCCCAGGACTTGCCGCAAGCAGGTTAATAAAGTCACATTCTTCATCTACGTTCACATCCAACACCTCATTGCATACGAAAGGACAATTAAATGCTTGCCACCCCAACCCACTCCATACACTATACCGATGATGTTCATTCAGATGTTCCATCTTCATCAATGGGCGCACTTTGAAACAAAGGAAGCTGATGGAGGAGTACCCCTACCGAGACACAAGCACCACGCAGACAATTTAAATGAGAGGCATATACTATCTCACTATCTCACATGTGTTTTAAGCTGACTTTTTACGACACACACACACACACAAATGGATCCTGCCACATGTGCATTTTTTCCTCCACCAACCACACCCCCACCTACTTGGCTACTGCTCATACGCAGCAAACAGAAGCAACGTATAGTACATAAGCCATTCAGTAAGGGCTAAGCGATTTCTAGCAGTTAAGTGCGAAAAAAGATGCCAACCTAACAAAAGGACAATGGAACATGCTTCTCCCTCCTCCGTGCATGTGTACATCACCCCCAAAGCCACAATGTGGATTTAAAGTTGCATAGTTTGGTGGTTTTGCTTTCCCAAACCGCCCCCCGATGGTCCTTTCTTTAAAAGTCAGCCCGTTTGCCGCACGAACAATGGGACAAAAGCTAATATGGCAGCAGTAGAGTAGAGTGGATGTGTGCGTGTGTGTTCGTATGTACGCCACAATATATGGCCTGCAAAATATACAGAGGGATGTATATGTGCATGAAGGTCCTGGAGCAAACTTTGAATTGTGCTTGCAAATGACACATGCATTGTGCGGCAGGAAACACACAAAAATGCGAAAATAAATTCATATTCCGAAGCCATCTGCCGGGAATGGGTGGCACTATGACGTTGGTGGTGGTGACGGTGCAGGAGTATACAGAGTGACGTTGTTGCTGCGAGAAACCGCCAACACCACTGCAGTGTCCTGAATGGTGACGGCAGTGGCTTTATTATTTGCTATTTGTTTTCCACCCGCAGCTTGTATACTGCTTTGATGGGGTAATAACCGCTTCCGGCGTATTACCAGTAGTAGCACTATCACTTATGGAAGCAACTTGAGCGCTTAATACCTTCGCCATTAGCCGGATCCTGGAGGAGAGGCGCCTTTTCGAATGGGGATGAGTTCAGTTTGAGTATGCAGGCGATGCGAGACACCTAACTTCAGTGTTGTTTAGCCGAGAGAGAAACACCAAAGTTCGGTTACTAAATTTAGCTAAAAGTTCAGATAGTTAGCTCAAGTTTATAGGCGCTATGGCTGTGGTTGCCTATGAGCGTGGTGTAGGTGTAGCGTGTTGCTTTGCGGTGCAATGCAGATATGGAAGAGATAATGTGGATAGAGTTCTTCTCAATACGTTCCTAGGTGCAAACTGTTTGTGAATTGGGAGCGGTTTTCATTAAAATTACGAGCTGGTGGGTGTGTGTGCTAATTGTTTTGAGAAACCATTCAGTGTACTTCTAGTTAGTGAAGGGCGGGCCTTCTTTTAATTGGGATATCAATAGCTTGGGACTCAAAGAATTTTTGGTATTACTCTTGCGGTTGACCGAATATCGCACCAAAGCAAAATTTCTGAAATCTTCATTAATGCGGATGAAGGCGCCCAATATTTTTTTTATTTTTTACATCTCGCAAAACATAAAATTATGAAATTTTTGTGAACCTTAGTATTTATAATATTTTTATTTTATCTTTATTATCTCTCACTCTGACAATTTGTTATTAACAGACACATCTCTTGAGAGGGCCACCAGATCTTTTGCGGTTTCTGCAAAATTTTAGAGGCTTACAAATTTGGATGTAAGGATATCATTGTCCATACTTTACGCTATCAAAAGTTTTAGGAAAATTGAGAAGTGTCATTACCGTTACCTCATCGTTTTCAATTCCAATACGAATATCATTTGCGATTTTTATTAAAGCAGTGAAACAACTTTTTATTATGATTTGATTAGTAACTAGAATGGAATAATGGGCGACAGGGACATTCCGGGAAATTTCAATGCCGACGAACTCGCTAGGCATGGCACAAATTTGTCGATTCTACCGGAAAAGGAGAATCTCTATATCGCTCTCGCTACGTGTAAACTTTTAATTAAACAAAATGCGATAAGCGCCACTAAGCTAAGGTAGTCAAACTGTCAATATAAGCACTTTTGTAGGTGTCATCACGGGACACTGCATTATTGGGAGACATGCTCTCAGGCTGGGCCTCCCTTCCAATGATTTTTGTATAGAAGCTGCATGGAGGAGGAGGAGGAAGAGACAATTGTTCACCTCCTATGCATCTGCCCAGCCCTTTCAGCTCGTAGAAAACTATATCTCGGCGAATATTTCTTCGACAATCTTGGCGAACTCGCTAATACAAGCATAAGTTGCCTCCAACGCTTCATCCTCAGCTCCTCTTGGTTTAATGGGTAGTTGTGAGATTAATAAATCCTGTGGTATCACAATGGGTCTCCTCTGGCCTAAGTGAGGCTGCATTTAATGCGACCTGCGACTCTAACCTAATATAACCTAGAAATGGAATAATCTGTCAATATATGTACTATTACAATGTACTGAAAAATGCACTATCCGTATTCCAAAGATGGTGTACTAAAGAAGGACTTTCCATGCTGCCGTGGTCTGGTGGACAAAGACTACCGAAGTCACTACAGTCAAATAGCTAGAGCGGGTCCAACGAATAACCGGAAACTGCATAACTGCACTGAATGTCATCCTAGGCCTATTACCTATTCAAGTACATATTCAAATTGTCGCAAGACTGAGTATTCATCGTCTATTCCATTCGCCAACATCGACCCCTATTCCTACCATGGAGGTCACCAATCTCTGATAGACGCTATGGAGCTTCAGAATGTTTATATAGGCGACATGCTACCGGAATATGGCTTCCATAAAAATGACTTCTATCCCTCCAAGGGAAGACTGGCAAACATACAAACCTATTTCATCGCGACTTGACCTAGTCTGGTATACAGACGGTTCCATGATGGATTCAGGAACTGGATCTGGCATTTATTGAGAATCGCCTCAAGCGAACTTTTCCGTTAGCTTAGGCAAATAATCGTCCATATTACAGGTCCTTGCCATTAACCATTGCACTGGAATAAGCTTAAGTTCTAATACATGTGGTAAAACTATATTTATCTTATCAGGCAGCCAAGCTGCTCTTAAAGCTCTGAACGCATCTGTCATAAAACGAAGCTGGCGGAAACGTACATGGCCATCTACGAACTTGCAAAGAAGATACTTGTCTTCATGACAGTCTCTGGAGTAAAAAGATGGCTCTAGGAACTTACCAGGGAAGGCACAATAGGCTCCTTTAGAGAGACCGCATTGCAAGAGCCCAATCCAGCATCCAGGTACTACGTTCTAATATGCGTAAAATAAAAAAAAAAATATAAAATAAAAATAAAAATTCTGAAACCCGATAGAAAAATATGAATTTTCCCATACAAACTTGGACCCCCTCTTAAAGTTCGAATTTCCCCAAATCGCAGAATAACACTTTTTTAACGTCGGCGTGGAATTTCCCACCACGAAGACATCCACATTTCGAAGAGAAAAGCTTATGTCGTCAGGTAAAGCTCAATTGGAGAAGAGAGGAATGACTGCAGAATTAGTTGTTGGTGGTGCGTTGGCTAAAAATGTTTGTTTCAATGCATTAACGTCTTACATCCTTGATCGCTGCACAAAACCAAGCATCTTATGTGAAAAGAGTTGCGACTTTAGAACTACGTAGATATAAATGCAGCAATGTCCCAAACAGAAACAAATTTGGGCAGCTCTTGCAAGTTATTCTTCTGCACTCCTGCAGTCCTATACAATCCAAACTGGGATGCAGGTAACGATGCTATTCTTAAATTTTAGAAGTTACTTTTTTTCTATGTTGTTGGTTAATAAATGGTGTAACTTTGTTCTGTACCTCACACCTTCTTAATAAGTTAAGAAAAAAATTAAACTAAAACTACTTAACCTTTTTCGTTAAAAGAGCCATTGGTACATTCCAATCAGCGTGACTTTTAGAAGCGGAAAACTTTGACTATTGGGGTGGCGCTTTGCAGACCTGCTAAGACCTCATTGTTCGGTTGATGAAGCTATGTTGTTCCTTTTTGATTTTGTAGTAACGAAATAAAATTCGAAACCCACAAAACTACACCGTCCTTGTGGTCAAAAGCATGGCAGGAGACCCTTAATCAGCGGATCAATTCCACAAAAGCAAACTAGTTTCACAACCACAACACAGAATGTAACGCATTTTTTTTGTGGGGGCACCATTAAGGGCAAGACGTTATATACCGGAAAACACAACTTTGAGCAACCGTCATTACCACCATTTTTGTTGTTACTTTGGATTTATGTTGAGTATCGTGTTGTGGCAAACAAATATCTATGTCACCGTAGTTTCCTGCCTCCGGATCCGGGTTATTGTTCTTCTACATGTTGTATATGACATTTTTCAAGTTTTCGGGGACAATATTTATGTGGAAAGGATATTCAAAGGAATTGCATTGCTAAGGTAATGGAGTAACATATAGTTGCCCAACATTGTGTTTGTGCGATGTGGAATTCTTAATGAAACCATCGTGTTGCACCCACATTTAAATTGAAAAGCACTTAACCGTCCCCGCATACAAGAGTGCAACGCCAACGTTGCCGACCAACGCAACCCGAAGATAATCGACATTCACTTCAATTACAATTGAAACAAAGGCAGGGAGAAGACCCATCTCCACACACACTTGGATAAAAAAGTAAAAAACAATAACCAGACAATAACAATTCCAGGATTGTAGCTAGGAGTAGCTACACAGTCCTACAGTGCTGTAAAGCTAAAGCGTCCTGGTGCTCCGTGTCCAACCGATCAATACAGCTATACAACAAGAATCAGTTTAAAATGTATTTTACCCTGGGAATAGTGGCAATTGTCGGTTGTGAAGTTGTTTAGATCCTGTTTGGGTTTTCATTCCTTTTTTTTTTATTATTATTTCACTGATTTTCCTGTGCAACAAGGAGATGGTTGGTTGAGTAAAAAAAAATCAAAACTATCCTTAGGGCGAAATTAAAATGCGCTGAAATAAATGTTTCTCGTTCAGTGATATCCTTTCTTTACCCCAGGTCCTCTTTAAACTATGTCGGCAACCTGCAATACTGACGCAGAACTAGGGCTGGCTGGGCTAGCTGGGCTGGCTCTGGCTGAAATAGAATACGATGTGCACGTGAACAAATTCGCTGATAGCTGCTGAGATTGTTGTGCAATTTCTGTGTGCAAAGTTGAAAATTATTTTCCAATCGATTTTTGATCAGGAAAACAACAACACATTGGATTGCATCAGGACGTTAAAGGAGAAAAGGATATTGTGTACATGTAACTATGCATTTGATTGCTGGTGCGGAAATTATTTGAGTAAGGGTATAGTTTTTTTTGTTTTTGTTCTCCCTCCGGGGGCGGGGCGGTACTGGACGGATCGGAAAACTTATTAATTTTATCATTTTCCAATCTATAAGTAGATGCCGTTTAGAGGATTTAAATGGTTTTTATTTAAATTGGGAATTTGAACGAGTAGGGCGAAGAGGTGTTGCTGATAATTGCGATTCGTTTGAAAGGTTATATTGAGGAGGGATCTATGTTGCTGCACGTTGCATGTAGGAGTACCTATACTTATGTAAATATTGATTATCAGGGAATTTAAAATTAAGGTATTAAGGACATGGTTTTCTGGGAAATTCAACTACAACCATGTATTTAGAGTGTCACGCTAGTGAAATAGTATTCATTTAAAAGATTGGCAATACTTGTGTGCAACATATGAAAGATGGATCAACTAGGAAAACAAGGATTGGTTTGCGGGGACTGATAGAAGGTAAATTGTCATGTCAATAATTATACATTCACAAATACAAGTTGACGCAACAAAAAGTCTGTAAAGTCTAGGCTTCCAACAACTACGAGTTTGTGTTTGGCGGTAATCTTCAAAATGCGAGCCCCTTTCCGTACTCGGTATAACAGTGTGAGACTTTTACTCATTAATCCCATTCTCTCTAAGGTACCACCTTCTGGCAAATCATCATCGGAGGGTGGTTTCTTAAGTAGTTGGTTTCTGGATTCGTGTTTTCATTATTTTATTATGATCAACACATTGTGGAAAGTAAGGCCGGCCGCAAAATTGGATACGAATTTGAATCGTACGTAAAGATATTATAGTCGTACGAATTGAGTGCGCATACTGAAAACGATTTTCTCGTAGAAGCAAATAGGTGCGCGAAATATATTTAAAAAGATATGAATTCAGTGAATTTAATCAGACTTACTATATAATGACTTCATACTGTTCGTAACGCGTACATACGCGTACATACCCATACCCCTTTTGTGTGCCCGTAAACTAATCATTTCGCTTTTCGGTATTTTGATGCCATTTATGGTAACATGAATATTCATAACAACACCCATTCTCTGTCTCTTTCTCTGAGTAAATATATTTTTTCTATTTTTTCTGATTAAATTCTTAAAGGATCTGCTTCAGCATTAGAAGAAAAAAAAATGGGATAGTTGTCGTCATTGTGCTGTTAGCTCTCGTGAAAAATCGGTCTGCAACTGCAATAGAGTTCGAATTTTTTCGTCTATTTTTATTATTTATTTTTTACATTGATAATTGTCAAATACATTATCAATTTCCATTTTATTTGAATGATTAATATCAGGAACACAATTAAAAAAATACAATAAACATATAAGTTCCGTCTATACAATTTGGCACAATTATCCTTTTCTGTGTTGCCATATGGCATCAATATTGTTTAGAGGTGCATTTTTAGGGCATCATTTTTATGAATAACGTTATATAATATATACCTACATTATGTATAAAAATAAAATGTATTTTCATGCATAAATAATCTTCAATATTATTACTTTTTATTTTAGTTCGAATTAAAAAAAATTACTTTGAATTTTTTGAATATTACATTTTTTTTAATATTTTTTATTTTTTAATAATTTTTTTTATATAAATACACGTGTTTATATTGGAATATTCTGAATTTGTAATAATTGTAATAAATGCAACAATTTATTATATTTTTTTTATTTTTATACATAGGTAGGTATCTATAGGAAAATGTGTTTTTTAAACATTTTCAATAATCCTTATTTTTTTACAATACATTTAAATTAAAAAAAAATTAATTATATTTTCAATTTTATTTAAAAATTAATTTCTAAAAATAAGAAACTAAAACAAAAATTTTAATTTTGTCATTTATTTTGCTACCTACCACTTGAGACAATTGATGCCATATGGCAACATGCCCAAAAACAGCTTTAGAACCAATATTTACCAAAAATATATTTTTTTTTACGTTAGAACAAAAAAGATTTACCAAATGGGCTAAGCTAATGTAGTTATTTCTGTACATCCATTTTTAACATTTTAACGCACGAACGTCTTTAAAACTCTTAACAAGTTCGGATTGTTTTCGGATGTCCAAACTACACGTACGTATATGATCTAACTTGCACCCAGTGTGCGCGCTCCTATAGTATTTTGAAGGTCGGGATTGTTCGTGCTGCGTGTTCGTACGTTTTTGCACGAGTCAAATTTGTACGGAAACGCGTTCAATGTGCGGCTAGCCTAAAGGTTACCATCATGCTTAAATTTGAGAAGGTATGAGCGAAAACATCAACGGGCTATCAGAAACTGTGTTTAGATGAAAAGCTACTTCATCATTCTGTCCCTCTACTGATGGCTGAATTTGTGGTATAATCACATTCGTCAATCTATATATTTTTCCAAGGCGTTCCAAATTTTTCAGCACTCCCATATACTATGTTTTGTTAGTGGCATCTGCTATTTTAAGACGGCTAAGGTTGTTTACTCTTCTTCTGGGTGTTTAGGCTCGTATCGTCGCCGCTATACTCTTCTGCGAGGATATCTATCGGTATCATTTTTGTTATAAAACATGAGGTGCATCGCTGGATTTTTGTATTTAAATATTCTATTTATTCTTGTCCCCATTTTGGAGGCTACTACTCTGGCCGAAAGCAGCCTTCGACAGTGTCTAAGGCCCAGTTATATAGTTACCAGCAAATGCAACAAAAAAAAATGTTTTGCTTTTTTGGAACACTTTAACTTATTGGTTGAACTTAAACTTGGTCTTAAAATATTGTTTTTGATTTATAAAGTTAGGTTAGGTTAAATAGGGGTATGAGAGAGATGTCTCATACGGCACTAGGCACCAAAAGGGCCCATCGCGATCCCTCAGATTTATAAAGTTAGTTCGTAAAAAAATAAGCAATTGATCTTTAAATTTTGTAGAAAATGAATTTATTGATTTTTACGTTCGCAAACTTTTCCTGTTCAGCTTCTCAGTCAATTCCACAACATTTTCCACTGAATTCCTATGATATGCTATGGTTAAATGTGTCAGATTTGTTCTGTTTCAGGTTTTTAGGCATGCATTTTACTGAAAGCTATAATCGACCCCTAAAGCCTCCTGTATGGAGCATGATTCGTGAAAGAGCGCTGTATGTGACTCATGCTATTGAGGTATTCTTTGAATGATAGCTTCGTATTTTAGTTCACTCCTAGGTATTTTATGTGGAGCTTCGATGTTCCGTATAAGGACCATTATGGAGTACCTCAACTGTTCCATCTCTTCAAGTAGTTTTTCCAGTCACGGCGATTGCAATATTTTCAGTGAAATTCATATTGTTTGTCATCCCCGGTTTTGGAAGACCATAGGACTTTGTCATACATGCCATTCTAGAGTAAATGTCCTAGGACTGAGCCCTGACATTTTATTCTTTGAAACTATCGGCGCCTTTGAAGTAGTTCGTCATGATTTATTTATATGAAATACACTGGTTTCTGAGTACCTGTACCATATGGTTGCTGTTTACAGTATTGAATTAAGTTTGTATATCCAGGGTTATCACTAAGAAGTATTTCTTGGAACCACCTTTCCAACTATCTTGCCTTCAATCAATTGGCATTATGTAAAAGCCCGCCTGCTTAATCACTTCTTCCAATCTGTTGCAAAATAATCCACTCTAGAATGGTATGTTGACTATTCTTCCGGTGGCATGTTCCCTTTGTGGAGTACTACCAGACCCAAGCTCCTTCTTTCAATCAAGCATTGTACATTTCTGGGAACATATCTGGAACCACTTTAAATGCCAATATGCGATCTTAAGAGCTCTATTGGAGATGATTCCCTGAAAGCCAACTCGTTTGTGTGAATTTTTTAAATTGTGGAATGAATAATTGTGGATCTATAATTTTAGACCGGATCCGAAGGCCTCAACTAGGAGGCTTTTTCTGGACGTTTGTACTCTCATAACTTCGCAAGAGGTGACGCGGTATTAAAAAACCTTAAGGCGTATAATTTACATTTTTTTCCGAGGTCTGACCTTGCGACAATACCCACTACCCACTGACCCATGGTCCATGGACGCAGGAAATTCTTAAACAAAAACACACACACGCTTTATACCATAAGCAGACATTTATCATTACGACACTAAATGAGTAGTTTCATCCCTTTCAGAGAATAACTAGTAATAACATAAATTTTCATTGGCACAGCCTTGTGTAGGACATACTATCCACACTTCATCACACGCTGTTGACTCCAACATCGTTTGAACCGAAACAAAACGACACCCGCAATAATAATTTCACTTAAAATAACAGCTTGCCCCAGAAAGACATCTGAAAGCGAAGGAGCCTTGTCCCTTTTGACTATACTTAATGGGTTAAACATCATCACAATATGTGTTGACCCATATAATGGAATGTCTGTCATAACAGTCATTTAATGTTTAATTTCTGAGCACACTTCGAGCCAGGGGGATATAGTGCTCCCATTTCGAGAATCTGTTCCTGATATTGACTGATCGCAGAGGCAGGGACATTTTGAGAAATGTCCTTCCCCTCGTTCTGCCATACTAACAGCACATCGCCTTTAATCAAAATACGTCCTACAGCAATACAACACAGCCTAGCCGCAAATCCACAAGCAAATTAAATTATTCCATTCGAAATTGCACGGATAATTTAATCCTGGCACAAATGGTGAAGCGCACGTTTATCGCAGAGGTGGCTCGCCTTATTAACACGAAAATTTCGCAAACAAGATAATTATTATACTGGGATGTGAACAGTGAACCGTGTACAAGCCATATGGGTATGTCAGTTTTGTCTACACGTAGTCGTACAAGTACAAGTGAATATGATTGTGTTTCGCTTGAGAGAGAAAACGGGGAGGATTCGCTTCGGTGAAAGGAATCCTTGGTGAGCTTAATGGCATAGCTTAATAATGGATTATAGCGTTTTAAGCTATTTGTTAAGTGGGGTGAATGAGCTATTGCTACTTCACCGCTACTGCGTGTCGAGTTGTTGTGGGTGTGTCTGTGTATCATCGCATAGGGATATACCCTATACCCACACCCAATAATTACTATGAAATATTCCCTTTTAATAAGAGGATGATGGAAAGTGAATCGGTTATAAATCGATTATTTGCATGCAAATGGAAAGAGCTGATCCTGAGGGGAAGTCAGAAAGTAAGTGCAGACAATGGCACAAGGACTTAAATAGAGTTTTCTTTTTCTTTTTTTTTTGGCGAGAAGATAATGCGTAGGTATATATGTAGATATATATAGGTTCGGCAAAAGAATTTAAATTAAGAGAATATTGAAAGTGGGAATATACATTTGAAATGGTATCCTTCGTAATAAAGTGGTTCAATGCTGTATAGGGGGAATGGAGAGGTATTCTTTTGGTCAAAGGAGAGCTTACCATGCAAATTCTGGTTTATACTTTTTGCAGCGAATTTTGTGCATAAATGTAAATCGTTCAATATAATCCGAATTTAGTTTCTGAAATTCTGCAATATCTTACTTTTGACATTGAAATCTATATATATAAAAATGAGTTCTAAAATGTGTTCGGATACGTATAACTTGAAAACCACCGATTCTATTGAGCCCATATTTACAGATAATCTTAGGTATTAGCCCAGGAGTGCACTGAAGGAGATTGGTCAAAATTGGACAAAGGGGCGTGGCACCTCCCATACAAAAAAAAACACTCAAAATCGTATATCTCGAAAACTGCCAAATCCATTAAGCTCAAATTTACAAAAAAAACGTTGAAAATCTCATATCTCGAAAACTGCCAAATCGATTGAGCTCAAATTTACAGATAATCTTTGTTATTGGCCCAGGAGTGCTCCTCTGGAGATTGGTCAAAATTGGACAAAGGGCGTGGCACTGCCCATACGAAAAAAACATTAAAAATCTTTTATCTCGAAAACCACCTAATCGATTGAGTTGAAACTTACAGACAGTCCTAGGTATTTCCCCAGGAGTGTTGCTGTGAAGATTGGTCAAAATTGGACAAAGGGCGTGGCACCGCCCATACAAAAAAAAACAAAATCTTATATATCGAAAACCGCCGAATCGATTGAGTTGAAACTTACGGACAGTCCTAGGTTTTGCCCCAGGAGTGTTGCTGTGAAGATTGGTCAAAATTGGACAGGGCGTAAATATCAAACTAGATCTTAAAATATTTAAAATATGTAACTATTTTAGGCAGAACAACGTTTGCCGGGTCAGCTAGTATGCATATAAAAGTTATAGGAATAAGAAAAGTCTTACCATACTAAGACTTACCAGAAGACTCCCACCGATATTGTAACCTCAGAATTGTTTGCCCGATCATCAAGAAAGGAGCCCCTCTGAATTGCGCCAACTACACAGGTAACCAGTCTGCTTAACATCGCCTACAAGATCTTATTTGCCATGTTATGTGAATGCCTAAAGCCTATCGAAAACATCCTGATCCAGTCGCTATCAGTATGTCTTCAGGCCATCAGGAAAGTCCACCATCGACCATTTATTCACACTGTGGCAGATCTTGGAGAAAGCCCAGGAACTTCAAATTGATACCCACCACCGTTTCATCGATTTTAAGGCCGCCTATGACAGCATTTATTGGGACGAGCTGTTCAGGAAATTCCTAGTTTTGCCATCCCTGCGAAACTAGTCCATTTATGCAGCATGACGAGACTAAGAAAGCAGCTGAGTAGCGAGCCCTCACTCGAACAACTAAAGCGACCCTTTATAAGACCTTAATCGTCCCAGTCCTTCTCTATTGCGCAATAGAGCTATCTATCAAAAGCTGATAAGGTTACGCTTGGTTGTTTTTAGAGAAAAATTATCGGTCCCGTCTGCATAGACGGTGAAAATGAAGGAGACGATATAACGACGAGGTGTGTACAGCGCCATCGACCTAGTTATATGAGTGAGGGTAAAACGACTGAGGTGGTTGGGTCATGTAGAGTGAATGGACGCGAATGCTCCCGTCTGGTTCGATCTGTGAGTCCACACCCGAAAGACGGCGCAGTAGAGGAAGATCGCGACTCAGGTGGTGCCTGCAATTGGAAGGGGACCTTAACCAACTGGAGACAGCTGGCCAAAGATCGGGCTGCCTGCAGACGCTTGTTGGTTGAGGCCCAGGTCCACCCCGGACTGTAGCCCCGCCTTAAGTATGTAAGTAAGTATGCAACTTGAATAAAAGGGGATGCAATTTTGACCCTATTATCAGGCGTTTAAAAAAAACCTTTATGCTGAATTTTTGTAGCACAATAACGAATACTCTCAATAAATCAATTTATTCGTCATTTGATTATTATTGTGTTAACGAATTTCCATCCCCGTTGAAAAGACTGTTCTTCACAAAAGTACTGATTCGATTATATTTTGTAATTGGCACGTATACGTTAAGCTGAAGTTCAACATGGAAGACTCACTTCATCGAAATACGTGCACTTAACTTATCAACTAGAAGAGAAAAATACGACTACACAATTTTATCTGAACGTATTATTTTTATCCGGAAAAGACTAGACTTCCCCTCGTTGAATTCAAAAAGGCATCATTTGGCACACTTGACTCCGTGTTGCCCTTAGCCATCACGTAAATTCCTTCTCCATAATCATCACACTGGCAGAGATGTCCGTTAAGCTTATTTTCTCCTTTTTTTTTTGTTACAAATGGCAGAGGGAATAAAACACTCCATCCTGCCCGCAATCGATTAAATCGAAAAATTTTATGAAATTCCAATTCGTAGAGCGCGCACATATACGACCACAATCAAAAGTCCACAAAAGTTGGCATGTCGATTGCTGCCCTCAGAGCAACCACACTAACTTATCTGAGGATTCATAAATTTTCCAAACGATTTCGAATGGTTAACGTTGTGTTGTGTTTTTTTTTATCTGTGTGAAATTTTTGCAAAATTACAAAAGGGTTGAGGGATAGCAAACGAATGCCAAGTCATACTGACTGCTGACTGTGTGGTGATTCGTTTTACCTTTCCTTACATATCATCACGGTATCCAGAAGTTTTATAGTTAAAGTATCCCTTGGGAAAGGTAACCCAGGGATTGGCTTGAGTTGATTTATGACACAACTTTCCATTTTTTTTATTATTGTTGTTGTAGTTGTTTTTCGCGATAAATTTTCCAGTTTGGTCGATTTAAGCATCGCCAACGGATGTTCATGAAGCTATTAAGCCGTTTTTCATTGGCCATCATGAAGTTAAGTTTGAGATTGTTTATTGCATTTTGATTGAAGCGAAAAGGATTTTGTGGATTATTTTAACAGAGCAGTTTGATTTAAAAGTGGCGGCGCGCGTTATGAAGTTGTTGAATACTTAAGTTGAGTAGGTACCTACACTTTGGTGTAAATTCAGTGTTAATTCGCTTATGCATCAACAGTTTTAAAGTCCTGAACCAATATTTGGAAAATAGTTTGAGCAATAGTAATAATATGATTAGAGAGGGTTACCTTAAGGGCTTTTTAGCCCTCGGTTTGTACGTTAGAAATGTTTATTAAGCCAATACCCAAAAAATATTCACAATGGTCAGACCGTCTGACTTGTTACAAGAAATAGTATACTTTGTTGAATGAAAAACCATTCACCTCTCTTTTCTTTCTCCCTAGTGCTATGCTCCACTACCTCCACTACGAACGCACAGGCCACATCACATTTTTCATTCCAATTGGTGTATATTTTGCTTTTTCGCATATTAAATGTTAACTCACTTTTGAAGTATGTATTTTTGAACTATATCGAGTATTATTTCACAGTAGATATTTCCAAGCTAAAATGTTTGTCAACTTTCCTGAGGCATTTTTTAAAACTATAATTATTGATTTGGATGAGTTGACGCCAAAAGACTCCACACAGCTTAAGGTGGGTTTCCACATGTCGTTTGACAGCTCTTGTTTATGTCATTGAACGACATCACTGTCAGTTCATTTCCACTTATGTCAATTAGTGGCACAAAATCGTTTGTCAGTTCATTGACAATGAAATTTTGACAAGTGCATTTGTCAATTCACTAACACCAATTTCCACTTATGCGCTGCCAATTTGAAATTGTGAATTGTAGCGTCACATGAATAAATACATAGGTACATAAAACAATAATAACATTTTGTTTTTTATTTCGATCTGTGTTTTGTTGGTCGAATCTGAGTTGAAGCCGCAGAGAGAAGAAGAAGAAGAAAGCCTAACATTTTCAAATATGAAAAATGCTAAAAATGCGTATGAAATTAATAGAACTGACTTCGAATTTAGTTTGCAAATGGTAAAACCATTTTTCATAAAGAAAAGACACATTCATGCGAAAAGGGGTGCGACCTGTAAACATTTTATTTTAATTGAACCAAATTTCAACTCACACGTTAAATATTCACCTACGGCCTCAAAGAAAAGGGCAAACAATAAAGGGGTGAGGTTACAACCTTGTCGGACCCAGCGGTTAATTTGAAAGTTCCCGAAATTATGCTTTTATTGTAAATATTTGCTGGTAAAGTTTCTCAATAATATTTGAATGACACATCTAGGTTGTTTGAAATCAACTAGCCAATCTGATTATATACTATCTAAGACAAAAACAGAACAGGACTGAAATTCACTCAGCTTATGGTAAGCTTGAACTCAGGTATTCTTACTTACTTAAGGTTTAAGGTTGAGTTTTGCACTTATCTTTCAAGAACGATGTTGAAGAAGTCACATGACAGTGCAGAGGGTCTCCTTTCTTGAGGAGCGGGTAAACAATGCTACGGTTCCATTCATCGGGCATACTTTCTTCCGATCATATTTTACAGATGAGTTGGTGCATGTTCCTAACCAAGTCATCCCCAGCCGCTTTGAATAGCTCGGCATCTGCTCATCTCCTCAGCATCGACTGCGATTCTACCATCATGTTCCCTTCTTCGTACTTGAAGAACCTGAAGGTTCTTATCGGGCTCTGTTGCCTTGTTTCTTTTTACCTTTTGGTAGAACTTCCGAACCTCATCGCTCGCTTCTCGTATTTTTTCTTTTTTCTCCTAAGAAGCCGGTGTTCGTATCTTCTTTACCGCTTTGTATGCCTCTTGTTTCGCTGCATGTGCTTGGACTCAAGTAAAAATGCGTGACTTCTATATTATTTAAGAGAAGACAGAGTTCAGTGACGTATATAATAATATGAAGTAGATGGTAGAATCTGTATAATTTCAAAACTCTTCTATTCCACTTTTTTTCAAAAATGAGTTAGGCATGAGAAAGATTTCTTTAAAAGGGCCCTCATCTAAGTATTTTTCTAAAATGTATCAAAACTTGTTATTTCTTATACTTTTGAGTGCTTAAAAAGTGAAATTTTTTTCAAAACTACACTATTCCACTCAGTCGATTAATTCAAAACTCATTTATTCCCATGCAAACCAAATTCCGCATCAAAACTCTTCTTTTCCTATGCAAATCAAAGTAGTCGCTTTCAAAACTCGTGTATTCCAATGACATTAAAAAAGGCGGGAATTTTTGTTATTTTGAGAGTATTCATGGGTTAAACTAATATAGTGTTGGAATAATTCTTGTGAAGAAAACATCTTTGTTAATTCTTTTGTTTAAATAATTCAAATATGTACATTGCTGTGACGTTATTATACCCTCCACAGGAAGATAATATTTTACTTTGCCATTACATTTGTTACGCCATCAAGAAGGAATCGCCGGAGACCCCATGAAGTGTATGTTTTCTGAATAAGGAACGAATTCTGCATCGATTTAGCCATGTTGTCCGTCTGTCTGTTTGTCTGTTGAAAACACGTCCAAACGAATGGAACTGGGTGGTTAAAATTTTGTGAGAGGACTTCTTTTTACCGTCGCGGCGTTGGTCGTCAGGTATTGAATTGAAAGTAAGCTGTAGAAGTGTAGAGTAGTTCTGGTACCTCCATACAAAACCAATATTAGACCCTGTACGACTGTTTTAGTACTATCTATATTGCTAACATTTTGCATGAATTGTATGCAGTGGAGGATATCGAGGTAATGATGATTAATATACTTTTTCCGATTTAGCTTTAAAGAATGTTGGGTTTTATGTTTTTAGTTACGTTTTTGTTATATGTACTTTAAAATTTCTTTTAAATAAACCAAAATTAATGAAATCGATAAAAAAGTTTTCTTTTTTTTAAAACTCCTCTATTCCTAAAAAAGTTGAATCAAAAGTCAACTATTCCAATCGTAATTTTCAAAACTCTTCTTTTCCAAATTAAATTGAACTTTCTTATATGAATCCCCAATGTCATATCCTATTTCTCACAAATAGTACTGGGGATACTTTTTGAAAATAAATTCTTGACATCAATGAGCATCCTTTTTGTAAGCACATTTAACATGATTTACAAATCGTTTGTAAGGAATCTTATAGGCAGAACTCTTATAGAAAAACCCATGACAATAAAAAAAACCCCAAGTATTTCTATCTAACAAGTGATGTTTTTAAGATTGTCAAGAAGTGATTCTCTTTTTTTGTTATCAGCTCCTGTCATATGTCCTTTTATTTGTTAAAGCACCCAGAATTTGGCATTCCATATAATTCCCGTGAAAATCATAAGGAAATTTATGTAAATAAGATCGCACACATGTAACCACTTTAAACATTTTTGAAACAGATTATTTCTTTATTTTTTTCCAAGAGATCCTTTCTTCGGGGGAAACCCAAACCAGGGATATGTAACTTTCAATTCAATATCATCACTGATATGTAGCCAGCATCTTGAATTTCTATATCTTTAAGTAACAAATCATAACCTCTTTTGGGAAAACTTATTCAATTTCATATCCTTGAAGCAAGTTGAATTTGATTTATTTATTTATGCCCTTTCGCTGGGTCGCCTTAAAAGATTTTATTTGTTGCAGTTGATTGAAGGATATGTAAGGGAGAACAAAATTCCTTGAATGTGTATTTATGTATGTATGTATGAACATTCAAATTTAATAAAGAATATACATACTATACATGGATATTTCTTTGGAGTCTTATTTGTTTTCGAATTTGCTTTGGTGAAGTGTATAATCGGATGACAATTTTATTTCGTCCTCATTGAACTGATAAGTGGAAGAGTTCAAAGACAGACACAAATCGAGTGTCTAGTTCAACTATTACTCTTGAATGGAGAATGTAATAAAATACTTGAACCTTCCATTTTTTTTTCCTGTTTTTTGTCTATTTGTATCAGTTTTCGAAAGAATTTCTCAGAACGGAGTTTGCTAAAAGATATAAACAAATTGACCGAGATGAGAAGTGTAGTGTTTTTGTGTGAAAAGCAAAAGGCAAATCATTTTCGGAGAAATATTCGCTTTTGCGTCGGTCGGTCATGTGAAATGGGATAGTCGAAATTAAAAAAGTGACCGTTGGAATACGCTGTCTGAAATAAATTGTATCGAGGACTACACTAAGGGATCAGTTGCACTAATATGAGTGCTTGCCAATAGTTACTAAGGGTAACCTTAGTGTTGTTGTTTGCGAACTCTGGTACAAATTTCGTGGAAATGACTACAGTTTTGTTTATTGCGATTGGGATGATTTTGTACTCGGAAACCGACTCTTTGGACTGTGACAAAAAAAAGAGACAAAATTACAAACTTCTACCATATAATATCTGCCTCCACCCTAAGTTGCTACTGCGTTGAGCCTCCAGTCTATGAGTCTAATTGCTCCGTCAACTTTTTACCACCAAAAGTTTTTCTAAATCTATGGCGCTTAAATTTAGAAAAGACAGCTTGGAGCCACGGTACCAGTCGAACTCGCAATTTCTTACCTTATTGAATGTGACATATTTAGCTACAACGATTTTCAAAATGTCATGCTCTTTTGGCGGAATCATTAACACAAAAACGTAATGCGCGTATTTTTTTTCTTTTTAAATACTTCTCCCGGGAAATGCGAACTTATAACGCCTCAACAGCGCCCCGAGATGCTGCTTGCAGATGTATGTAGATCTGCACTTAAATTGCTGCAAATTGTAGCCTTTTGGAAATATATCCCCAGGAAGGGAGTTCCAAAGTTTGCTTGTCCTGTAACAGAAGGAGTTTTGGAAAGTTGATGTCCTCGCGGTTGTCAAGTGGGGCGCCCAAAAGTTGCATTTCGAGGGATAATGTCTATGAGTTCCTCAGAACATCTACCATGGAAGTACCTATAGAACAAGGATAGGTCAGCGATTTGTCTTCTGTGCACCAACGGTTGTAGATTTGATGTGAGTGTAGTCTCCAATAAGTCGAACTGCTCGTCTCTGTATGCTGTCAAGTAGGTTAAGTGAATGTTTAGGGGCCGAGCTCCATATATGGGAACAATATTCCAGGCCTGGTCTAACCTGTGCTTTGTAGAGAAGGAGAAGTTGCTTGGGGCTAAAGCACCTCTTTGCTCAACTTAGCTGACGCCAATTTTGCGATATAGGATGTGGTCCTGAATTGACTGTGTCTTCTAGAAGGTACATTGAGTCTTTGGCATGGATTGGATGGTCATCCATTTGGATCTGAGGAATTGTTGATGCATTTTTCCTAGAAAAATGAGCTGTGTCTTGTTTGCATTAAATACAAGCAAGTTGTCTTTTCCCCACTTCAAGATTTTGTCCAGATCATCATTTAGAGAACTAATTTGTTCACATCTCTGACTGTGTGATGTAGCCGCAGATGGAGGATATAAGAGTGCTGTCGTCTGCAAAGCTGTAGATATTATTTGTTGATCTAAGCAAATCGTTGGTGTGGAGAAGAAATAGAGTTGGAGAAAGAATAGATCCTTGGGGCTTGGGGCACTCCTGCATTTATAGCAATGGAATTAAATGATATATATAATGGAAAAATTGTAGTGATAAATGCTTCCTATCAAGTCGAGGATACCCTTTCCAAAAAAAATTTCTATTACTTATTAAAATTACGCTCTACTTTATAAAAAACCAATCAACTGCCAAAGCCCAGTCACCCACTCACACATTATATCCCGATTTACGAGCTTTCCTATACCGTTCAAACAACTTTTACCAGACACCGCCTTGAGCAATATATATTACTCAGCGATTTTCCGACAAGTGCTCATAAAATAAATACTATAGCCGTCATTATTTCAACGCAACATCATAACTCAAGCCGTATTAAAATTATTCCAACAACCATGAGCAAGTTGCCAAATTTATGTCATCCCTCAAAATAGAGACGAAGACTTGAAGTACATCTACTCCCAATTGGAGTGAATAAATTACTTTTGAATACCAGCTCCAGCACCCCTAAAAGCCAAAAATTGACATCGAACATAATTCTTGTTCCTATCGGGATTTAATCAGAGTTATCTACCAACACCAACCCCTGCCAAGCAGTGCAGTGTCTGGGTGCGTAGCTACCATAATTAATAAACGTCCATTCTATTATCAATAACATTCAATCTTTTTGGCAAATAACTTTTGCGCTACATTAAATTTTCCATCCGCATAAAACCGTAACAAGAATTTTTGTATATACACCACAGAAGGGACTATGCGCCCGCCCGTCCTCTCACGCTTCCTCTCCATCTAATGTCGGCCTAAGTAGCACCACCATTTACTATGACGAGCCGTATACTCGTATAGCTATCAATTTAAGATCGGCTAGGGAAATTTATTACCCATTACTGCAAAGAGATATACCAGTATTATCTCTGGCATACTAATCTTTATTATCATTGTTATATTTGGGCAAAAGCACCGTTACTAACGCTCGAACATATCTAAACCGTTCATGGTATTTGGAGTTGAAACAAAACACACTTATCCACCCTTAGCCTGGCCGAGACAGCATCAGGTTGTATTTTGATGTACAGTGATGCTGTATTCGCTCTCTCACCCTCTCACTCTGTATCCTTGTTTTGCTGGCATTCCATCATAGAACATTCAAAACGATTAATCATGGCAATTCATTGTGAATTACGCTGCCGGAGGACATTTTCATCATTCGTCATATTGTTGAGGACTAGTGTGTTGGTAATGATGGTAAATGCTGATGTTCTATATGCCATCAGATTGAGGGCTGGTGATGTGGTGGTCCTACTTGGAGTGCTTCTGTTCTCCGTCAGACTTGTCGTTCGAATGAATGGTTTATCATGAACATGATATACAGTGAGCTCCCCTGATCATGGGGTATTTGTTTATCCTTGGGTATTTAACTATCTGTCCTAAAATATAACAACGGGATTCATGTTGTTTTCCAGTTGAAATATACTATAGTTGGTGTTGAATGGTTCAATGTGCTCTTGTTACTGTTGTTAGCGTTTTGCTGGTGTCATTTTTTTTTTCGTCATCCTGTAGTTTCTTACCCTTAGTCAGAGCTGCTTCATTTATCTTTCTGTCACATTAGTGTGGATAGTTTTATTGTCCTGCTGTTTTCATAACAATCGCTCTGCTGATGTCTTTCTTGGAATTACTGTATTATTTTGGAAAAATGACGAAGGCAGTAGGAAGTGCATATAACTCTGGTTGGGTTGTAAAGGTTAACCCTCGTTATCTTTCTTAATGTTGAAGATGTCGATGCGTTTATTAGATCACTAGATAAAATTAAGAATGTCAAAAAATATGAGAGTGAGCAATAAAACAAAAAGAACGGTACACGGTAAGGAGGAATGATTTCGTTGTTTCTATATCATCAATGAGAAGTAAAGCTGGCTAACTGCAGGTAGTGATTTATATGCTCAGAGAAAAAGGACACGAATTAATTTACACACCATAAATAATATTGTAACATCTGCTATCTCTCTAAATACGAACTAGCTCTGCATTTTGGCCGTTTATGCTGCGGATCATCTGATCACGTATATGTACATATATTTGCAATTGATCACAGGTCTACACACTGGTTAAAGTTGAACGCTGTACTAAGTTGGTTCACTTGTACGTACTGTCAATCTAAGGCACTTACCACTTACACACCGTATCGTGCCTTCGGCTTGGAAGAGTCTTACTGGTTCATTTCCACAACAAATCCCAACATTAAAGAATTGATTCGCATTTTTTTGGACAAAGTTGATTTCGTTGTAGATGTCGTTTCCTAGGCCGCCTATGCGAACGGGACAAAAATCACTCGAAGAATTTTGCGTTCAAAACGATTTCTTCATTTGCCTTTGCTAAAGTCTATGCTCTTATAAGACTCACTGACTACAGCAGTGTCCAAGTGACAAAGGCAGCCAGTATGGTATCAATGATGGCAATGTCACGAGATGATGCCACCATTTTTATTGTCAATCAGGCGGCCATTAAACCATTTTTTTTCTACAGAAATGAAGTCCAAACTAGTCCGTTGCAAATATAAATCTATGGGTCAGTGGTCTCTGGTCACAAAAACATAAGCGGGAATGAAAAAATTAATCCATTGATTGGATCAAGCTTTTCACTCTCTAAGTTTAGGGAACGATTGGAACGTAAGATCCTAATGACAGCTAGCAATAGATTCGGGAATCTCTTACTGCTAGTGCTATATCATGGAAGCTCTAGCTACAGTACAACGACAAAATGACAGGAAATGGTTGTCAATCGCTGTTGAACTCCTGGCTATAATCAACTGAGAAACCACACAATGAAACTGAATCTCAACGATGGCAATATAAGGATACAAATCACTACTTATTTTACTGCCCAAGCCTAGGTCACTACGGCAGTTTTCCGCGGGGAATGGGGCGACTGAGGAAGGGGAGGTTTAGTGAAAGAACCCCACACTGGGGCTCAGTGCCGTTCTGAGTTTCGCCTTTTGAAGATTACCCTTCTCAACCAAGTAAAAGAAAACGACTTATATCACTTGAGGAATAGAACACTTGGCAGATATTACCTATAAGATATAGGTATAGCTATAGGCTATACCCTAAAAGAACTATCTGGTATCGTCGACCTAGCAGATGGGCTATCAGTTCTGAATGTCGACAGATCACTTTGTAAACTGATTAATCTACTACTTAATAGTCGGATCATCAACTCCAAGCTGGGTGAGGTGTCCGCAAGAAGATCTGTTAGTAGAGGCACTCCGCAAGATGATGATCCTCCCTTCTTTGGAATTTGATGGCCAACGAACTATTGATAATCCTGGAATGTAAAGGATGCACGGTTTCTGGTTGTTGATTGGTTGGTTGTTGGTTCTTATCCTGGATAAGTAAGCTTGGTTGGAAACTTAACATCCAAGAAAGAGTTAAGAAGGCTACATGGTAGCACTCTTCTCTTGCAAAAAAGCTATTGGTAATAATGGGGATCTACAACCTCGAATAACCCACTGGCTCTATATCTCAGTTATAAGACCGATACTCACCTATGGGATAATTGTCTGGCGCCTTGGAGAAAGTCATAAATCGACACCAAGAAGCGACCCAGACGATGGTAGTGCTGCTATACCACAGGAGGTTATGTAGGTTATCCTCAATGTGAATAGTAAGGAACCACTAAAAGCAACCGTCTCATCGAGGCTCGAGTAGGTAAATCAACGTATAAATTATTCCGCCGACAAGCCGTGTATCGAATAATGGTATATTGCTTAGAAAACGCATGCACAAAGGAATCCATGTCATCATCTAGGTCCCGGAAGAGTTTTTGGATCAACTTCGTCAAGATTGTCCAACACAAAAGTTCTTCAGATTCCTATCACATGGTAACGCATCGAAACCGTTTTTTTTTATTATCTTCAACTTTATCGGAACAATAATTGTAGCCTTCGCTACTTTTCTGCCAATGTTCCATCATAATTCTCCGAACTCCTGCGGATTGCAATAACTTGGTATATAGCTTGCATGTAGCTTTAACCAACCACCCTACAAGATTTGACAAAATAACTCTTCAGATTTGGCCTATAGAGTTGTCGGTCCAGCATCTATATATTAATCACCGTCACTGTTTCTTGTGGTATATATTTATTCTACTTAATGTTAACTAACTTGATTATATATTTTACCAAACTGAAGCTCATCATTCATAGGTATGTCGAAAAAAATTATAATTAGAAAACTTATATGCAAAATAGGTAAAATAGTATTTTTGGTCATGAAGTTTGGGTAATAACAGAAAGAATAAGATCGCGGATACAAGATATCGAAATGAGATTCCTCATTTTATGCTGGTGTGTCCCGTAGAGATCGTATTCGAAACACCAGGATACGTGAGGAACTTTATGTCGAGCAGATACTTCTTCGGACGGAGCGGTCCATGCTTCGGTGGTTTGGTCATGTTAAACGAATGTCCCCAATCAGGTTACTAAGATGTGCTATGGAATCTGTACTATCAGGCAGGTATCCTCAAGGCGGACCCAGGATGAGACGGTAAGATCAAATAAATAATCTATTCTCTACCCGTATGGAAACTGTCCTTGATGATTTAAAGCCAATGGCGGAGAATCGAGAGCTATGGAGCATCCACTTGAGCAACCTACACCCGCGACCCACATAATGGATAAGCGGGCCGTAGAAAATGAATGAACGAATGAATATATTAAAATTATGTACATTGAAACTTCGTTTCGACCATGAGGTGATCCTTGTTATTTTAATACTAAGTTCAAAAAAATCTAAAGTGTATTCAAGGAAACATTGCCATTTGCCAAGCAGCGTGAGGAAATGTCGCTCTTCTCTTTCACTGTACTCCCAGAACCACTTAATTAGAAAGAAATCTAATTTTATGCATCCATTGATGCTATGATAATTCTAGTTAGGAATATCCTTCAATCAACGAACACAACATAACTATGAAAATCCCTGGTCACATTTTGTGAAACGAACAAAATAATCATCAAGTACCTTTCTATTGGATATTCGGTCCAAAGTTCTAAAGCAACCTCATTCTTCGAAGGCACCCTATACCAAACCTATATGCCAACCAGGAAAACACCACATTTGATAATTGCGTTTCTGCAATCAACCATGTATCGAATACTATATGCAACTCCGAATACGATGCAACTATACGAATTAATTATCGAGAACAACTCATGAACTTTAGCTAGCATGTACTACACACAATCTGCAGACTTGAAATGGATATACGATTTTGATTTAAAATGTTGTGATATCGATGAATCATGAACATGAACCCTTTCGCATGGGCGGGAAAGGACGACTATGATGTGCTGCTGAGTTGAAAATTTCTCATATATTTTATTTATAATGACTCACAGTCATCGAGTTCGATTGTATGTTTTATTGGATTATTTTATGCCGATAAACTATAGCCATAACTAAACTATACTATATATGATTGTGATTGTATGAGTGTGTGAATATTTTTCTGCAATTTGTGTGTTTTGCATTTAAATTTCCATTTTATCCGTATTGGTAATTAATTGGGATGAACTCTTCTATAGCTCTATGCGATTAGTTTGCTTATAGTTCGGCAATAAGTTCAATTTGATAATAGAATTGGAATTACATTTACAGGAGCAGCCAGCCTATGGGAATAATTGAATTTAAATGTACAAACAAAGTTGTTTTCAATTTAAATGTTTAAAACAATCTGGTGGTGAACTACAGACTATTATTTGAACTACTCCGATAAGAGGATTTCATTTCCATACATTATGTATATGATTTGCTGTGGTATCCTTTAAGAATTATAAATTCATTTGCATTGTGGCAATTCAGTCACACAGTTGGTATCCTTGAATGACATATAATCAAGAACAATCCATTACTAAAAATTGAAATAGAAATTGTATTTAATTTAAAAAGATATACATATATATTTTCCTACCTTTAAACTGCCTACAG
Organism: Cheilosia scutellata; assembly: GCA_955612985.1. NCBI lineage: Eukaryota > Metazoa > Arthropoda > Insecta > Diptera > Syrphidae > Cheilosia > Cheilosia scutellata. The sequence goes on from OY015311.1 coordinate 17,254,418, forward strand.
CTGGCTTAACTTTCATATACGCACGAAATAGCCCTTAATGGGATGGCGCCCTATAGACATAAGACCACTTTTCGAAAAGACGTATGATGTCCAAAGTAATACATCAAGATTGTTTTTACGACTTAAATGGAAGAATCCGACCAGTAGGGCATCTTGGGCTATACAGTCGAAAGGAACAGCCTTCACGATATAAGGCCTCTGCTAGTGGACTCCGGCTAATCGACGTTCGATCCCCACACCTTATCATAGACAAGGAGACTTTGGAATCTGTAAATCATACAACGGTCAATCTTGATCATGTTGCGTTGACGCTCGACATACCTTCAGTGTCTTGGAGGTCTGAGTGGCCAGCATAGACTCGGCCCACAACTTGGAGGTGGTTAAAGTACGGATAAAAAAAAAAAAAAAAAAAAAACAGTAAGACAATTATCTTCGACTATGCCGAAGCTCAAATACCCGGTACTATATTATTGTAAAATAAAAAAAATATTTTAGTATTGAAAAATTATATATTTGTATGGGAGGTATGGGTACTTTTTATTCGACCAAGCTCATTTTTTGTCAAAATTTTTTAAATATTATTAAAACAATATGTTCAAAGTTTAAACTTGTTATCTTTACTGTAGCTATTTAAATTTAATTTTTAACATAAAAAGCTATATAAATCTGATATTTTTGTATGGGAGGTAATAATAGTTTTCATCCGATCTTGCTTATTTTCGAACTTAGCCTCAGTTTGGTGGATAAGAGCTTACATACCAAATTTCAAGTCGATAGCTCTTAAATTACGGCCGTAATTGTGCGGACAGACAGACGGACATCGCTAGATCGACTAAGAAAGTGATGCTGATCAATAATAAATGTAGTTTATTATTGTAGTCATACCTACAACGCCTCCTTATGTGCGTTACAAATGGAATGTCAAAGTGAATATACCCTCACTACAGTGTGGTACCGGGTATAAAAATAGCTTCTGGCAACCATTCGTTTGTGTGAGTTTATATTTTTGGGACAAATGAAAGGGACCTACAATTTTATGCCGAGTCCAAACGGCTAAATTGAGAAGCTTTTTCAGGACAGTCATACTCTCCGATGTTTGTCAGACGTTCGCGAGAGGTAGCGCAGTAAAAAAAAACCTTAAGATGTAATTTGTGTTTTTCCGGGTATCGAACCTGGGATCCCTTGCACAGTAGTCCGGCCCACCAACCACTAACCGCTACTGCGCCTACGTTTAAAGTACGGATATATAGATAATATCCACCACGCAACAACATCCAAAGAGATATCTTAAAAGATAACTTTTTCAGCAAACGCATCAGCAGCACAAGACCCGCTGATCAGAGGCAATACTGCCAACCTAGGCGCGCACTACGAAATAACTCGGACTGATGAGGATGAGGAGTGCCGACTGACACTTTAGACGAGAACGCTGTTTATGTAATCCATGATTCTGCAGACCAAAACCAAAAATGTTGTGAGAGCTGCTTGCAAGCTTTACATCGGCTGTCCAGAGGAAAAAGAAAGAGCACTAGAATCCTGGCGTTAGAATCCTATTGTTGGATGCTACTGCAGAGACAATGTTCGGAAGTTATACCTTGTACTAGAGGATATTTCCCATAAGGGAATACGGTGGTAGATTCACAGTCAGTATTGAGGATTTTGGAAAAAATAAATAAATAAATAAACAGTTCTACAGACTGTTAAATGACGGAGACAGCGTGCTGTCAGGCAGTATGGTTCGTTCAACTTGGACGATGATTGTCAAAGTTTCCGTCCAGCCGACCAAAACGAAGTGAGGATAGCGATATCCAACAATTCTGCCGAAGCAGATGGCCTACTGCAGCGGGTGGTGCAAAATCAGAAAAATGTACTCAGAAGAAAGCATGCCACATGAATGGAACCTCAGCATCCAAAAAAAAGGTTATCTGAACTGCACCAGCTACAAAGGAATAAGACTCCTGAATGTAAAAAATCCTGTAGACTGTACTTAATGAACCCCTAAAACCTTTGGCCAATAACCGTATCGGAACATGATCAGTACGATTTTAGGCAACCAAATGCAATAATCGACCAAAAATTTTCACTCTGAAAGAACGTAGGTTGCAATTGCACTTCCTTTCTTTTTAGATGGCGCTCACAGTACGTATGGTAGACCGCATGTCCTCAACTAACAAGTCCCTCTAGCCAGCTCGGTTAGAAAGTGTGTAGAGTATAGCAGGGGCTCCCAATCTTTTCTATACTGCGACAACCTATACAGGTTATACAAATTTTGCAACGCCCGTCTAAAACCACACACCGGTACAAAGCACAGACATGTGTTACTGAAGATTCATTAAAGGGTTTTTCAATGAGGATTGGTCGTGGTGCGACGTGTGTGTGCGACGTATTAACGAATCAGATGTATCTGTATAGCATTATTGTATAGAATATAACACGATGTCCAAATGTCCGCCGCAGCTTCTCACGTTGTCACGGATCCGAGTGGTCCAATCTGCCGTATAGATCCGGCTGAATTTGAGCGATGGCATTGGTTATGTTGGATTAAAGGACATGGTTCGACTGCGGTTGGTTCTCATTGAGCTGCGACTTCAGGCAACCCCACAAGAAAAATCTACCGAAGCTAAATCACACCACCTTGCTTCACGTCACCTCTGCTCTAGAGATAACCATATACCATACCCTCATATAGTTCATTCAGAATGACCATCGTACCATTTGCCACGTAGCCACGTCTTGATGGAACCACCATGTCATCTATCGTTCTGTAGCGTTCGTGGTTGATTGTAATGGCCTTACCAACGTCATTTTCAAGAAAAAGTACGGAGCAATGACGCGCCGCCGCTGCCGGTCTAAAATCCGCACCAAACAGCTTTTTATGGATGCATTGCCACCTCGTGTTGGTTGGCGTCATCCCAAAAACGGCAATTTGGCTTGTTAGCATAGGCATTCATCCAAAAATGCGCCTCGTTGCTAAAGATGATGATCCTGGGTCAGTTGAATATTGAACGGGTATAGGCCCAAGTCCCGACGCAAAATACCGACTTCTTGTGCACAACACAATGGCCAACGTTGACCCGACCCGAATTTGTTCTTCCATCGATCTCAAAGCTGATGGAACGTCGTGTGCAGGCGACCTGTGCGTGCCGTCTTACGACGCCCCAGGGCGTGCGTCGCGACGCACAGTTAGGGAACCTCTGGAGTATAGGATACACATCGCTTCTACATCGAATTCAAAGTCGCCTATAATGAAATACAAATTGTGATGAAATATCGGAATTCGCGTCACTTTGCTCTGTCAATGTCGAAGAGAACACCCTCTAGCCGGCTGGTGTCGAAAAAGATATAAGACAAGGTTGTATGTATTGAAACAAAGTCGACGATGAAGGGTCCAGCTGTTAACGAGGACAAAGCGAAGTATATTCTGTCATCGGTAAGAAACTGTTAACAACGGCGACTGCGGTGAAACTGTTAAGAGATATAACTTCAAAGAAGATAAAGAATTTGTCTACAATTACCTCGCAATATAATATCGGCGGAAAGATCAAGCGAAGAATCACACTTGCCCATCGCTATTTCTTCGGCCTAAGAAGGCATCTAACGACTACAAATATCTCCCTCATAGAACCGAGGTGATATTTATCATCCCGGTTCAACCGAAGCATTGTCCTTATCGAAAGTGACTTAAAACCTCCTGGCGATGTGATGCCTTGAGGCAGCAGGTACAACTTGTTACTATAACGTATCTGAAGCGCAGAGTTTATCCAGAACTAATTAATAATTATTCTTCAATCTTGCATTATGCCATGACTCTGCTATCTGCTTGACAAACACAAATTAAATTACTCTCAGCTCTGCACACAAACCTCAAAATAGAGCCCCTCAGCCAACACTGTCATCTTCATCAGAAATTCATCAATCAGCGACTCTGCCGATGGTAATTTACCTAATTATCATAATTCTATTGATTCAACTAAATTTGCTACTGTATTGTGGCGTCGGTAATGCCTTAACACAGTTGCTATAGCTTATCCTTTAAACGTTCTAAAGCTGTATGGAAATAATGTTTTTGTGAGAAAAACAATTTTCCATCCTGGACCAAATTTCTTAATAATCTTTTAGGTGTACCAATTTTTTTTACAAAACAAAGTGAACGTGAAGATATTTTCGTCCTCCCTATACTATCCATCGACACAAACACAATACATTACTCAATTATTGTTAGTATTTTTCAACGGGATGTACCTAATGAAAATTACTGGTAAATATCGTTTAGGGCGAAATTAACATAAATTTCGTCCAATAATAGGACAAAAATCTGATTTCGGCATCTCAACATTTTTCATTATTTCATCCCGCTGCGTCACGCCGACGGACGTCAGCATAGTAAGAAGCAGCAGGAGAATTTGGCATTTAATTTTATGCAAAGCAAAATTGTATTCATTTCATCATCGAGTATGGTTTTCCCGCACCCAGTCCGAGATGAAGGAGATGCGTGCTTTTGAAATTCTTCCGGTCCAAGTATTTAATTTCTTCGTATATTCGGAGGCATGTCGCTATTTTTTTTTTTGTGTTTGCCGGAGAGGAGGCGGTTCGACTCCAAAAGGCTTCGCAACATTTCTAATAGGTTTAATTTTAATGTGTCATTAACGGTGATGGTTGTTGGGATTTTTGTCATTTTTTTGTATATGTATTTTATATTAAATTCTCCCGTTGCTTGTTCGTGCCTAAATAATTAATATCTACGTGCTAAAAGGAGAAATAAATATCTTCAGATGGCACGAGCTTTGAAGTAGGCTACATGGTCGGATGGCGTAAACACATAAAAACCAAATAATATTCATAAGGCCGAAAAACCCTTTTAAGCTATTTACTGCTATGGCACAGCAACTCGTTGAGCCTTTGCTTTTAATTTATTTCTAAGGCTGTATATATAATGCGAGACATTTTTGTTATACTATAAAACCACAAAAACCTATTTACAACAGCCGCAATATGATTTCCTTTGATGGTGAAAGTTGTCATAGGATGGGATGGTGAAACGGTTCGCTTGGCTGGTTGAATGTTTTAATGGAATTTATTAAAATTTTAGCTGATTATTCCACGTGTCACAGAGAGCATTAATTATTCTCAATCATGTGATTCTCTTTTGAAAGGAGGAGGCTAGCAACTTTTCCAAATTGTCTAATCTCTTATAGATAGGTCATAAAATGTCACATTGTTCCGAAGTGTCCTTTTTGATCCAAGATGATTCCTCGCATCCAGAACTTTTATTCAATGTGAGGCCTATTAATAGAAAAGTCTAACAATATCTAAGTTCATTCACGGGCGATGAAAGGAGCAATGCTGATTTTTTCCATGCGATTTGTCAATCTGGGTCAATTCTAAATCAGCTTCTCTTCATCCTTTACACGAACGAGCTACTTCGCACTTTTAAACAGAGCATTCCATTTGCCTTTGCCGATGACACAGCGATTGTGGTCTCTCACAGGTCTCTGGATGCCGCAACGAGGATAATGCAGGACGAGTTCAATTCCGCAGCAAAATGGTGGCACGATAACGGCTTAGTTATCAATGCTTCAAAAACCAAAATGATGCACATTCGAAGTCCACAATTCAAATCCATACATAGCAGAATACTTTTGAGTAATGATGCATGCCCTAACACTGCAAGCGAGACTATTGAATTAGTAGAAAGCTACAAATAACTTGGAGTAGTCATTGATTGTCATTTCATATGGGATAAACATATCGATAAATACGCATGAACCTAAAGAAGGCTTTATACGCACTAGCTCATATGCGATACCATGCTACTGAACCTGTTTTAAAACAAATCTACTATGCCCTAGTGGAGTCAAAGCTACGGTATGGTATAATAGCTTGGGGTAATGCAGCTACAACCCACATCCAAAAGCTGCAAAGACTCCAAAACTCAGTACTGAAACTAGTAAAAAGCGCTAACCAGCGAACTAATGAAAGCGGTTTCAAAGCTCTTCGTGTTGAACAAATTTTCAAGATGACAACAATACTGAAACTACAACAATTATGGTAGACGACAACTTAAATTTAGCGTTCCTTCAATAATAAATGAATTACCTAGAAATATAAACAATTTTAAAACTAGAAAAAAACTAATTAAATAATTTCTTTTAAATGGAAATAATTAATAAAAATTATTTTGTATAAAAGATTTGAACTTTTGCTCTTAAGTTCATTTTAATACTTTAAAAGTGTAGAAAGTCAATCTCCTGCAGACAAGCTTCGCACAAGCTTCGAACTTATAAAAATTGTGAAGACATTTTCATAAATAAACTTCTTAAAAAAAAAAAAAAAAAAAAAAAAAAAAAAATTTAATTTCCTTAATTGTTTAACCCAATAAATTATTGAATTGATGTTCAATAAATTAAAAAAAAAAAAAAAAAAAAAAAGCTAGAAGTCAATCCGATCTCAGAAAGATTTAACTTTGTGTCGAAAAGCTATACGTTATCAACAGTCTTGAGATCAGTATTTGTTTCAACTCTTACCTCCTTATGCGTGCGATATCAACATTGAACGACCGCAAATATTGTGAAGGCCAGCCTGCAATTGATTCTTCGATATAAAAATTCAATCACCAACAATGTGATTAGATTCGAAAGCATCGTACCACGATAATAGCCTGGGAATTGTCACCACGTTTCAGTCGTCATTACGATTCAACTGTCTTAACAACTGCGTGGTGATCAATATCCTTTACTGTGACACCAGGCATCTTGCTTGACAAAAAGAACCGGAAGAAAAGCCTTCTCTCATAGAACCAAGGAGATAACAAGACCCTAATCATCATAATGCTGAAAGGTGCAGAAGCTTTGACTCTGTTGAAATCGAATGAAAACCTTTTGTGATGCTTCGGATGATATTTGATCCAGTTTTTAACCAAAGAATATGGAGGTTGGATGAGAAGATTTAACGACGAGTCTTATGGGCTAGTATACAGCGACGTTGACCTCGTCAAAAAGCTGAAGATACAACGGATATCTGGGGCACGTGGAGCGTATGGACAGCAACGCACCAGCCCCAAGAGTCTTTGAGTCCACACCTGACGGACAACGTAGAGGAAGCCCCAACCTTAGGTGGTACGCACAATTAGAGGGTGAGCTCAAACAACTTAGTGTGCGTAACTGGAGGTAGGAACCGAGCTGACTGGAGGGGCTTGTTGGTTGAGGATTGGTTCACCCCAGACTGCAAGCCCCCCAAAAGTAAAAGAAGTAAGTGTAGGTATACTGTAAATATCGTATAATTAAGAAAATATTAAGGGCTTACAAGTTGCCGAAAAATATTGACTTCATGCAGAAAATATTTAAGCTGTTAAAAATAGTCTAACTGGATTTTGTAAATGTGGAGAATATCATAAAATTTATTTCAATTTGATCAGTTTAGTACCTACTCCCTGAGATTACCGCGAACAAAATTGTTTGTCTATGGTAATGATTCAAGATAAAATGCATAGGTACACTAGAAATATTTTTAAGATAAGTTGAGTTGGTTTCTTCAAGCACATAACAGCTTGTATGCAAAAAGTGAGGTCTAAGTAGTTGGCTTTGCCTACAATATTGAACACATAAAACATACCTACATAAATCGTGTCCATTCAAACATTGCATATAAATTTTGGTATAAAAACATAAAAAGCGCCATTTTACGCCCGCCCGCGAAGATCTCTGACATGAAGGATTAGACAAATAGGACGCGTATCCAAACAAGATGAAAATTTAAAATGTTATTTCGCGACACTTATAGTATAGCTGACGTTGTAACATTAGGGACATTGATGTCCATTGTTCAAACAAAGCACTTCGCGAAATGTGTGCGGAATTATACAAAGGATCACGACACTTTCCAAAAATACACTGGAAACACTTTTTCTCGAGACACTCGACTCGAGGTTGCTGAAGTTGTATGATTTAAAACGTTGATATGTATCGTCCTGATAGACATGAACATATTCAAGCAATGCCATTTCTGACCACATGCAAAGCGGGCGGATGCAGCTTTTGTAATATATACAAAGGAACTCTTACTGAAAAAAATCGTGATCTATTTAATTTTTTTTTTCGCGGAGAATTATCCGACTATTCATATCTCTATTGATGCTGATAACAAGAGAATTTCTATCAATCATGGTGGCATAATTTTTTAGTTGATGAATTTCGACATCCTTGCAGAGCGAGCAGTAATTATTTATACTTCCAAAGTAGGTATACAAACTTCACTCATCTTTCGAATGTAATACCCTTCCTTATGATAGTATAATGTGATGATCCAGAAAAAAATATGAACCAACAAAAGAAACAGGAACGAAGAAGAACTATATAGCAAAACAGTGCACACTGTACACTTTATTGAAATCTCTCGAGAGTATACGGGTACTTGTTTCTCCATTTTTCTGTCGCATCTGCAAAACTTTTCTTTCCATAAGTGAATTAAACTTTTACACAAGAAAAACCGAGCAGAAATAAGTGGTAGTCCGGGTGATACAAAAAAAAAAAAAAAAACAGACGAAAGATATAAAACTAAAAGCTGTGCATTCTTCGCTCCCTCGATGTGAGTGCTTGAAAGTATGGCAAAGGATGTGAATGATTCATTTTTATATGAAGTTCGAGTCCTATTTCTGTTCCTATATGACATGACAATGCTGCTCCTTGGTTGTACTTTCTCTCACACTCTCTCTCGCTCTGTCATCCAGTGTAGTTCTTCTGAGTAGATGTGTGGAAAGTTGTAAATTTAAATTGCAATGAAATGTCATGTTACCACATATAATCGCATGACTGTGTATGTGATAAATTGTTACTAAGAAAACGTTCATATATAACTCGTAATGTATCCTCTAAATCATTTCTTCAACATGAATGCATATATCAATGAGAATGAGATGAGTTCTGGCTGCTGCAGTTTTGTACTCGTATAGTATGAAGGGTCATCAAAATTTTGTGAAAAGTTACCACCAATGGAAAGGGAGGAAGTGTCTACATATTTCGTTATTATAATCATATCCTGGAGATGGAATGTTGGCTAAGAAGATGTAGACGTAGGTACTGGATGTACATATATACTTAAATAAAAAAAATGGAAGCACGTTTATTTTAAATTAAAAAATAGATATATGAATATTTTTAGTGTGCTCTATATAAGATATGCCTACTTTTTGGGGCGTTTTCGTAAGAATACTTAATTTTCAAGTACGTAACTTACCCTAGGTACTTGCTATGAAATTAGGTCACCACATTATGAGTCCTGCATTTTTGAACTCCTGACAACAGAAGATTCAAAATTACATTTCCAAAACTAGACATCCAGGGACTAAAATAACGGTTGTGTGAAATGAAATTGATTCACTTAATTTATTCTATTGAAATACGTTCACTATGTCCTGTGGATGCAATTTTACAAACAAAATAAAAATGTGACATCACATTCCAGTGTCCTACTCCCATATATTATATCCTTTAAGTCTTTCTCTATCGCCCTATAGTCGTCCTCGTCATCCGTCCTTCATGTTAAGCTGTCGCCTTTGTCTGCGTACTGGGTTAAATTATTGTTGGTTAGAGCTTCAGTTAACCGATTCATGATATAGTTAGTCTACCAGATGACAGTAAAACCCCAAAGAGTTATTTATTTTTCTCATCTCTAAGCATACCCTTGTCCCTGACAAAGGAATAAAAATGTCGGGAAAGTGAATAAATATGATAGCCACTCTTTATTATTAAATGTGTGTATCGTTGTGAATATCCCTTTCGGTCGACTGAACTTTATCAAACAAAAAATCCAGCGATGAGATGAGTCCTTCAGAAGAATACATATATAAAAAAACCAACAACAATTTTATTAGGATTGCATTTTTAAGAAGGCAGAAGGACAACAACAACAACTATGTATAGCTAAATATAAAGGAGATATGGAATCTCTTAAGATTGTGCATTTCATTTAAAAGGATTCGAAAGCACTTGCAAATTAATTATTTCAGTTAAAGTTTCGCCTTTCGTTCTGAGCTAGAGTTCATTATTTGATGGTGTGCTTTCTTGTGGACGACCACAATGGTGCGTGGTAGCAATTTAAATGGGGGAGGGGATACATTTACTGAGGTATGCCTCAAGATTTATTCGGAAATTGTAGTGCTATTACTTTAATGATACTACGAGACGAGTTTCAGTATATATCCTCCTGTGAATGGTCAGGTGAATAGTATACTGAATACACGATGAAAAATTGATACAATGGACAACGATGACGGTTGGAATTTGTGATTTAGGATCATTAATCTTAGCTTTTGGAAAGTATATATCTTCGTCTTTTGTCAATGCATGGGAATTCGATTTGGGTTGAGCATTTCAATTCGATTTGTACGACAGGAGGGATCAGACATGGTGTTTTGGTGTAAGCAATTTATTTGCAAGTAATTGAAATGTTGTCAAATGGGGACTCTCGTCCTTAATGACGGACGGGATATGTAATTGAAATATCAAAATTCCGAAGTTTCACAAAATCTCATCTTTATTTATATGTTTGCTATGAAAATTAACAAGAAGTTCGTCTTCTTAGGGCAATATGGATATGAAATGGTGTTGTTGAAGTTTTTGATTGATATATACAGTGAGCGTCAAAAGTGAGTGAACACCGATGATCATTTAAGTTTTCTTCAATGTCTTGAAACATATCTAAAAAAAACAATTTGTAAAATGTTTGATAACAAAATAACAATAACAAAACATATTTCATTTCAACAGCATAACATAATTTATAGATTTAAAAAAAATATGTTTCTAATCTCCAAAGGCAAATGAAAACCGCATTGGTGTTGACTCATTTTTCACGCTCACGTATTTTAAAATAGATGTTCTTATGAATCCTGCTCCTTAACAAGACAGAGTCGAGTTAAATATACCTATCTATCTACTTATACTCATAAGAATGTCCTCCTCATTCTTGACACCGCCCTTCCCATTATTTCCAATTTTGGGTCTGCCTTTACCTTGCGCAGGATCTCCGCGTATGATAGGGTCCCCGTCGCTTGGATGACGATAGCGTCAGGTCTAGGTTTTTTGGCCTCTATCTGCTTCTTTTTGGCAACCTTCTTTTTCGCAGCATTTTGCCATTCTTCCTCTCCTTTCGCCTGCTTCTTATCAGTGCCTGCATTTTTCGTTTGCTTGGGCCTGGTCACTGGAGTCTCAACGCCGGTATTCCCATCTTTCTCCTTGGTTATTTTCGCAGGTGGGTGTTTTTGTTTCCGTTTCTGCTCCGGGTATCTTGTGTTTGCAATGCTGTTTTCAGCATTAACTTGTCTCCTTTTTGGTTCTGGTATAGTACGTTGTCTGCAGAACCATTTGGTAAGTTATGCTGCTTCCGTTTGGGCTCCGGGGGTTCATCGTCTGCAACCTGCCTCTTCTTGGGCTCTGTTGTTACCTTTAACCATGGCGAAGTTTGCGAGGAATTGTTCTTACGAATCACTTCCTTTGCTTTCTCGTCATGCAATTGAATCGCCGAGAGTTCGTAAAGAGCTCTGATACTTTCAATTGCGTCTCTCATCGGTAGGTGGATCGAGCGTCTTTTGCCATCTTCCAGCATTTGTACCAGCCATCTTATTTGCTCGCCTAGCTTGTGGAAGTCTGATTGTTGGACGGTGGATTCGGCCGCCCTTGTTCGTACTGTGGGTGACTCGCGCCGTTCGGTACTTCTTTGTGGTACTGGTGACCTCAGCATCTTTGATCCTCCTTGAAAGGGATTTTCAATGGTCTCCTCTATTAATCCTCCGGTGTTTTGGTCTATGTTGGTTGTGGTCATTTCTATTTGGTCCACCCTCAAAGCCGCTATCAATGTTCGAATGTGTAGTCACCTAAGGATCCCATGGTTGTCTTTGCAAGCAGTGAGGCCATGCGAGGGTTGACACAAGCCCTTATGGAGTTTTGTGCCAGAGCCGGATCGGTGCTAACCAGGAATATTACATCCGGACCTACACCACCAACTTAATGGTGACGAAACATTGAACGTACTTTGAGGCCTGCCAAGGTTTTAACGGGACGGAGGCGCTTGTAGCATTAGCCTGGAAGCCATTTCCGCAAGATTCCACTCTTGCTTACTCAGGTAACAGAATACTACAAACGTCAGCCCTCATAGCGATCGTTCCAATTCGTTTTTCCAGTATGCCATAATTAAGACCTTACTGGACTCGGTCTTAATGTTTTACGGTAATTTTTACCACTTGTTTTAGTAGAATGTTTTTTTTTTTTGCATTATACTACAATACAATATAAATATATGTATGTGCAGTCGCTTCCAGGTTGAGAAGCTGCACATTTCACGCTGTGGCGGGTGCCGCCGAATCTCGCCATTTGCTTCTTGCTGTATCCCTCGTTGCCACCTTATGAGTTGGGGAGCACTTACTTGGAAGACGGTGCTTGCTCGTCTTGTCGCAGAGAGTTCATAGGGGTTCCTTTGACCTTTTCAGCCACGCCCTCCTTCTCCGCCTCTCTGGGTGGGGGACTGCTTATTGTGTATTCGCAGTTAACCTCCGTCTGGAAAGCTCCTTTAACGATGCTGCATTTTATCTCCCCAGCATACGGGTGGATTTTAGTCGCCTCTTACGACAGGCATACCTTACCTCAGGTCTATTCTATCCCCAAACCTGAGGGGGGTAGTAGGTTAAGGACTAAATTTACATATATGTCAGTGGAAATGCAGATGCACTCCTTTGTCTTTAAGTCAATGAAATATTGTTCTATAATATTGGTATATTATTGAATTAGATTTAAATCAGCCCTTGTTAACTTTTATATAACTTAGCTTAGAGTAAGACAAAGTATATTCTACTGTCAACAAGAAAGTGTATCCAACACCGACGTCTTGGACAGAATGCCACCATCCATATCCATATCCGTACTAGTACTAGGTACTTTATAAAATGCAACGTTCGTCTATTCGTCCCTCCATAACTCGAGAACCATTCGTTCGATTTTCATGATTTTTTCCTGGTTTATAGATGTGTGGCTACATTAGGGTATAGGCTAGGGAGAATTGTAGGGGATTAAAGGGGTCGCCTGGAGTAAGGGGGACCTCACAAACCATTGGCTGTATGAACTTGGAAGTTTGTATTTTGATATTTAAGTCAAAATTATTACATGCCTCATTCATCGTTTTTCAAAATTCGTCTTATAAGGGTTGAGAAAAATGGGGTGAGAACATTTCTACTTCAACTTTACTAAGCTCAACTTGCCATTATACTCAAAAATCTATGTAGGTCAATTCAAGAAATGCTTTTAATTGTTAGGCAATACTTCACCGAGTATTTTGAGCTAACATTCATCTCTCTGGTCCATTCAGAGGGTGAGATATAATAAATTATTATTATTATTTCTTTCTAACAATAGAATGATTACTCGCACGACGGGTATTCAAAAAAAATTAAAACAAACGAGCATATATGATAACTCAAATAAATTTTAAATTAATTTAAAAAAAAGAAAATTGGGCGGGCGGAGCCGCGGGCATGGCTAGTAGACAGATATAACTTTGGGGTGATTATAGGGACTTTGTCTACCTAGGCTCTGCTATGAACTCAGACAATGACACCAGTGCTGAGATTTAACGAAATTTTTATTATTTATTGAAATTTGCTAATCGATGTCTTTTTGGGCAAAGAAAGCAACTGTGTAGCAAAGACCTCTCTAGAACAACAAAGGTGACCTTAATAAGACCATAATCGCACCAGTCCTTCCCTTTTATATGCCGCAGAGGCATGGACTCTATCAAAAGCGGATGAGGTTCAGGTTACTCTTGGTTGTTTCGAGAGGAAAAAGAAGTATTTTTTTTTTTTAGTTCGTTTTTAAGTCCTACTTTTTTCTTGTCTATAGGTATGATTTTATTGCAGCCACTTTCGAAAGCGATTTTCCGGCAGGTCGGAGCCTAGCTATGTAATTTTTCTGCCTACAACTATTTTCGATCATTTCAATTTCTTGGGTAAGATTCCAGAAGATAGGATTGCTGAACAATTTTTACACTAAACATAGTTTTTAGAAATGCCAATTAGTTGTAGATTCCGTAAAATTCTGTAGATTTTCTTATGGTCAGTTGGTCAATATTGAAATTTGCATATTATAACCACCCTAGGTCTACCTTCTAGCTCTAGCTAGCTTCTAGGCCTAGCCATTTCTTTGTGTAATTTTAATTTTTTGGGACGAAAGCAAACGACCTACAGTTTTATCTCGAATTGGGAGACAGTTTTATTCTCGTTAGTGAGAGTTGGCGCAGTGGAAAAACCTTAAGATATAATTTGTGTTTATATCTATTTATTTATATCTACTATCCAATGAGCCAAAGCGTCCACACGATTCTATATGCATGTATTTTGTATCACTTGACGTAGTTGGTTGCCAGAAAATAAAAAAAATCGACTCGTCCCGTGTGGTGGCTGTTAAAGTCACTTGGTGATGCACGAGGAGGCCATAAACTAAAAAATGTCCAATAGGGGCAGGTAGATGTTAAAATTAAATAAAAGAAATTTTGTGTGAGATATCAACGAATAACGAATGAAATAACGTGTAATATGACATCGTTCCAATGGCCGCCTCGGTAAGGGTATTTTGTAGAGGGGTTAAATGCAAGCATTTTTTTTTACTATGGGAGGGGGGTCTATCTCGCTTCGTTTAGGCGGGAGGCACTTAAAATGAAGAAGAAAAATTTGTAAAATTTTCGCATCCGAAAGTTCCAATTATCCATGAATCTTGCTCATAGATCAGGCTAAATTTAGGTTGACGGATAAGTTGACTTTGAGGACACCGATTGTTTGCGATTTATTGGCATAAATCTGTGACTTAAGGATACTCTACAAGAGAAAGTCCAATGTTGTCAAATCGGTGGCCAGTTCACGTCGCCTCTGCGTGAGATAACCATGCCCTCAAATCGCTTGTCACATGGCATTCACATCCATATCCATATCAACCCAATTTGTGCAAAAAGAAATTAAATTTTATAGATCGGTAGCGCTCTCCGTTGATGGTGATGGCAATATCCTCGTCGTTTTCGAAGAATTATGGACCTATGATGCAGCTGGTCCACAATCCAAGTCATTTGCTCGAAGTTGTTACTTGCAATGGTAATGTGTCTTTAGTGTCTGAAAATTAAGAAAATACAATAAAATTATCAACAGATAAAACAACATGGCTGCCATGAATGTCAGAATTTAACCGTCCTTTTTGGAAGATACTTTTTGGCCAGCAACCAACATGCTTGTTGAAATGAAATAGGCAACAAAGTGGAAAATAGGAAATCAGGCTTTTCAGATCATGATTTGTGATCTCGATGAAAAATAGAAGAACATGTTGTTGTTGTAAGTGCACGTAGATCAATCGAAGACCTATATAAATCAAAGCTATTAAACGCGAGTTAACATCTCTGTTAAAATGTTTACATTTGAATTGGCCTCTACTCCAAAAATGCGTTTCGCCCCGATGTGGTGGGTAGGCTCATCAGACCACCACATTTGATCTAGATGCACTGTTTGCTCGATTTTCACAGAGACTAATGATTTTCCAATCAACAAGTGACTGTGAATCATACCTCAAAACGAATCTTTGGTTCAAAGACTATCGCCCAGAGGATTTGTTTTTTGCCCAGGGCCTGGCTTGTTCATTTAATCAAACTACATATTTCAAATCATAAACATATTTATTAAGTGTTAAAAGTTTGGCGGCCAGATGTGACCTAAAGTGTGGTGCTTGTCTATTCTATGAACTCAACTAAAGATGATCGTTAAGTCTGAAGATTCTATTATACCTACTTGTCAAAAACTCGTGCCATTTTTGTCATGCTGAAGTCAATATTACGTCAGATTTTGTTCGTAAGGTGTGTGTAGACGCCATTTTGACGTCAGCATATCAAAAATTGTGTCAATAGCTCTATTCACCACATAGTTCCAAACTCCCATCTCAATCTGTAATTCACTGCGTAAATAAAATTTAATTTTAAATATTTTGCAACAATTAATTTAAGTTATCTAAATCCAAACCAATACACACACATCCTATTCCCCCGACGACAAATCATACTTTACTGGGTTTCAGATAACTCCATTCGTCCTACGAACATGGTAAATAAACTATTCCTTTCCAACCAATAAAAA
Organism: Cheilosia scutellata; assembly: GCA_955612985.1. Taxonomy (NCBI): domain Eukaryota; kingdom Metazoa; phylum Arthropoda; class Insecta; order Diptera; family Syrphidae; genus Cheilosia; species Cheilosia scutellata. Next base: position 17,270,568 of record OY015311.1, read on the forward strand.
ATAATTGCATTTGGTAAATATTATCACAGCAAACAACACCAATTCGGATGAAAAATCTAGTTTTCAAAAAATAACCCCACGTCGCCCAACCAACGTGGAGGGTGCGCGTCCAGTTGCGACCTACTAGCGTGCGATCTTAAAATAAAAATTGATTCGTATAGCTTATGTCATGTTTGCTTAAATTAATTTAAACAAAATATACACGAAATCCTCCGAAATATGCATATGCTTGCAACTATCCATTCGGATTGGAAAAATAAAAACAAAAATGCGATCCGAAAACAACATTGTTTCAATCTGAGTAAATATACTCCCCATACCAACGTAATGCCGGCCGCCGCCACAATTGGAATGTGGGTAATGTCCTTCGCTTATAATAATATACGTGTGTATATGGATGAGTCGCAGTTGGAGTCCTCGTAGATTTTTATGCACCATTTGCATATTTACTTTGTCGAAACGAAATCAAAACAATTCCAATTGATTTTGTCCAGTCCACTCGTGCAAACAAAATGATGTCCTTTTCTGTCGATTCCATATAGCGGAGTGGGCTAGTATATATTCTTTCATTGTTCTCCTCTCGTTTTTGCAGTTAAACTCAATTTTATTTCACAATTTTGAGTGCGATCACATTTTTTCCCCATCGCCTTGTTTTGTGTGCATAATGCCCTAGCTGATATCTGTCTCCGAGTAATGATGGCATTCCCAGTGATATATGATGCCAAAGTGATATTACACTGGAAAAGCCGACAGTCGATTTCCCATTAAGAATGAAAAATGCTGAAATAAACTTTGGTCATTGGGAAAGCGAAAAAAAAAAAAATAAAAAAAAATCGAAATTAACAAAACAAAAACAAGAGCTTGGATAAAATAAAAATCAGAAAAAGCAGGGAAATTGTAAATTGCAAATGTAAATGTGCACAGTCCAGAGGGGCACAGGGATGTCCATCACGGGGGTAAATGGAAAATTGCAATCATTCGATATATAATTCGGCGACAAAGTAAATGAATCTCTGTGTGTATCTGAATGATGGGGGAGCAACTATAAAAAAAAAATGTATTTGTTTTAAAATCTGATGATTTGGCATGTTCATTGTAACCTTTTGCAATTTGAATTGAACAGTTAACGATTTAAGGCTTAACAAGGATAAACAATTTATTTTTTACTGGCTGCTACTATTTCAACAATCTGTTTGATTTGGATTTACTCATCATCCGCGAAATGGGGAAATTTAAATTTATTTCAATTTTAAATCGCCTAAATTCACAAGGTAATGTTTAAAGCTTAAATGAGCAATGTATTTTTAAAGGTCAAACGACTTTATATACTTGCAGTCTACGATTTTTGTTTTATTAACTTAAAATCTATCTACTTAGACTTACTTACTTAGGTAGCGCTACGATACTGGACCGCACGAAATGGGACAATGGTGTCCCGACACTAGACCCCAACAGCTTGGTCTGGTACACTGACGGATCGAAAATGGAATCTGGAGTTGGTGCTTGTGTCTCTAGACCCAATACCAAAGTCTCGATACCCATGGAAATGTGTCCCACGGTTTTTCAGGCTGAAGTCCATGCCATTGAGGTCTGCGCCAATAAGGGAATCAAAGGCGCCACAATACAAATCTTTTCAGATAGTCAAGCAGCCTTACAAGCTCTCTCGTCCGATGGCCTCAAAAACAGTAAAGTGCTGCTACGATGCCTTGCAAGCCATATCCAAACACAACAAGGTTAAACTTGGTTGGGTACCTGGTCATCAAGGTATTGAAGGCAACGAATTAGCTAGGGCTGGTTCCGAATCCGCTTTCTGCGGACCAGAACCTTATTGCAGAGTCAATTGGACTACTGCTCTGGGTATAATTAACAAATGGGAACATCATTTATGTCTATGCCACTGGGAAAATGTCCCGGGTCTTGACAATCCAACAGTTTAATTAAACCTTACTCCTATAAGGACATCCTCAACTTAAATAAGGATAGTATTAGAAGGCTGGTGGGCTTTCTCACAGACCATTGTGGCTTGAGATATCATCTTAACAAAATGAATTTGTGATCTTTTTAGGTCTCAGTGTCAGCCAAATGGGCAGGGAAATAAAAAAATAAAATAGGTAGCGCTACAGTCCGCGGTGGATCTTGGCTTCAAGCAACATGCCTCTCCAGTTAGCACGATCTTTGGCTAACCGGTCCCCTTCCACTTGTGCGCGCCACCTAAGCCGAGGTCTTCCTCTACTGAGTTGTCCCTCCGGATTGGAAGAGTCTTTGGGCCGGAGCGTCCATTCGCTTTACATGTCCTAACCATCTTAATAGACTGATACGTACCTACTTTTCTGACCAGGTCGATGTCGCTGTACAGCTCGTAGAGTTCGATGTTGAATCTCCTTCTCCCGTCAACGCAAACGGGACCGAAGATCACTCGAAGAATTTTGCGTTCGAAGCGACCAAGGAGATCTTCATCCGCCTTTGATAGCGTCCATGATTTTGCGCCATAAGGTACGACTGGGATGATGAGGGTCTTATATAGAGTCTCCTTGGTGTTTCTCGACAAGGCCTTACTATTCAATTGCCTTCTTAGGCCAAAGTAACAGCGATTGGCAAGTGTAATTCTTCGCTTGATTTCTGATGTGATGTCATTTTCAGAGTTAATAGCGGAGCCGAGGTAGACAAAGTCCCGAACTACCTCGAAGTTATAGCAGTCTATCGTGACGTTGTGTCCGATTCGTCGATGTTGTGTGTCCCTTCTTGCTGACAGCATATACTTTGTTTTGCCCACATTCACCACTAAACCCATTTTTGCCGCTTCTGTGCTAATACTTGCAAACGCACCAGTGACAGCTCGCTGTGTTCTACCAATGACGTCGATGTCGTTAGCGTATTCAAGTAAGTGCACAGGCGGGAGAGGTCATTTTGTCACAGAGGCTCTAATGAACAAGCCCAAGGGAATGATATACAGAACCATGTCCATTTCAAGATATAACTAAGGTTCCAGATCTAGAATGATGCCGAGATATATTTCGCTTCAGATCTATTGTGGTGCCATCTAGTTTTGGTAGCGAAGTCAGGTATCTTTCTCCTCCTAGTGAACAAGTCGAGCTCAGTTTTCTTGGGAATAATGAATAAGTTATTCCGTATAACTCATAAAACGTTTTATTTTTCCCACATAGAAAGCTATATCTTTCAGACTAGATTCCATTAGTTCACTGATTTGCCTTTAATCAATATTTCTAAGACGTCTCTAAGCTACAATTTTAATACTCTTCTCTGTAAAGATTCTTAGGATTTTATTGGTGGCATGAAGCCAAATTAGTGGGTAGAGAACTCCTCCTTGTGGCGTATCCCTTATTGTCATTTTCCTTACTAAACTAAGTCAGATAGCTGAGTTGATGACCTTGCAATTAAGCATGTTTTTGACCCATCTTCTGACCGATCTGTGTACTGTCAAATCGTTTAGAGCTTTCATTATTGAGTCCGTTTTCACATTATTGTATTGATATCCGAGAACGCATCCAGAGTGCATTTTTGTCACCGAATCACCGTTGAGGTAGGCGTGTTACGCGCCTCACATAGGATTCATTCTTCTTATATAAAGTTAAAGGAGTCGGTCTAGGGTGTTTTTTTTTTTTTTTTTGCTAAAACAATGAGTGCCTAATTCGCGTATAATCTTTAGCAGTAGAGTGGTTGGATTTTCCTGCTTAACGGATAAACCCCATCCTTACCTCTATCCATTTGCTAAGTATGTACCCAGTCAGTTTGAGAAGATTTTAATAAGGTATGGTAATATCGAGCTTGGAGACTGTTACACCATTACTGGAATTATCCCCACAAGTTCTGCAGATAATAATCAGTCCTCCTGATAATAGATGTAGTACCAATATGGGTTTAGTGCTATGGATATTTTTTCTGCTTATGATTTTATTTGATTCTGTTTGATAGAAACCCACGTTAGAAACCCACCTTTGGCTTTGCACTTTCAGCCTTCGTAGAAACGCCTATTTTCAAGTTCATAGGTTTCTAAGAAATCGATTTAAAACACCCAATACCTGAGCTTCCTAATCATCTGTGTCCAAATAAATCCCTGTCATCCTCTCTAGAAACCTATTAGTGATGATGATAATTATTTTTACACTTTCAATCAAATTCTTTTTATACACCCGCCTAATGTAATTAACATTTTCTTTCCTATTTACAGAACCGGTACAAAAACCCTCATCAAAACTAACATCACTCAGCCGCAGGATGTCAATGCAAAGATTAATTTCCTCGAGCATTATTCACTAGCTATTCATCAAATATATGTACATCCAGTGTACGTTGTTCATTACAAAAAATTACAAAAAACAATACCAACAAAAAGTCAGAGACAAATTTTGTTCAACGAAACTTATTTATCTCAGACAATATCCATAAACAAAAAGAGTAGAAAACCCACAAAAAAGGCAAAAAAATCCAAACAAAACTGGATGAACAAAAAAAAATGGACAATAAAATCTCCAATAATTCATCTACTGATGAACATCCGTTTCCGTCTTCCTGCCATTTTGATAAACAACCCCACCAATAAACAGCGAAAAAAAAAAAAAACAAGGAACTGAATGACTGACATCCACCCAACTACTTCATTGGATCCGCAAAAGGATGAAAACAAAAGCAAAAACGAAAAATTACATATCGGAGGATACGGGTGAAACTCTAAACCGACATTTCATCAATCACTTTGGATAATTCGGGCATTAATCAAACTCGATGTTTTCGATACCCCACCAATAGACAGACGAAAATCCCCGACGATGAGGCGAATTCATCACGAAACTTACCACTTTTACAGTTCCACTTGGATGCAAAAGTATATCCATACGTATATCCTGTGAGAGTATAGAGTTGTGTATAAGGATTTTGGATTGAATGCGGGTTATTTTTATTCTTATGCAAGTCTATATACGGTGGAAAGAGGACGACATAAAAACGGAATATTGCTACTCGTATCGCAACACTGGAAAAAGGAATTTTTCACATAAATTTTCTAGAAGAGTATTTTTGTGCGACTACTGTGCATATCCGGGGCTTACAGATTTATCTGTGTGCGGCAAAGTGTTATTGTTTACCTATCTTGCAAATAAATTGAGTGCTCTAGTTTAGTGTGGATTAAGAAATAATAACAAAGAAACAAAAAAAAAAAGCTAATTCCAAGGGAATATCATAAAACTGAATCTGCATTTCGATAGAGAAAGGATTGCTGAATATTGCTCTATTGGACAGGAAGAGGAGTTGTTCTTTGGTAAGTCTTCTTCAGATATCGTCCTTGACTGGCAAACAATTTACATTTTCTTCGCCAATGGGGATATTGGGGTGTTTTTATGGTCTTCATGAGGTTTTAATATATTCCTCCTTTTTACTGCAAGTGGTATTAGTTTGGCCATAGCCAATTTTTATAACTTTTAAAATAGAGACTTATAGATTAAAAATATGAAAGAAATATATTCATCAGCCTATGAAACGAATCATACGAATCGTAAAAAATTGTATAATTGAAAGGAGAATATTTTGTAGCATCCCTTTAACTCATTAATGACATGAATCTTGTTTTTTGTATATAAATTTGACAGCCCGACCCGACACGGCATGCGGCACAGCGCAATCTGGAATCTCTACATCAATATTCAATATTTCGCGTATAGCCGTTTACCACCAGAACCACAACGCTTTCTAATTCCCATAAAATTCCACTAGATGTTCGCATTTTTTTTATTCGCGTGGGATTTTGGTGAATCATTCCATTGACATTATGTGTATCGCCTGAAATTTGCAGATGAACTCGCCAGCGAAGGACATTTTCCAACGATATGCTAATCAAGTAGTTCGAGCTATTACAAATTTAAAGTTTTGATCGACACAAACGTACTGGATACATTAATAAAAGGTCCTAAAATATTTCACTTTCCACCAGGGCCGGCACCAACCCATAACCAGCGCCCTGTGCAAAGCGCCCTTTTTTCATATTTGCATACATGCATAAGTCTTTTCCACATTACCCAGGAAGTAGACTTTCAATGGTTTTTTTTTTGTACTGAGGTATCTAATATTGGCTTTGCATGGGAGGTAACCGAACTACTTTATTGACATGTACCATTTTTAATACCAACCTAAGATACCAGCGTAAAAAGAATTCATCTCACAAAAGTTCTTTCGACTAAGTCGATTCGTTTGGACGCTATAGTGTTTTCAACCGAAAGGTAGACAGGCAGACGGACATGGCTGAATCGATTCAGAATTTGATCCTGATCAAATCCGGTGACTCCTTCTTGGCGTTACAAATGTAATGATAATGACAAAGTGAATATATACCTACCTTATTGTGGAAGGTATACAAAATGTATTTTTTTTTTTTTTTTTTTTTTTTTGTAAGTAATATTAGTACTTATCTACCAATTTGTTTGTTACTTCGGCCGGTATAGGAAAGTTGAACTTCACACAACAGCTGATCACTTTTCAGTATCATAAATCTGTTTGGAAAAGGCAAGTACATATGACTTGTGTAAATACAAACGCATACATTGTATTCCAAGCTCAGAGCAAAAAAATGAAATTAAAGCAATTTTGTTCTTCATTTTATTTTTTTCTATTGCCATTTGCCACTTTGAATTTAAAAATGTACACTGATAAAAATGAAATTACTCGAAACATTTAAAAACAGTCAAACAAAATTCGTATACAGCTAAAAAAACCAACTGGCTGGATCTTAAAAAATCTTCCAGCTATGCATATCAATAACTGGAAAGCAGTCACAATGGCAACGCCATTCTCATCTACGAAAAAAAGTGACAAGTTTCTCTTACAAATAGATTCTCTAACAAATTTCTCTTACAAAGGGATTCTCTTTTTTTTCGTATATGAGAAATCCCATTCCCATATATGTCCATCAGTGTTGGGACTTAAGGGTAGGCAAAAGGTGGTAGTATATTGGGAAACCAAAAAGTGGTAGCAAGTGGTAGATTTTTAAAACATACCATAAATCCTGCTTTCATGCTATCATTACCCAAAATATGATAAATACATTTTGCAAACATTCAGAACAAATTTGCTTGAGCTCTATAAACGTCACATCACAAAGCATCACAGATTTTTTCCAAAGTTCAGTACTAGTATACCAATTTTCCAGTGCACAAAAATTTAAAATTAGTCAAACACTCGGTTTCTATTATGTGGATGATGGAAAATACGTCTTATAGTGCGTGGGTATTTGTTATTATATGCGTTATTGTTCCATTTTTTCCCCATCTGAAAAAGTGGTAGATTTGGATTTGTGGGTGGTAGAATTTTGGGTTGAGCAAAAAGTGGTAGAAATATGCACGTTAAACACAAACAATTCCGTAGGAATGCATTTTTTTGTTTGCCATATTTTCCTATGAAAATTTTGCGAGGTGGAACTTTTTTGTTTTTAGATTTTTGAACTGATTCTTTTGTAAAATGTAAGTGGATGAGCAAGAAATATACCTACACGAACAGGTTGGAATATTTTGAGATTAGGTAGGTAAGAATTGAACTTGCATAGGTCTAGTGGGATTTTTTCTTCTGCGATATTTTGAGTTATATTCTCCTTGAAGTTCCAACATTGCAGTAATGTGAGTTATGTGCAAGAAATAATTCAGCACAGGTGGAATGGATGTTGTTATTTTGGGCTTTTTTGAACAAGCTTTTTGTTTAAAATGCAAATGGCAGTAGGTATTTGTTCGCGCAAGATAAAATTAATTTTTCTTAGGCCTGCGCTTCATTTCGTAGTCGCCAATGCGACTTTGCCGTTGCATGGACATAATGTAGCTTCGTTTGTTTACATGCAAGCTGCAAGCAAGCGTACAATAAGATCCAAATGACGAAAGCGTGCGTATGAAGCGCAACTACGTGTACAGTAAGCCTTACTCCTAGAAATGCGCCCCCAGAACTTGGCGCCCTGTGCATTTGCACATCTTGCACATATGGTTGGTCCGGCCCTGCTTTCCACACATTGGAATTTTGCATTCCAATACCCCGAAAAGTAGTAGAAAATAAGAAATCCTCGCTGCACTGCACGGCATATTAGTAGAAGGTGGCTTAGGATAATATATTGACTAACATTTCAATAAAAAGGAAAAAAAATTCAAAATTGCTAAAAAAGCTTTTGGAGACTGCAAATGTGAATCTTCGGTAAAAAGAACGAGGAAACATATCTCTAAAAATAGGATCAAAACCACCTCCGTTATGGGATTTTAACGAGACTTTGTCTGATAGGCAGGCACGCCCGCAGAATGGAAGTAGGTAACCTAAGAACGTTTTTTGTAGGAGGGGAAGAAGAAATCACCAATCACCTCCTCTCTACAATGTACATGTCCAGCTCTTGCCACTGTGCATGCAGCGCTTCATTAGGAGTTTACTTATTTGAAAACCTGAGCGACCTGTCTTGAGACCGGGCCCATCGAATTCAACATTCATTTTCTGTGGGCAGCGGTGGAACTTTAGAGCGGAACTGTACCAATCTAGTGTACTTCTGAATTGTTCGTTTCCTCTACTTGGATTTTTTAGTGCTAATGACGGGTCTGTGGATATTTCGCTGAATTCCCCAAGACATTTAGGCCTATTCGGCAAAATCTTTTATTCTGTTATGAATCATAAAAGATCTCGACCATAAAAGATCTTTTATAAATCGTATTCAGGGTTTCCAACTTTTATGAAAATCTGTTATGGAAGTTCGAAACTTGAAAATCTGTTACCAAGCTGTCAAAACAAACCGCAGAGTTTTTTTGTATACATAGACGGTAGGCAACTGATCAAATTTGTGCAAAAAACATATTAAAATGCTGTCTGAAAAGAGCATGTTTTGAATTATTACAAACTATATAATTGTGTAATAAATACTGGAACATATTTTTAGGAAAAAGACAACAAAAAACAACGACAAGGCAAAAACAAATATATTGCCCTTACATGGAGCAAAATCCAATTAGAAAACTCTATTTCAAATCAGTAACGTGTTCCTACTGATGCGTGATATGAACTGTATCCGTGAAAATGTAGTGTCGCGAGAAACTTGAAATAAATATCCAACTTTACATCGTCATCATTAGAAATACAATTTACCTGCATTTGAAATGAAATGGTTCTATTCGTGTTTTGTAAATTGTTCCAATTTGTTCTTTAGAATTCTAGCATACACCTTATCCAATCTAAAGAACTGAATAAAACTCACATTAGGAAGATCAAATGGTTTACTATTTAATCAGTTTCAGCAAAAGTGATCGGTGTCTTCGTCTAAATCAAAAATATTCATTCAATCATTTTCAATGGCCCGCTTATCCATTAAGTGGGTTGCGGGTGTAGGTTGCTCAAGTGGACCCTCCATAGCTCTCGATCCTCCGCCATCGTCTCTAAATCATCAAGGGCAATCCCCATACGGGTAGAGGAGAGATTATGAACTTGATATAACCATCTCATACTGGGTCTACCTAGAGGACGTCTGCCTGATGATGGTACGGATTCCACAGGACGTTCGTGCGATCCCGGTTGGGGACATGCGTTTAACATGACCAAACGACCGAAGCATAGATCGCTCCGTCCGGAGAAGTAGCTACTCGACATTGAGTTCCTCGCGAATTAAAGTAAAAATATAAATTTCCAAATTATTTTCGATTACATACCCGCACTAATTTATGCACAATTATTACATTTGTCTTCTCTCGGGCGAACTTAAAAAATGATTGGATTAAGTCTCCAATATTGAGTCACAATCTTCGTTTTCAAGGCTCATGAGAATATTTTGGAGTTTTCTTCCGTAGTCTTTCGCTCTGCTTAAATGTTGACAAAGAACAGCAATCTAGTCAGTAAGTCGACTTGAATTGTCTGGACTCAAATTTACCTCAACGCAAAAACTATCTTTAAATGTCGGTATGTCACTTCTTGACAATTGTATTTTTTCTCAAGGGGTTCAGACTAGTGCTCATGTCAGGAGGGCAATTGAAATATCAAACTGCGCACTCCCATGCTCTGTGATCTGATAACCCAATAGAAATGTTAAAACTGAGTTCGCCATACCAGTGTTGTTATAACGATTCTTTCTAGATCAAGCAACTTTTGGTTTCATAGATCACTTAATAAATCAAATGCCAGTTATATTTACCAAACCATCATAACACAGTAAATTGCAGATTTAACAATCATATAAAATAAAAAACATATTTTGAAAATGTACCAAAATATATTATGTATAAGTAGCCAAAAACTAAGTGTGATTGTGCAGTGTTTTAATTATTGTCTGTATGTGAAATTTATATTTAATATAGCATTTTTGAAAACTGAGTTCGAACACTATTTTCAATGCAAAATTGCATAGCAATGGTTAAAACTGTTTTCGAAATATGGATACAGATAAGCTAGGTAATCCTATTTTGAATACAGTCCGATTTTTATCAACATCTTTTCCCGATTTCGATACATATTTGAATCTGATGGGAATGATTATTAATGCAATATCTAATAATATAATTAATAATTATTAATATTTTGAGTTCAGGAGAGCTGTAATCCAATAAAAGGGTACTCTTCAGAAATGTTCAAAAAAAGTACATTTACACATGTAGGTATATTTTGTTTATCGTGACAATTGAGAGTAACAGCTTTTAGAAGCCAATCTGAGGCTTCGAAATTGTTTTCAATATGTTGGCACTGCTCTATAATTTGAGCCTTGGTCGTTTCAGCATTTGCAAATGATAAGACCTTATTGAGACCGAATTGTGAAAAATAATCCACAAATATTCAACAATGACACACTCCATAGGACATAAAAGGAACTCTGCAGATTTTAAAAAAATAAGAATATAAAATTATTTAAAAATTATAGAATCCGATCGATGCAATTTGAGAACAAAAATTGCAATCAATGTCATTAATGTTTGGCAACCAGTTTTGAGCGCTAAGACTACGAGGCAAAGCGACATTGTGAATTCGGCATTACAATTAATTTCCTTATCATATGAAACTGAAATCGAGATAGCACTATATTAGTCAGCAATATGCAAATATAAATCTAATGGGACTTAAATCAATGTTAACCTTCACCTTAAGTTTACTGCTGTAGCTGTAGCTCACAATATATCTATATCTATACATATAATAAAACTGTAGGACTTTTCTTTGTCAGCTAAAAACTCAAAAACTACTGGACAGATTTCGATGAAACTTTTTTTTAAATGTTCCTTAAGACTGTAAGACTGCTATAGGCTATGTCGTTTATAGCTACGTCCTTAGGAACAGTTTTTAGCCAAAATGTATTTTCTGAAGTGAAAATATGTACATACCTACACATATCTATACCTTGCTACAAATGGATGTTTATACTTTTGGGATCGTCAAACAAAAACAATACGTATACTATACATTCGAAAAGGGTTGATTTGTTTTCGCAGTGAGTGCTATGGTCAGTTATATATGTAGGTATGTATATTATGATCGTGAGACGTATAATACAAAACAGGTTTCATTTCAGAATTTCATACGATAAGTGGTATTGTAACAGTGTAGGGTTGGGGTAGGTAGTTGTTTGGATTCCAGAGGAAGAGGGAAACAAAGGAAAGGAAATGCAGTATTATAAACAAGTAGCAAGATCAAGGAGACGGAGGGCGATGCAGAGGGTGCACATTATGTATCCAATACATTACATCCATTATCGCACATCGCCACGCAACGCAGTAGGAATTTCATTCTGATATGACGTATCTATTTTTTGAAGTGAAAATATATATGTACAATTGTACATACACGTCATATACCTTGCTACAAATGGATGTTTGTACTTTTACGATCGTGCGATGCTACAGGAACAGGACAAACAAAACAACACTATTTGTTTTCGCAGTGGTCAGTTTGTATATGTAGGTATGTATGGGATGGGATGTATGGGATGGGGTGCGTGCGGCAGTATGGCATGGGATATAGTATTAATAATCTTCATAAGAGAAGAGACGTACATATAATGCAACAGAACATTTCAGAATTTCATTCGATATGGTGTATGGTAACAGTGTAGGGTTGGGGTAGGTAGTTGTTCGGATTCCATAGGAAAAGGGAAACAAAGGAAAGGCAATACAACATTACAAACAAGTAGCATGATCAAGGAGAGGGAGGGCGATGAAGAGCGGGTGCACATTATCCAATATATTACATCTATTATCGATATCGCCACGCTAAAATTGGTCAAACGGGGTGACGCCTCCTATACAAAAAACATCTTATATGATTTTCATGATTCTTTTTTTGTTTTTTTTTCGTATTGCTGTATATTTCAGGTTGAGGCAGAAAGAAAATTCCAGATTTATTCTCATTTTTCGTATTTTACAAAAGAACATTATTATCTAAGACCTAAGCAATTATTATCTAAGACCTAAGCAATACAATTCCTGTGCACGGGCAAAGCTGAGCGGGTACAGCTAGTAGTTTTATATGGAAAGAATCGCTACCGTTAGTGCGTAAAACTTAAAATTATTATTAGTACTGCGCAATGTCATTCAAATACAATTCAGTCGTTCGGTCGGTCGATACGGACTGGAACTGCAGTCTTCCATTAGGTGCCGACTAATAAGCGGGGTTTATAAAATTGCTGTACTAGCCACTCTACGTTCTGCAAATGGTAAGAAATTCCTTTTCTCGTACGATAACTTCATAAACTTGACTCTTTTTTTGTGTTGACAGCCTATAGATGGGTAGCTCTAAAATCAGGCGACCCAATTCCAGAAAATGCTATTAAATTTCATGAACGCAGCTATTCATATGTAGGGCGGGTGAATTACTACAACATTATACTACCAGCTGAAGTTACCAGCCACAGCGCTCGAGCTCAATATCTCTCAAAGCGTATCGAAAAAAGCGAGTTTGAGATTCTCGTGGCTACTGAAAATTGTAAATGGGAACCACACCCCGAAACAATGCAAAATGCTGTACGCGTTGGAACTGCATGGAACGGAGAACCAACTTATATTGGTAGATACGATAGTGGCTCTTATCACTATATTGTGTCAATTTATTTAAGTTCCAAAAAACTAGTCCCAGAGTTATCTCTGGACGTCCGATTAATTTGCAATGTCAACAGGTGGATTGATGCTTCATCTGAGAATATACCAAACAACACTATTAACAATAGGGATGCTCCCATCGCTCGACTATTGGGACCTTTTACTTTTGTTGTTGGACAGGTGAATGGCAACATTGCGATTGCAGAATATGAAGGACGTAAGTTGAAGTCTTCCAGTTATCAAGTTCTAGTTGGTAGCTCATATGAATACAGTTGGACAGATCTCACTGACAATGTAGTTCCCGACTATGCTGTTGTCGCAGGACAAACCGAGAATGGGGAGCTCATATATATAGTAAGAAGTAGGCCTTGGCACACGTTAGAAAATTTTGTATTTTCGAAGTTTAACAGTAATTCCCCATGGGAAATTCTGGTAAAAAATGTGACATAGATAGCTAAACTAAATAAAGCCAAACGCATTAAACAAAAAAATGTAAATTCATTTTGAGCAAAGTCGTGTACGCAAATTGACAAAAAATCGTCAATCAAGGCTATTGAGCGACTACTAAGCACAGCCCAACAATCTTCGGTGTTAAGTAGTGGGGCATTGTTTCAATTATACCTATTTCTGTACCGCGCGGTGGGTTAAAATGGTTGTTTCCGCTACTCTTGGAACCATTTCTAATTTTGGAGAAATTTCCGTATTTGCTGATATGATTTCGGCAATATCAGCAAGCTCCCCAAAGAAGTACTCTCCTAGAGTTTACTGGCGGTAACTCCAAGCCTTGCGGTTTCGCCAGGTCTGTTTTGCATAGTTACAGGTGTCAAGATCCCGCCATCTCTCATTAGCCTGTTTCAGTGCTAGTGTGGAGATGTTGTATCTTACAGTATGGCACATGGAGCTCTCCTCTATCAGTAGAGGGTTCCATTTTCGTGCCGTTCCTTGCTAGTTCGTCTGCTTTACAGTTACCTGGTATATCTTTATGACCAGGGACCCAGCAAAGCGCTAACATGCACATATCCGAGATCTCATTTAAAGATTTGCGACAGTGCCTGACCAATTTGGATCTTAGTATTGGTGATTCGAGTGCTTTAATAGCTTCTTGACTGTCGGTAGATGACAATGCCTGAATTCGATATCGATCTCATCTTCAGCAGTTCAGCGGCTTCGCGAATAGCCATAAATTCTGCTTGGAAGACACTACAGTTATTTGGTAGTTTAAAATACTGGTTTAGGGAGAATGGAACTGAGAAAATCCCGGCTCCTACCCCGTCCTCCATCTTAGACCCATCTGTGTATACTTCTAGCGAATTTCCGTCTATAACCGTATTCTCTTCTGTCGGTCGGGGATACTGGTCTTGTATTTAATATTGAAGTCCAGGGGCGTGGTTACGTAGTCTGTAACTTCTGTTTTGACGTACATGAGTATCGGTCTGACTACACTGCTGTATAAAGCCAGTGAATGATTTTCGGGCTGATGCTCCATCTGAAGCCCAAGATCCTTTTGCAGAAGTAAAGTGCAGTAGCATCCTTCTTAATACATTCATGCTGGTTTAGCTTCCAGCTCAGTTTTCTATCCAGAACCAGACCTAAGAATTTGGCGCTGTCAGAGAAGCTGAGGCGGATTCCCTTTAATTTAGGTGGATCGATTTGAGGAATTCAGTGCTTCTCCAGGCCGCATTTGTTAGCCCATTTGACCAGCATTGCAAGGGCCGATTCCATCAAGTCCCGTCATGTTGGGAGGTATTTCCCAGTATATAAAAATGCGATCTCGTCTGCGTAGGCTATAACTTTAGCGCCGTTTTTCTCCAGGGTAACAAGTATTTCATTTGCGGTTTCCTCAAACGTTGCAGTAAATATTTTATCCCCTCCGATCTGGCTATAATATAAAGCTTCGTCCCAGACTTGAGTAAATTGGTCATTATCTGGTCAGTACCTACAGCCTACACCTACTTGATATTGAACATTGAACTTTTCAGATAAAAGCTATGAATTATTATTAGCAAATCGAAGTGAAAAGGTATTAAATTGTCGACTATTTTTAAAGGAAATAATTCCTGCCCTTTATCACCGTTGAAACTTATTACAGTGGGTTGCCAAATTAATAGGGACATTAATCCACATTTACCGGTTTTTTTGCGAGTAATCGGAATATTTTGGTCCAAATTTAATTTTAAACTGGTAATAGCAGCTACTTGTCTTTGGGAATGACTCGAATGAGTTAATAAAGTTCTTATTTCCGTTCTTTTTCTTGGAGTGATATCCATTCCTCGACTCATTCTGTTCCGAAAAAATGCCTAAAATCATTAAAAAAAAAGATTTTTTTTTTTAGAAAAGCTTTGCTTTAAACAAAATAAAGTGCATTACTTACGTTTCAATTAAAAGAAGTTAAAAAAATGTCCCCAATAAATTTTCAAAAAAAAAAACTTTTTTATTTTTGTTCTGCCTTTGATTGCACTTCAAGAATAAAACCGGTTTTTCCCCCGAATAAAACCATTTTGAATATCCGCCGACAGTGAAAAATAACCGTTAAGCACATAGACTGAGAAATAAAAATCACGAGGTACGCTTAGAACCAAAACAAAAGCTCAAAAGAACACTGAAACAATGTCCCTATTAATTTGGCAACCCACTGTATATCTACTGTATCTCAATACACACTTTATGGACATTCCATCGTAGCCTTCTTTAGAAAATTCTTCACAACTGGCATTCAGCACTCAACGACCCATAAACTCGACAAGGATGTGTCCATTCTTTATTGCATTCCTCATCGCGTTCACATCATTACAATGCTCTCATATTTGAATAGAAAATTTAAAAAAATATATATGACAAGGACGACGACTGACGCACGTACGTGCACTATAAATCCAACTCCAGCGACCCTAAATGCGTTTCTTCTTTTCCACGTTGCCGTGGGAACATGTACTTTTCTGCATAATTCTCCATGCACTCTCTATATAGACGCTTTGGGGACAAGCAAGCGAATAATAAATCCCTATACTCAGGTAGATAAAACACTCTTACACTGAACGGCAGTATAGTAAGAGTATAGTAATTCCTTAAGGCGGGTATATATCCCTGGGAACTTCTTGCAGCTTTAGCCGCTTATCCGGTACTGCTATTGCTTAGGTATTCATCTGAAATGTTTTCATTGCATTATATGATTGTGATTTTGTCATTTAAATGAGACATGTCGGCGGAAGATTCCTCAATGGCTTTCCAGGATACACCTCTATGGATGCGCAGCAGAAGAATCGTCTCTGTGTGTACCAGATGATTTGTCATTTTGTCTGGCATATTCTAATGCGATGAAGAGCGGATAAGTGTAATGCGTTTGAATTTATATCCTTCTTTCCATTTCATTTGTGCTAAAGTGCAATTGCACTTAAGTTATTCGGAAGGGGGGAAGTTTTCTTTGATCGATGGAGGTATCCGTTGGATGTGCAGTACAGGTATTTTCGTTGCAGAGTCTCGTCTAAGCGGATGAAAGTTTTATATTATTGCTTGTCGGCTAGTATAATTGAATGTTGTACTTAATTTGACAGAAAAGTTGTTTACTGACTTTGTATGTGGTTCGAGTCATTGTTGGAAGGTTTGGACCTTCGGAATACTCTGCAGGGGTTCCTTACGTCGATTTAAGATCGATTAGTGTGGTCAATTTGATTTCGAAGAACGACATATCCTTTATGAATTTTGATACAACAGTGTGCTTACTATAGTGACAGCAGGGTCAGTTTTTCAGAGTCTGTCCCGTCCCCCGTCCTGCATCCTTTCCGATTTAGTTATTTAACATTTTAAAATATCCTACTAAAGGAACAATGTATAGAGGATTTATCAAAAGGCTAAAAAGACATCCAACAAACATTACATCAAATCTCCTGCAGAGAACCGAATAGAATGGGCCATCCGAACCGATCCGAAGATGACGTTGAGATGCTGGCAATGAGAAAATTCCTTCCAACACACACCGAACAATTTATTAGAGCTCTCAATACCCTTGACAGCTGGACCAGGAACGAAACGGGCCCTTCGGCAATGCTACAGAAGTACTTTGGCCATGATGCCATCACGGAAAAAAATATTTTAATTTTTTAATTTTTTTTTTAAAGGGGATTCCAAATCCTGGAGCACTCGGACGAATCTCGGTCCATTGTACTACCAAGCAGAAACTCCTTTTTTGGTGTAGTGGTGGAGAAACTCTCATATTATTCTTTTCTCTTTATGGTCGGTGGCAGAGTATTGCTGTCCCCCGCTGTACGCCGCTCGGGCTACAAGCAATGACTCTAACCACTACACCATGGCCACCGTCATCACGGAATACATCACGCCATACTTAGAATTTGCGGGACCTTTCTCGAGCGCCTATCCCATTAGCAGGGAAGAATGGAGAATGGTGAGAAGAAAAGGATGCTTAAAGCGCAGTTCATAGCCGTATTTATGGTTGGACTAAAAATGGGTTTTTGAAGAAAGGTCACGCGTCAAAAAGGGTATTCTTCCCCGGACCACCATAGAAGTATCTTATAAGCAGAGGTATTAATAGTGGTAAGAGCAGTCCTTGAGTCTTTGCTACGGGCAATGCCACCTGAACTGAAGGTTTTATCTATTTTTATTGACAGATATGCAGCTATAAAAGTTAAACGACTGCGCCAAAAATAAACTCAAACCTTGTGAAATGCTGTCGCGAAGACCTTAGGGATTTTCAAATACAGCGGTCCAAGTCATTCTAGGAAATGGGGAAGTTTACAAATCAGCAATGCAGTTTCGACAGATGTTGCAATACAATCGGATACCTTGGTGAATAGCGCTGTCAAACTTGAAGCAGGGCGAAAAGTCGTAAAAGAGGTGAACGCTAGTTTGACCGATCTCGAAATTAGTTGTAACACAAGAAAGCTATGACCGTCCGTCAATAAGTCCAAGGCAGAAAAGAAAATACATAATCGGATAGATAATCACTTTTCACTCTCGTAAAAATCATTACGAAGCACAATACTCTGCGGTACTAAGTACATGAGCAAAATGCGCCTGAAGAAAGAAGAACTTTGTAGGGTCTGCGGTGAAATGGCAATTTAAAAGAACATAACACCCTCTTATGTCACTGCAAAGGTTTCAAAGGCAGCAGGTATAAATTCCTTCCAAGATCTAGACATGCTTTTCCAGCACATAAGAAGGACAAGATAATGGTCTTTATCTAATCTTCAGAATGGTTTGTATGTAGCAGCAGAGTAAGTAATTGATTACAACGTTTATGCAAAGGACTATAGGTAATCGGTGAAGGACAATCTTTTCTTAATCTGAGTGTGGCACTGAATAGTTTTCGTCAGCCCTTGTCAAACTTTGCCTAATCTACGGCATTAGAGAATTCCACGTGGAAAACAATGCTTCATTTGCTCTTTATAGCAAGGCACGGTCCATTTCATCGCACTTTTTTGATTTCCTTTATGTCTGCAGCAATATTTTCATCAATTTACATCAAATTTACTTCAATAATTGTATTGCCCAAATAATATCATCCAATTCAGATAACTTCCAAGTGGACCCTCCATTATTGTTGCCAAAAATAAATCTATTTTCAGTGGAATAAATAATTCCAAGGAAAGCTATATACAAAGAAGTTTCCAAGTGAAACCATAGAAACCACCTTAAATTCCACAGGCAATTAATTATAAATTCGTCTCAATGCTTAATGCTTAGTGGTGCTTTATGTTTTACATCAAACGGTCACTCATCATAAATCACACATCCTCTTTACAAGCAGCACAACGCACTATGTCCTTTATTACAAAAAAAATACAACATTTTCCCAATTTCCTGCCCAAGGCTGGCCTTTTCACGTTGCGTGACAACGCAAGCAAATCAGTCTCACCAAAGAAGCATCCGCCAGCAAAAAGTATCTTTCAGCCAACCGTAGAGCGCCCATCGTCTCCCTACAAGCTAAACTTTTTGGAAGTAATCTCCCCACCCTGGACTGCACGCCCTCATTTGTACATCATTAGATTTTTGATGTTACTGAACAGTGTATACATTTATACATAATATGGCATTAGATGAGAAAGTTGAACGAGAAAGTTCATCCGTGCGTTGAGAGAGGGAATTTCCTTTCGCCTCAATGGAAAATAATTTCCAAATTATGATGTTCAACGGCAATGGCCTTCACTTGCCATACCATCGAACAGGGAAAAAAATGTTTCATCTTTCGCAGCCTAACAGAAAAAAATCGAGAAGAAATGAAAAGCTGCGTCATGGCAGTCATCCAAAAGTTGAAGAACTGGAAGGAGTAGGTACCTGTAGGAAAAAAAAACCCAAATACTGTTCTATTACTGCAATGATTCAGCAGGAGATGAGTCCCTATATTCCGTCGATTTTTTTTCTTGCTTGCCTTCCTCTTATCCGGCTGCACCCTAATTTCAATAATGGGACAAGGAGTCATCACTACACAAAGGTTGCTGTACCTTAAAATATAGATGAGTGAGCAGTAACAATATCATAAGAGCTGTGATAGTTTTTTTTTTTTCTTTTTGTCTGCTGTGAAAGTTTTTGCAATGAAAATGAAAATGAGACTTTGGAGCGCTCTTTGACAGGGCCAATCCATAATGAAAAATGCAGGCAATGAAATAACTTCTTTACATCTTTATCCATCACGAGCAGCATCCCCATTGGTGATGATGCTTCATCGTAGAATTTTTTTAGGTACCTAGAAAAAGTCGTGTATATTTTTTTTTTCTTCTGGTCCTTAGATCATCATCATCATTTGGCAGGAAAAATATAGAAACGTAGATCCCTGCATGACACAGAGTGAATGAGGCACTAACGCCGCAGTAGTTGACAAAGTGCCATTCATCCATTAATAGTTTTTTGTTCGCCCTGAAAATTGATGACTTTTTGTTACCTTAGATGGAATGAGTTCTTGTTCGGATTTAGGATATCAAACTTGAGTGCGTATTACGGAGTAAGGCATGACAATATGGGCGTTGTACTCAATGAAGTGTGGTTCTAATGTTGGAGGGGAGAAAAAAGCGACAACAATGGACCAGCTCTTTAATAGAAGGCAATTGACAATTGCTGTGAGCTATGTAAGTAGTTTAATATTTCTTCTGACGAAGGACTTTGTCAATGATTTCCCATGAAGAGGAGGAGTATCCCACTTGAGCAGATGGTAGTGGGATGGATCCGTAGTGATGGATTTTACTACATAAAGGCGGTTGGCGGTTACTAATAATGATGTTTTTCTACCTTTTCAGATGTGAGACGAAATTGGCTATCATTCGGCCATTTCGAGGTAGCAGTGGAATTTTTGTTAATTTTGCTGATGAAGGGTAGACGCTTTAGTATACAGTTCGTCCATTTATTTATTTATTTTTAAGCATCGTCGTCCGAAGAGTCGCCGTATTTATAGGCTACGCTCCCTACTGTGCAACACTTTTTGAGATAGCGGTTAAATTATTCCTTGCCTGTTAAAAGCTAAAGGACGTAAAAGTTCCCGCTCCGCCCATGCATCAGCCGCTCAGTCCATCTACCTCTTGTTTTGCAGCTTCAGCGGCTCTAAAGTTTCCAGTTCCAATCCTGCATCCGTCTGGTTCTCATACACGTACTTCCTCTCTGGTGCTATGGGAGATCGATGGGTGTCAGTTCCGCGGCTATGAGAACTGCTGGTTGGGCTTTGCGACAGTGTTCGAAAGCAACTTCTCGCTCAGAAAGCACCTAGTCTCTGTACTGCACCCATTTTTTCTATACTCTTCGTCTGAATGCGTCGGCAAATACAGGCGAATGGATTTGTAATCGATATAAAGAGTCATCTTTTAATTCCCGTTGGGTTACCCACGTTCCCCATAAAGCCGCTGTGTTAAAAAGTGACTTTTAGCTCATACAGATGCGAATTTTATTTGCTCATAGAAAGTGAGTTCGGTGTTTACAGCTAGGTACTTCACTGCCGTCTTACTCGTTATGATTTTAAAGCCAACCTGGAACTTGACAATCGTCGGTATATTTCTCCATTTTTTCTGTCGCTAGACTAAAGGTGCTAGTACACGCCATGTATAGCAAGCCACATACGTATGTAGCTCTGATGTCAACAGAGAGTGCACAAAGATAGCGTTTCATGATCTGTTTTCTCTATCCATTGCGGTAATCACCTAACTGTATAGCCGTAGCCATACTATAGTAAAATGTCATCCATGCCAAAAAATCCATTGTTAGGAGATATTCCAAAAGGTATCTATGTTTCCAAGATCTAGGCCTGCTCTGCTTCACCAGTTATTAAAATGTGTAAGGTCCCTCCGTCGCGATGTAATGTACATTAGCTCCCGGTCTTTGAGATAGTCTTTTATCACCCACATCAGAGGATATTATGCTACCTGTTAGAGTTGAAAGAATTTCTCATAGCTAAATGTGCTTGAGTGATGATTACCCTACGTTGCCTAAGCCTATCGGTCGGCTTTAACCACTTTCACTTCGGGCTACTCCTATTGAAGAGTGGCCTTTTCTGTATTCGTGTGCTGTCCTTCGCTCAGGGCACCTGCTCTCTGAATTGCATCTGCATCTTCTCTAGGAGTTTTCCAGCCGTCTCCAGCTTAGACAGATGTCAGAACTATCAGTACACGTTACCACATTCCACTTATAGTACAAGTGCATTTCTACAAGTGTATAACAAATTTCTGTAACACAGAGTATCAAGTCCTATGCTGATGTTATAACCACTTTCAAACAATTTCAATACTTGTATGAGTCGTAGAGTTTTATAGTTCCTCTGGGACCTACTGCAATTAGAAAACAAAAAAAAAAAAAAAAACACGATCAAAATTGCAATAGTTATTATGTTATAAAATGGCCAAAACAATGTTGTTTCTAGGTTAAAGGACTTCTTTAACCTAAGGGGATCAATCCATCATATCTATGATGACGTGCTATGATGGTCACTCGGGTTCTTTGACTACATGTAGTGTAGCCTAATTTAAAGCTGTTCGTACCCCAGACAACGCACAATGCTTCAATGACGCCTATTCTTTTTCCATAAGGATATTCCCCATTAAACTATCATCAACTAAAAAAAATCTCCCATTGACTTTACCTATGCAAATGTACATAGTTCGTCTTCAAAACAAGCTTACAAGAAACATTATAAGTAAAATTACATCGTAATTATTACATTAACGATAATGCATTCCCCTAAAGTAGGTACTAACCCATTTGCCCCCAGGCCGGCATTATGGTTGCTCCCTAAAACTACACGTTCTTTTTATGAATAAATTATATCATACTTTTCTTACTCATAAAAACTCCACTTGAAGTGTTCTTTTTGTTACCGTCTTGTTTCCTCTGAAAACTAGTTTCTCCAAAATATACATTACCTCACACCCTATTCCAAGAAAATCTAGCAAATTACCGAATTTTTCTTCATGGCGCAGGATAGCATTACCATCCAACATTTTTCATTCACAAAATTTATTCAGACGTTGGAAAAAAGAACCAACCCAAAACATAGCACACATACTTTCAGCTAACTGCACGCATTATTACTCCGTTTCTTATACCGGAACACACATACACAAGGATACACATCGCACAGACTTGAAATATGCACATAATAACTGACACAAACAGATGGGGGGAAACTAATATACAGAGTAGAGAAATTTTCTACATCTCCTACCCCCATTAAGTTGCAGGTTTTTCTATTCATATTCCTATACACATGAATCCTAGCTAGCGCAAGTAGTGTGCTCCTTGCAGGCGGTAAAATTCGAAAGAAGCAAATGAGTTGCACATTTAGTTCACTTAGCTGTTCCGTCTTCGTTGTGCTCGAAAAATGATTGAAATTGAAATAGCAAAAGAAGGAACACGCGAACTCCCTCCCAACTATAGCAATAACAAATTTCCTTTGTGGAGTATAATAGAATTATCCTGGAAAATTCGGTTGAAAATTACCTTACAAACAAAAATGACGACGACGACGCGACGACGACCGACAACGGGTGCGGGAGGCAAACGACAAACAGGATGACGACTGGCATCATTATCTCGCTCGGATGTCGAATTGAAAATCCCATATTAGGGAGCACATTCTGTCACTTAAAAGGGAATACAAACATGGGGTGTCCTCTTATCCGTGTCCTTGGCCATTTGTCAAAGTTCTGCGCTTCGTATCTCTCCATTTGGTTGTCGGATTTCTTCGTGACTAAGTCTCGCTATTGTTCTTGGGGATACTACAGTGACGAGCGAATGTGTGTTTGGAGAGAGTGTGTATGTGTTGTGTACTTTGCTTTCCTGGACCATTAAGTATATTTATTCTTAGCTCAGGATAATAGACAACAGCAAATATGAAAAAAAAAAACAAGGAATAAACAAAAGGAAGTCAACGTATAACAAAATTCTATAATTTGCTTTCGGAGATTTCCCCATATTCTCCCGGTTTTCTTTTTCTTCCTTTTTTTTGTCGGATGGTGGTAACACATTATCCTTGCAGGAGTTATTTGCGAAGATGATGAAATATTGCTATCCGGTGCCCTCAAAATGTCCGTTACATTCATCGTCGGCGTTTGACTTGACTTGTTCTTTTTTTTTTTTTTTTCTTGTTTGTGGTCGTGGGGGAGCGAGTCATATTATCTACACTGTAGTGGGGTGATTTTCTATTGTCCTTTGTTTACTATAAACTTAATTCCTGTCATGATTGTCTTTATGCTAGAAGGAAACGAACAGAAAAAACGTCGGGGATCCTTCAAGTGAAACGGTCTTGTGTTTCTTTTTATTCCTATTTGTGGGAGTGTGCGAGTTTTTTTTTTTATGAGATTCAAGCTTTTATGTTTGATAGTTAAATGGTTAAGATGATAGCGATTTTGTTGTTGTGCTGTTGAGTATAAGAATGTGCAATATCATGGTGATCGTATAATGAGAGCAGTTTTGTGGTATTTAGTTTATGAAGGAAATTATAGAAAAGTGCGTCCATTTATGAGAGTCCTTGCTCCTCAGGGGGCATTAGGTTATGAGGTTTTTTGTTTTATGGAATGGTCTCTAAAGCTAACGGATTCGTTGGGTCATAAATTATAAATGTATGATGGATGGTATTGACCAATTGTTGGAGATGAGCAATTTTTTATTGTTTTTATACCCTCCACAGGAAGGTATATTCACTTTGTCATTACATTTGTAACGCCAAGAAGGAATCACCGGAGACCCTATAAAGTATATATATTCTGAATCAGGATCACATTCTGAATCGATTTAGCCATGTCCGTCTGTCTGTCCGTCTGTCTGTCCGTCTGTCTGTCCGTCCGTCTGTCTGTCTGTTGAAAGCACGATAGCGTCCAAACGAATCGATCTAGGCGAATGAAATCTTGTGAGAGGACTACTTTTTACCGTCGTCAGGTTGGTATTGAAAATTGTCTATGTCGGTCAAGTAGTTCTGGTACCTCCTATACCAAGCCAATATGGCATGGCGAACATTTTGCATGACTTTTATGCAGTGGAGGGTATCAAAGCATCGGCCAGGCCGATGATAACACTTTTACTTGTTCTTCCTTTTTGTAATGTAAATTTGGGATAAACAATGTAAGTTGAAAATGTATGTGCTGCTCATCAGAGGTGTGAGTTTACCTGAGAGATATCAATCTTCTCTCTTGTAATTGACGTCTATCATGGAACAATAATTTTTAGCTGAGTAGGTACCTACTTCTAACAGGAAAAGTATTGTTTTTACAAAAATGTCCGTCTCCAGGCTTAAACGGTTTCTGAAGATATGGTTTTTGATAGCCCTAAGCTCGTGAGTCTGATTAGATTTCCATCAAAATTCGATTCTGACTACCTTAAAAATGGTTCAATTAGTAGAGAGATCTTTTATGATCCGTTTTTCGTGGTATCATAATCGACCTTTGCTGCTCTAATTGTGTTGGCGTTTTTCAGCTGGCAGGCACTTTTAACCAGCCAACTCAACTCTTAAATAAAGAGTACTTGTGAGTACTTAAAGCGAGTAAACGCGCTTTGAACTATCGTGTTTTACTTTCTGCAGAAAGTGTTGCAGGCAACTCATACAATCGACGAAGCACATCATGGCTATTGAACAAAGTTGCAAAGATGCTAAGAAATTAATATAGAAGATAGAAGAAGCAAACTTCTGCCCAGAGTTCGCCGTAAACCGCGAGATTTCTTTTTCCATCCAGAAGTTACTTCGAAAAAAAGAAAGAAGACGACGCAAATGTACCCTAATAAGACCGATAAACGCCTCTATGGCAATATAAACTCGTCAGAGAAAAAAAAAGTCCGCGAGAGTGCGAAAATGCTTCCAGGCACAAAAGTGTCAGGCTATCAAGTACGAGTTTCTTTATTTTTTCAATAAAAAAATCAATAATCACCAAAGACTCACAAGACGGAGTCCTTACACGGACTTAAAACAGCTCAAAATATGTAATGCAAGACCGGTTTCAGGGTAAACATTCGAGGCTGTAGAGGTGGTGAGAGCTTAGTCCGTGGAACTCTGACGCATCGGAGTGGTGATGGTAGACACTTCGTTGAACGTATTTTGTCCTGTTTAAAAACCCCTCGTGTTTCATCTGGATCTCGCGGACGCATTTCCCACAAAATACGATAAAATATGTATAAGCAGCAGGTAGATATAGTATAGATCTGCAAAATAATTCGACCTTAAAGAGTACATAGCTACCTTTGGTTAGGTTAGGAATATGCAGGTTTTGCACCCTCCACGCTTTTCAAGAGTCGGTAAATAAACGAGCAATTTTCAAAAATTAGGTCTTAGGTTTGGATTTTAAACTTGTAAATGTGTACCTACAAGCCGGCATTTTCAACGGTTCCACATGAACTCCTTTAAATTTTAGTTTCGATTCGATTTTAAAAAGAAAGGGCGGCATTTCTAATTGATTTGATTTATTTATTTTTACTAGTTATATGAACAATTCAGAGAATTGATAATTTTAACTAGAAAAATAATTATTGACATTTTTTATTTCTTAAGCAGAAATAGTATTAAATGTCATTTACATTTTCTTATTAACAATGGGTATTTATTAAATGGGTGGGGTGACCCTTTAGAATAAGTAACTTTGCAATTTAGGAATTAAAAAAAAAAAAATAAAAATTCATTAAACCTCAAGTAAAAGTTAACAATTTAGAGAACCAAATTTAATAAATAGAATAAAATCCATAAAAACACCAAAACACGAGCTACGAACGAAAACCAAACAAAAGCTCTAAGCTTTTAAAATCATGGGCTAAAAGCCAATTTCTTACGTGATTTAAGAATATATGAACTTTGAGTGTCCTTATCGAAAAAGGAAGATGATTAAAGAGACGACGTGATGTAACTGTATACAGCTTTGTATAAGCTGTGGTTCGAAAACTAGGAACAGCTACTAGATTCAAATGATTGCCACGTATATTATATCCTTCAAGAACTCTAGTATTCAAGTTTCCAGATCTATAGAAAAATGTATTTAGAACTTTAAAACAATACAAATGTCTGACTGGAAGAATTTTCAAATCGTTAAACAAGGAAAAACTTGGATGCAGCGATTCTTTCCGCATAATTTTCTTATTACGTATTTTTGTAAGACTAAAAGTGGTTGAATCTAGTTAAAATAAGCTCCTCCCCAACAAGTAATGCCATATTGTAGTTTAGAGTGAAAGATACCATAATAAATTATTTTGAGAAAATTTGATGGGCAGACACTTCTTAGATAAAAGAAAGTCCTAAGCGTGTCGCTCGAAAATATTGCCTCAAGTTTTCGATGTGATTATGAAAACATATTTTACAGTCAATAATAAGACTCAGATATTTGAATTCACTGACGCTTTCAATTTGAAAACAGTTTTCGCTACAGGTAAGATTGCCACAAAATGTTTCAAAATGAAGGCTGGTGTTACAGAAACAGCTCGACAATTTAAACCTTGGCACTCAGGTGCATGAAAAAAAACTTCGGCGTCAAACGAGTTTTGCGCTGCCAGACTGAAAAACCATATTGATATCAGCAATTAAATTTAGAGGGCTTTCTGAACAATAGGTTAAACCTACGTCATCCGCAAAAGCAGTTATAAGGCCTTTGAAATTTAGCTCAAATAATTAGTTGATATAGATCAGGAATAGAATTGCTCCCAATACAGAGCCTTGCGGTACACCTAAGTTCATGAACTGAACTCCACTGCAGTTTGCTTCAATCTTTACTCTTTGCGATCTATTATCAAGATAAGATTTAAACCACTCGAGCATAAAACCTCGAAAACCAGCATTTTGTATTTTTCGCAACAGAATGAAATGGTTAACCATATCAAATGCTTTGGTAATATCGACGAAGACGAGACCTGCTGTGAACTTTTAACTATCCAAATTAAAGAAAATATGAGAACAGAAATTTAACAGTGCATCCTCCGTGCATTTATCTGTTTGAAATCCATACAGAAATTTATTAAAAAAAAGAAAGCTAACAATCCTATTTTTAACAACTTTTTCGAAAACTTTGCTAATCGAAGGAAGAAGTGAAATTGGTCTGTAGTTTCTTTTTTGAAAAGACGAACAACATCCGCAGATTTAAGAGCTACTGGGAAAACTCCAGATAGGACACTCTTTTATTAAAAATATGCGCTAGGACGTCAACAACAAAGCGAGCAATGTTCCTTAGTAAGCGATTAGAAATGCAATCTCTGCCACATGAATTAGAGTTTTTTAAAGAACCTATAGTTTTTAACAACTCTAAGCCTGTTATAGGCTCGAAAAAGAATGACAAGCCCTGAGCAGTTTCGTAAGTATTACATGAACTGGAATTTGGACAAAAGGAAGTGCTTGAATTCGGTTGAATAATGTTGGCAAAATAATTATTGAATTTGTATTTAGGGCACTGAAATCAATCGGACTGTGCAAAAAAAACCGTTATTTTCTAATGGGCAGTAAAGTAAATTCTTGACGACAGTTTAAAAACAGATCATAAGATTTTGATGCATCAGGCTCTGTAAGTATATAATGCCATGACTAAAAGCTAAGAACAGACTTCAATTTTAAAAAATCAATTTTAGTGACCTTATTTAGTAAGCTTGGAATATGTTTTTTTGTTTTATTGATCGTACTAACTAGTAAACCTGTCATTGAATGATCAGTAATTGCAACATGCAAGACACATTTTTCACATGCGTCAAGTGAAATATTGGAAAAACGTCCAAATATATGATCTAAACAGCTACCAGATCTAAACAGCTACCATCTTGTCGGTTCATTTATAAAAGATTCCAACCCATGAGATGTCAGTAAGGCCAAATATGTTGTCACCGTTTCAATTTTGTTGGACCTCTGTCTTTGCATACATTTTGTGGGTTATGTCGGTACTAAGCTACTACTAAAACACTACTAAACGCAGTGGCACAGTGTTTCGTATGCTAGAGATTGCGCTGGATTGGAGTGGTCTCAGGTTCGATTCCCGAAAAAAACACACATTTTCAAGTTTTTTTTTATATTTGCGAACGTCTGACACACATTCGAGAGTGTGGTCCTATGAAACCAGGCACCGTCAAAAAATCATCAACATGTTGAAAAACTAAATTTTATAGAGATATACCTTTTAGTACAA
Source organism: Cheilosia scutellata (assembly GCA_955612985.1). Taxonomy (NCBI): domain Eukaryota; kingdom Metazoa; phylum Arthropoda; class Insecta; order Diptera; family Syrphidae; genus Cheilosia; species Cheilosia scutellata. The sequence continues at coordinate 17,299,162 of OY015311.1, forward strand.
TTCATATATAGAAGTTTCGAACTATCACACAGAAAAACAAATAATCCATGCAGATTAGATTTGAAATGATTGCCCATAAATTCGAAAAAAGGGCTTTATATTTGTGTCAACAAGTTCAATTTATTGGGCCTTTTCCACTCTTGGTGGAAGTACCGATGATTCATGATAATTTGCTACTTTTTCTGTAATCAAAATTTATGCTCATACTTTTGGCCACACATCATTATCAGTTATTAATTTTGCCCACTGGAAAATATTTTTCCAAATCCATACACGTTTTAATTAAACTAATTAGGTAATAAACTTTCACCTAATTGGCACCACAGTTTGCGGATAATGCTTCACCATCATCGCATGCAAATTCACATAACGCATCCATATTTCCCAATAATTCAAAATTGCAATTTAACTCGAATTAGGCTAATTGCTGCACATGAAACCACTCCAAAAACAGAAGCCCCTAACCAATTCCCTAAAATTTAATTCTAACCATAAATTCTGGACTCCGCACTCAGTCACATACTCGCGCGTAACCGCAGTCGCCGCCGCCGCCGCACACTCCGTGCAATAGTCGCCATTGCTGTCCAATGTGCTTGCTGCTGCACTAACTTAAATCACCGAAACTGCATTGCACGTCTCTGTACAAGTGCGTCCTTAAAGCTAAACTCGGTATCCAGAGCAATTATTTTCCGGGTTGAAAATTCCAATAAGAAACCAAATTGAAACTTTTTTAATCAAAAAATTCCCGCTCTATCTCTGGCCGGGATATTATCATTGCGAGTGTGTGTGTGTATATGAACTTTTCTAGAATTCATCTCCCATGGCCAGAACGGAACTAACTTCGACAGAGATTCCCTTTTGTATTGCCATCTATTTTGTACTGTGTATATCATTCGGTACCCTATCCAACAACAATAGATGTGGATTTGGAAATTTTCGATTTCATGCGAAAACTTCACAGAGCTACTAATAGTCTAGACTTTAGTAGAATTTGCAAAAAGCCATCGGGTTGGAATCGGGAGTGTTCTCTTTCGGCACGCAATATATAACCAGAACCACCCTGTTCGCATTGACGACGAAAGCCTCTAAATGCAAATTGGGAAACGAATTCAATTAAATTATCTCCACAAGCGGTAAATAAAAGGATTTAAATGGATTAAGATTGGAAAAGAAGTATAAGGTATGAAAAAAGAAGAGACGAAATGCACTACCATCCATACGATCCCCTGGGCCCATTCAGGGAAATTTTCTTCAATTGACATTTACGAATGAGGAGGTATAGTTTCGGTTTAATGGCAGCTATTGGAAGTGAAATATTTCCATTGGAGAAATTAAATTGATATCTGTGATTGCGAGCGAAACAATGTTTTAGGTTAGCAGGGTTGTTTTTTTTAGAAAGTATACCTACTTATCTATTGAAATTGAGGTGACTTAGGTGAGCGAATACGCGATGTTTGTCATAATTTTTCGATTTCCTGCTACTTTTTGAACGGTCTAAAAATGAGTATTAAACTATTTGTATAGTAAGCAGAATCAAATTCAAGGATTTCCAGTACTCCAATAAAAAAAAGATATGAAAGACTGCAAGGATTCCAAAAGGAACTGAGTACTTATTTATGAGGTAGCTTAATTCGATTTCTCATTCTAAGCTTTTTCACCAATGTAGGGCTGTAATGTAATAATAGTAGTGAGCCCAAAATGATGTCTATTATCCAAAATGACAAAGTCTAGGTACGTAAGTATAAGACTATAATATTACTCAGTTCTACCGTCGGTATGCAGTAATTCGGAGCCTGTTTGCTTTTGAAAGCTGAACAAAGTAGGTAAGGTACTCGCCCTAATTTTTCCGTGCCCAAGAATTGTAACTTTTAGATCTATTCTTGTGCTCAGTACCAAGATACTGCGGTATAGTTAGAAATGAGCAAGCAGACTAGCTTGCGAGAAGAGGCGGGGAATTGGTAGTGAGAGAGGAGGTAGATATTAAACCACCTCGCGCTAAGGAATAAAATACCAAATTAAGCCGACCAACGTGAGGTGGTCAGGCCTTACCGGACAGGTAGTATCCAAGGCACGATGGCCTGAATTCGATCGTAAAAGATCTAGGGACATTTAAACTAGGCAGCGAAGAACTCAGGACAGTGGTGGGCATATTGTCAGGGTACTGTCTTCTTAGACTTCAGTGTTCAGACTGGTACACTCGTACACTTCCAGGTTCTGTAATGACTTGCAAGCCGAGGTGTGAATGCGAAGCAATATGCCGCAGTAGATGAAAATTTCTTGGCAAGTACTTCTTTCAACATTTAGACGAAATAGACTACCTATTACTATACTATACTACAAAGGACTACTTGATTTTTGCTGGGAAATTGCGTGTTTTTTTTTCAAAGAGCAAGTATTTAGGTGTTTTCCATTGTATTTAACTGCAATTGGTTGCCTGTAGGGATTGCGATGGGTCCTAATCAGTGTTGTTATAAAGATTTTTTCTAGATCTTACAAATTTCGGTTTCATATCTTAACTCATCTTAAATGTGAGTGAACAGTACCTAAATCGCAAAAACGCATCAAATTTTAAGATTATGGCATAAATTCATAAAACAATACCAACCAAGTAAACAGGTTCAATGTAGTCAAACCATTTTATATCGCGGCATGACAAGGTTTTTTTTTCTTCGAAAATTGGTTACTAAGTAGAGTGTTTCATAAGGTTATGAATGTAGTGCGAGTGCACACATTATATTATCTCCAGGTTAGTAAACTACAAGTTTGAACGAAATAATAAAAAATAAACAAATTTTGGAAAGACCGAAATTGGGTATGTAGGTACCTACCCTATTCTCTAGTCAAATTATTCTAATTTTAAAATTTACCTAATTATAAATACAACCCTTAGCACTATTTTTAAATTTTCGTTCTTAAGAACTGAGTTTGAACGCCATATTATTTCAATGCAGAATTTCATTAAAATCGTATATTTGTATTAACATCGTTTTTCCGACATTGAATCAGTTTGTGTTCATCTGCTAGGAATGTTATAAAAAAATAAATAAATAGGTGGCGCAACAGGCGTGTAGACACCCTAGGCCTAGCTTCTCACAACCATTTGTCTTGTCGTACCGTGTAATGTACATAATATATTTCTACGCGGCATTTGGCAGACATTTTTTGAAGCAAAATTCAGACTTAGAAATTGTACAGAGAGAATTATTTACCATAATTCAGTAACTCGATGCTGTGCAAGTCTGCGACTGTGAGAATTGCATTATAGTTTTATAGTATCATGAAACAGCTTTGTATTTATTTTAAACATTTGTAGGCAAATAACGTTTTTAGAAATCATTTAGAAAGACTTCTGTTTTTTTCAGTACCTACCTTAATCTTTTTGAAAAGTAACATTTCCCGCTTTGAACTTATTTTTGGGTCGATATCCTTGACAATTTCTCCAAACTTTTAGCTTAGTAAGCTCTACCGTACTAGGTCAAAGGCCCAAGTCTGCCATTTTTAATGTATTCAGCAAACTGTCAAACTGTTTGGGAATTGCATTTAACAATGCAACTGATTCAACTACCTACATAATTGTAACAAATTGTTGAATTGTACTCTACGAATCTTCAATTTTTCACGGCTAATTTAAATCGGACTCTGCAGGCGTTCAAATTTAGAAAAATTCTGTTCAAAATCGCCGATTCCAGAGGGTCCTCGACATTAGTTACATATATACCTAACTTAATGACAAGAGCTAATTCAGAAAAGATTTTTAGAATTTAATTTTAAATTTAAAGTTAAAATCTTAACACATCTTATTGTAATTCTACAAATCTTAAAAAATGCTCTAAAAACGAGTGAATATCTTCTCATCTGGAAGCCTCCTCAATATCTTAAAAAATAAGATAATTAAGATCATATAACAACAGTGGTCCTAATGATGGTGCCAACTGCGCAGTAGTGACGTATGAGAACTCTCTCGCATACCTCTATTTAACTTAACCTAACTTCGTGGATATGTTCTTTTCTATCAGGACAATGCATAAATGTAATTTAGAACTTTAGTTTCCATGAGTCTGTTGGAATATCGTTTGCATTGTTTTTTTTATAAACTGCTACACATGTGAAGATATGGTTTAATTTTAAGATTTGGGTATTCAGGACCATCTATCGGAAAACTTGATAGCAAATATATTGTGTAAGTTTAAGCTTACTACTTTTTGAAGTGTTGAGAAAATGCATTTGCAATGCTATTATTGTTCTATGTGAAAGTGCCATGCCCCTTTGTGTTTGTCGTATTAAAAAAAAAATAAAAAATTAAAAGGAACACTATACCTAAGATAGTCTGATTTTTGAATTTGAATTTTAGCATCAGTTAATTAATTTTCAAGTTATAAGGTTTTGAATGCTTTCTTTGTGTAACGCTCCTTTAACCCTACCCCGCCTCGCCTAAGTAAATGTATTATCACCATTACAACGCTGAAATAATTTTTAAAATCGGCCGGAATGGTTCTTGAGAACGAAAAGGAGGCTTTGAGAAGGATATAAACTCTACAGGGCAGGGGTTCCCAATCTTTTTCATACTACGACTCCCTACAGAGGTTGAACTACTTTTGCGACGCCCTTCTTATGGCACATATGTGTGAAAAGAAGCTGATCTTACTCAATGTTGACTAAACTGTTTTTCAATAAGGACGGGTCGACGAATTTTGCTTGTTAACATACCCGCATTCATCTAAAAATGCACTTCGCCGTTAAAGATGATTTTTCGGCCAAAAATAGGGGTCCTCTTCCAAACGCTGCAAAGCCAGTTAAGCGAACAAACGGCATTGTCAATGTGTATTAACTTTGAGCTCCTGGATTAGTTGGATATTGTACGGGCGTAAGCCCAAGTCCTGATGCAAAATTCGCCAAGTTGGAATCTGCGAAAGGCCGATTTCTTGTGTACGGCGAGGAATTGACTGCCTCGGGTTCTCCTGTACACTCTAATGGATCGAGGCAATGCTCCTGACGAATCTGGCTGGCAACGACCCGTACCAATTGAAAAACCCTTATTGGTGGGCATTCTACCTTGTCAGGGGTGCCTTTTATCTCTTTACCTTTTATTACTTAAGTAACTGAATGTTACACAGTGCAGCCTTGGTGAAGTGAACGTGTCGAATTTGGAGACATAGGCATAAGTAGTTTGCTCTTTGTTGTTGATTTAGTTATCCTTGGACCCTCTCAGACAGAACTTTGGTGCGCACTTTATAGACTTGTAATCATCTACATACGAAGCTAAAATGAAAGTTAATATGAAAGTCATGGGTGTCCCATCAATACTGCTTGTTGAATGTTCACTGTATGTTAGTGGAGACCAATTGAGGCAGGTATCTAATTAATTTTAAGAATCTCTTGGTCTTTTTTACTAGCTAGCCTTAGCTTTTAGAACTGGGTAAATTTTAAGACAACTAGATCACTCAGTTATCACGAGAACCAAATTTGGTGTCAAAGCTAGGTTTGTCGGTCTTTAATTCGGTGGATGTTCCAACTCCTGTCAATAGTCATAAGATTTTGGGTAATGATGAAAAGAATAAGAACGGGTCGATTTAATATAACAATACGTCATGTTGAGGAACCTGTAGCAAGACTTTTCTGTGTCTCTGATATACAGTGGTGGAAAACTAATTAGAAACAAATAATTTTTCCTGAGGATTTAATTACCGCTGGTTTATTTATCAACAATTTCGATACGACCTTAGTAAACATAAATAATAGCGTATTAATAGTAATAAAAATGGGAATCAAATAAAGAAATAAAGAAGAAATAGAAACGAATTCAAAAAAAAGAGCAGAAGGTTTCTGTGTGGAATTATAATTAGAAACAAAAAATGTAATTATAATTTAAATTCAAAAATAAATATAAAAAATTAAGTTTTTGAGTCCAACTCTTAATAATTATAAAATTTGATCAATATTTTGTGGGAAATCCACTATTTGCAATGACAGCAGCACACCGGTTTGGTAAAATGGCTACCAACTTTTGACATCTCTTAACGGGGATATTTCTCCAACCTTGTTCAATGTTTTCGTTCCCAAACTTCTTTCCAGATCAGCCCACAAATTCTCAATTGGATTGAGGTCGGAACTTTGCGCTGGCCATCTCAAAACATATATTTTTTCTTCCGGAAACCAACTCTTCACAAGCCGTGAAGTGAGCTTAGGATCATTGTCTTGTTGGAAAATTTAAGACACTTGCAAATGGTCAAAAGCATATGGCTCCATAACATTTGCTAGTATATCCTTATACACATGCTGATCCATTCGTCCAGCAACACGCACAATAGGACCAAGCAAAAGGCTCCCCAAACCATCACATTTTCACCACCATGCTTGAACATTTACATGGTGTACTTGGGGTTGAGTTCCTGATTTTTTGGCGCCTTACACATTTCAGCCTTACAGTCAGTTCCTGACGGTTTTGCATGTGATTTCCTGACTTAGTTGTCCCAATACTTTGAGAGAATTTCTCTAATGGTAAAAAAAAGGATGTGTCTTACTCAAACGGAAAATGAGTCGGTCTTCTTTAGCGGTTGTTTTTCTTGCCCTTTTTTTCTTTTGGGGTTTTCTATACTACCTGGTATCATTGAAAACTTTTATTGCGCCATAGACTATATTTTTGGAGCATTCCAGGTCCTGCCGATGGATTCCATAGATGCTCCTGCCGTACAATATTTTCGGATGATCAATTTTTTTAGTTCCGGTGTGCAGCTCTTGTTTTTTTTTCCCATTTTACTAAACTAAATAATATTACTAAGACGTATTAACAGTAATATTAACATTAAATTTCCACTGAATTTCTTATATCGATATTAAACCTTAGTAAACTTTGTCCACCATTTACTTCGCGAGAAATTTTAACGGATCGACTTAATGTAAAAAAAATGCGCAAGGCTGCTGCAAAACAACGGCACTTAACCAGCCCCTATATATTGTATGAAACTTGTGTAAAAAAAGATACAATGACAACTCCATGTCTATTTTTTCATTGTTTCTAACTAGGCTTCCACCACTGTAGATGCTTTGCCAAGTACTGGCGTCAGTAAAGTCAGTAAAGAAAGGACTGTTACTCTTCTCTGTTTTACTATTTTTAAGTACCTAATCGAATACACGTGTTTATTTAGTTAAATGGTCCGTTTACTTTGTTTAATGAAATCTACAATTCGAATCAAAAATCCCATTTGTGACACCTTTCACTTCGTCTCATATGAAACACCCACATAAGAAAATTTGAATGCTCACAGAGTTTCCATTTGCAAATGTATTTGTTTTTGAATTTATTTTTATTTTACCTACTCACATCTTGAATACTATTGATCAAACGGATTCTTCCAAGAAGCAATATAATAAGCGATATCATTGGTATACATAGCTTGACTGACACATAAACTGACAGCACCTTGGTAAGAGATATGATTTTCTATTTGATGCTGTATTCCACGAATCTAATTGAGAAGCCTTCGCATCGCAATACCATAATGGATGTCGTTGAGTTGTTTTTTGATTCGATTTCATTTGAGTTTCAAGGTTACAGTGGCTTAAGGTGTCAGTAATATATTGTTGTCTATAGAAGAGAATCCTTGTAAATGCCACATGAGTTAATTTAACACACATTTATGCGGTTACATCGTTTCAAGTTGTAGACATGTGTTGTAAAAGTTTTGCACACTTATGTGTAGGTGTATAACGAATGTTTAATTAAAACGTTCCCGCTCAGACCTGAAATCGTATTTAATAACACGATTTCTTTCAGATTGTTGAGAAAGTTTGAAAAACTTTTACAAGAAGAGTTCCTTTCAAAGTTATCCACTTTTAGTAAAAGTTTCAGAAATGTTTGAACCATTTAGAATTGTCAAAACTGTAAGTGGAAACTTTTTCGATATCAAATTAAAATTCGTGTGCTCGCATTTTGCTTATTCAAATGCATTCAAAATGAGTTGAGGGACAAAATGGAGAATATATTGTCAATAGTTGAGGGTATGACTGTGTGCAGGGTGGCTCAAAAACACTCACCCGTTGTTGTTTTGATATATCTTAGAAACGTCATATTTTCATTTGTATCTACACACACAGAAAAAAACTATTACTATTTTATTAATTTTTTTTTTTAAATTTGTGTTTTATGTTTTTTATCGTACTTACAGAAAAAAATTGTAATATTTACAATTTTCTGCGTAAAATTTAGCATTTTTAATTGTAACTATAGTCATTACAATTTAATAGTAAATTTCGTTTATTTTTTCCTATTTTCAATTGTAAAATTTTTTTTTCTTCGATAAAAAACACAAATTAAAAAAAAAAAAAAAAAAACTAAAATATGTAGTAAAAAAAAAAAAAAAAATTCCAATTAAAATAATAAATTAACCAAATTTGCTATTTAAACTGTAAATAGATGGTTTTAAAATTAGGATAGTAAAGCCTTTACAATTTTGTTCTGTGTGTGGGGGAACCGCTTTTCCTGCATTGTGACATCAGAATCGAAGCTTTCCGGACAAAAGAAGTCGGGATACAGTTTAAAATATTGAAATGCTGCTCAAAATGGATACAACCAAGTTGGCGTTGAGGGAACTATTCATCTGCCAGGCGATACAAAAAAATTTTACAATTGAAAATAGTAAAAAAATAAGCGAAATTTACTATTAAATTGTAATGACTATAGTTACAATTAAAATTGTAAATTTTACGCAGAAAATTATTGTTAATATTACAATTTTTTTCTGTGAGTGGGCTTTACATTTTTTAATTATACTTTTTGGTGATACACAATTTTCAATAATTTTGGTGAAAACTTCGAGTTTTATCGCACTCCTGTCGGATATTGTCTTTGAGAGTTTTCAGAGTCTATGTGTTGATCTCATAGAAATGTTACTTTAAAAATCCCCAAAGAAATAATTCTTGTAGCGCTCAAATCGGTCGATCTTGCTGGTCAATGCAAACCCCTTAAGATATCAGCCAAATCAAAACCGTATTCAAAATGTTCCTGTGTTTTCAGTTCCTTTTGTAACCACATGTTCTCCATATGTATTCAATTCGGCATTTTAGTCTTTTGTATTTTTGTTGCTTAAATTTGTATTTCCAGGGCAAAAGCAAACAAAAAAACAAGCAGCTAGGAAAACCCCGATGTAGGACGAAACAACATCATGTCATATCAATACGTCGCGTCGTTGCATTTAAATTTTTTCGAGTTTTACCAATTTTTTATATAGCCAATGTATGAAATGGTGCTAAATGTTGATTAAAAGTGCTTTTATCAAAACGTTTTTTGAACATTTTTAAAAACTACTAAAAACTGCTGAAATTTACAAAAATGCTAAAAAAATCTGCTGCATGTGAAATTTACGATCAAATCCTGCGGTCTACAGGGGCCTGTACCACAAAACAACAAGTCTAGTTAAACAGGCAAATTTTAACAATTAACAATATTTTCTGTACCACCAAAACATAAGTTAACTATCATCTTAACACTTGTTAACACAATTTCTAACAAGTGGGAAATTTGATGAATTCTCGGTTTCTGTACCACAAAACAACAATTGTTAAAATTGTCTGTTAAATTGTTGCAAAATTCTAACTGATGAATAGAAAATTGTTAGCTCGTAACAAGTTATATTTCTTGATTTGGTTTTCGAGATTTTTAAGTGTTTTTTTATATTCTATTAAATTCGAATCATGATTATAAACTGTTAAATGTTTGTTTTGCTTTTATAAGACAAAAATCCCAAAGCCAAAGTGTCCAAACTGTAATTTCCAGCAGCAAAAACTCCAAGGCTGATCAAGTAGTTAAACAGGCGACTACAGTAATTATTTTATTAAACAGTAGGTACCTAAGTGGCCCGCTTCATGTGAATAAGGGATTTAAACTCTCTTATCGCATGTCGCAGGTCCTGCTCATACAACTTCGTTGCTCCCCTCGGGATATCTATGTGATTTTCGTCCGGCAGGCGTATTTGACAACAGTTTTTTTTTAGATTTTTTGTCTTTAGGTTGTCGTTTGCTTTAATTTTCAGACTACTATTTATGAATATTTCTCTATTCTAGAGAATTCCTCATTCTAATCGTGCATATAATCTGTAGGATTCTGCTTTGAACTATATGTATATTAGTCTAAACTAAACTACTCTCCCAACGCGTATACACTCATTGAATCACCATTTAGTTTTGCAAAATTCTACAACAGGTGTTAAGGGAAATTTTCCTTGTTAACTATCATACCGAATAATTTGGTGGTACAGAAACTAACTTCGCCTGTTAAATTTATATGTTAAGAAATTACTTGTTAAAAAGTTAAATTGTTGTTTTGTGGTACAGGCCCCAGGTAGTAGCTTATGCGTTTTGCCTGCACTTTCTAAGCGAACTTACAAGACTTTCTCTCAAATCCACTGCAGAGAATGTGTTATGGCATCGGCATGTAGCCTGGTGGTCTGGTCGACAATTGTAAAATATTCAGCCACTTCGGCGATATTCTCGTCGAGCTCGAGCCGAGCAATATCAGGCCCACGTGTTCTCCCAGTCTCTTCAAAGGGAGGTATTAGTATTATGTAGATAGTTTGCGTAGGGCGGCCTGGAAATCGTCTCGAAAATTTACGTTACGCCAAAATCACTGACTACTAAAGGGTCCGCCATCTAACGTTTTTTTTTCAACTAGTGCTTATTTTGCGAATGGTAACACTGAGCTCATGTCTGATTTGACAGATAATTAGTTTTATCCTTCCGCTGAACGAATATGGTTGTGTGTGTATACGCTTGAACAACGCTGGGAAATATTGCGACATTACTTTGAAAATCATGGTAATGTTGCAGAATGTGTGCGAAAATTGCATACGGATTTTGAAAGAAGAGAAGCAAGAGAAGCGTTATCTTGTGAAAAAAGTGAAAGAAACTGGCATCCTCATCGATAAACCAAAGCGTGAAAAGCCAAAAACAGTGCGTACACCCGAGAAAATTGCTGCTGTGGCAGAAAGTGTGCGTGAAGCGCCATCAAAATCAATTCACCGTCGTTCTCAACAATTGAACATTTCGGAGACATCATTGAGACGAATTTTGCATAAAGACCTTGGTATGACGCCATACAAAGTCCAATTGGTTCAGGAGTTGAAGCCAACTGACCATCCAATGCGTTTTCGCTTCGCTAAGTGGGCCTGCGATCGACATAGAGAAGATGCCGATTTTGCCAAAAAAATCATCTTTTCAGATGAAGCTCATTTTGATCTTGGCGGGTATGTAAACAAGCAAAATTGTCGCATTTGGGGCACAGAATACCCGCACGCATACATTGAAAAGCCGATATACCCAAAACGAGTCACTGTTTGGTGCGGATTTTGGTCCAGAGGCATAATTAGGCCATTTTTCTTCGAAAATGAGCAAGGAGTGGCCGTTACAGTCAATGGCGATCGTTATCGGGCCATGTTGAACGAATTTTTGTTCACAAAAATTGAAGAGGAGGATATTGGCAACATTTGGTTTCAACAGGACGGCGCTACGTGCCACACAGCCGAAGCTACACTCGATGTTTTGCGCCCTGTTTTTGAAGATCGCATTATCAGCCGCAGAGCTGATGTCGTTTGGCCACCGCGGAGCTGCGATTTGACACCGTTGGACTATTATTTGTGGGGTGCCGTAAAAGATAAGTGTTACGCCGACATGCCAGAGACAATTGACGCTTTAAAGGACAATATTCGTGAAGCCATTGGTGAAATACAGCTGCACGCAATCGATAATGTGCTTAAAAATTGGACCGATCGTGTAGGCTACTGCATGGCCAGCCGAGGCAGCCATTTGAATGAAATTATTTTCCATTATTAACCGGAAGGATTGTACTTTCAAATAAAAAAATAAATTTGAGAAAATATTCAGTAGCTTTTTTTTATAGCATTTTCAAAAAAAAAAAAAAGTTATTTGGCGTACCCTTTATTATTAAAAACATGGTCACAATAGTATTGCGCGATCTTGAGGATTATAGGGTTCCATTTCTTGTTGACGTGTATTCTGCCTCAAAAATCAAATAAAAAACTGCCGTTTATCAGCCATTTGCAAAATATATAGCATATTCTTATAGAGTTATACATTTTGGGTCGCCTTGTAGATCTCAAGTTGTTTTAAGAAATTGAAGATATCCTGCGGAAATTCGATAACTAAGCTCATCTTGGGATATCCTATTTGCTCGTTTTTATTCCCCTCTCTATAGTTTATTTTCCAAAAACCGCAACATTTATTGTGCGCGCTTGAAAACGCCTTCCAATATATTATTACGTGTAACCACAAACTGAGAACAATACTCTTGCACTGGTGTATGTAATTGACATTTTCAAAACACAAAACATCAATATTTTAATGCGGTCACGTGGATATTAATTTTTACCACACCTACCCTTACACTAAACGACAACCACTGACATTTAATTAAATTGTAAAAACTTTTTTTTGCTGTTCATTTGTTTGTGCAGAATAATTAAAAAAAAAATCATCAACATGTCTGCTTCCCTTGACATTGTTACCTTTCTGCAGCAACCCCCATTTATAACACAATTATTTTGAAATATTATGTTAATTCGCGACACAAGAAAACATATACAGTTTCATTACAATTTATCATTAAGGCGGTAGGGGATCCGCATCCTTTTAAATTCAACTGAATTCATGTAATTGCCATAAATACATTAATTAATGTCCTTGTTTGGCCATTGCACTTTTCGATTTCATTCGTACGCAAAAAAGTACATACCTACCTATGGATTTTCCTGCGAATATTTAAGGATATATTTTTATGGACGATTTTATTAATGCGCGACTATTTATCTGAGGACGTGGGTTTCTGTCACCCATTATGGTATGAGAAATGAAAAATTTATGAAAATAATTGCATGTTTGGTGGTCGTCGCATCAACACTTTGATCCTTTGCCTAGGTATACCTTGAAAATAATTTCTCTTAATTGATATACGCATTTTGGGGGTAATTTTTTACTCACTACTCAGACTCACCCCCTGCTTGTAATGATGTTGAATGCAGATTGTTCAATTAGTTAACCCTACCTATTTTATGAAAGAGTATAGAGGTGTGATCATTTTTGATGGAGGCCTATATAGCGTATTGTGATTTTGTAATTTGCCTCAAATAGCGCACAATATTTAATAAAAAAAACTAACAAATTTCAATGGGGAATTAATTCCAGGATATATGAACCCGCTGCAATATGTGTTTATTAGTTGACGCCTGGTAATTGGAAATTTTTAATGAGATTTTATAACTCATAGAAAGAATATTTAATTACTTTAAAGCTTAAATATAGAATTATATAATTTATATAGCAGTATACATTTTTAATTGAGCTTTCTTTTGTTGCAGGATATTTGTTTGAATAATACCTATCAATATGGTGGAAAGGGTAAGTCAAAACTATTTTGAATCAGAAAATAAATTCAAGAGCAATATCTACGGCTGAAGTTTGTTTCCTATTAATAAGTAAGAGTCCTGTTAAGGGAAGTACTCACTGACCAACCGCCACGAAGGGCAGTCATTTAAAATTTTTAGTTCTCCTCAAATTGTAGCCAGAATTTTAATCTTGGGTGTTGTCAAAGACAACTTACTTATTATTTAAGAAGCTCATGCCCGTAAATAGCATATGCAAGAGACACTGCAGCCTTCAATCCATTAACCCGCTCAGACCAAGCGCTTTACCTACTGAAATTGCTTGGTTTTTAAAACAGAAGTTTGGTCTGTATTGTCTTCTTGAACTCGTGGTGCTGTGATTTGATGATCCTCTTAAATACTGCATTATTGTCCATTGGCTCGATGTGGCCGAACTAGTTTAATCGACTTCTGTTGAGTTATTTAGCTCGTAGAGATCTATTTTCTATACATGATCCCAAATCCGTCGAAGAATTTTTTCTTGGAAATGAGCCTAGTATCAGCTCATCTTTCTCGCTTATGGTCCTGCAATCGTCCTGTCACAATAACACAATAAGGGTTCTGTAGAGCACACATTTAGTCCTTCGTGCGAGGCAGTTGTTTTATATTGATTTGTTTTCCCAAACCCAAGTATTAGCGATTAGTTAGGTTAGATTAGGTTTACGGTTTTGCAGAGCAAGGTTAACCCTATCACACGTAGGTCCTTGTGGACTTATTGTGATGCCCTTTTTCTAAATGGGTGTTAAACGTTGGTGTTAGGGTTAGCCTCATTTCCCTCTTTCTAGGGATTACTCGATGCTGTCCAGCTATCCTGATATCCTTAAAAACCTGTATAGATCAGAAAGTGAGACATCAGAAAGTTCTTGTAGGTTATGAAAATAATAACTTCTAAGTGTTCTTTCCCCAAGTGACAGAGACTAGGGCATTGACAAAAGAAGTGAGGTGTGGCCTCATGAACCTCTTCGTCTCTGCAGCCTCTATAGTCTAATCGTCATCTTTGAGATTTAATTTCACTGTATGGTTTCTTAGGAAATTATAACTAGTTAGAGCCCTGCCAACTTAGACAGCACTGACCTGTCAAACTGTAGAAGATCAATGGTCCGCCCACTGTCATATTTCGGCCAAAGCTTCCGTAATACTTCACAAGCAGTTAGTCCTTTCCACGTGTTGTTGGTTTTCATGCGAATCTTATTCTCCACTCGTTTTCTAGTATAGTTAGTTAGAGTTCTTCTTCGCCAGATAGGGTGTAGAGTTGATGTTCCTTAACTTGCTCGAAGGTATTGTTATAGGTAGTGACGTCTTATACTGGACGATGGACAGATGTCGATTGGTTGAATCTTGACCTAAAGTTCGATGGTCTTTTCAGGATTGGTATAAATGTGAAAAATTGGCTTACAATCATTACACCCTATTTCATAAACATTGACAATTCTACACATTTGTCGCACTTGTCTGACAATTTTTCATTTCATAAAATAATATTGACAGGTGACATAATTGTCAGTTAAATGCAACGACAAATTTGTCATTGTCATATTTTGACAAATTTATCATTGTCATATTTTGACAAATTTGTCCTGACAAATTTATCATAGTTATAGATATTTTGACAAATTTGTCGTGGGTCTTATCAAGAGAGTTTTCAGGTTTTCCGAACATGCAATTTTTTCTTAAATTTGAAATCACTTAATGCAATAAAATATTATTATTTATTCTTTCTTTCTATTATTTCTATTATTCTGCTTAACTATCAATACTTGACCGAAACTTAAACGCCTGTCGCAATTATCAATTACATACTGACAAAATTGTCAATTGTAAAATTTAATCTGTCCCATACAAAACTTGTCAGTACAAATGTGTCAGAGAATTCATGACAATTCTCGAAAAATTCCTTCCAATTCATTGGCATGAACATTTTTTTATTAAACCAAAACTTGACAATTGTCAGCTATTTTCCGACAATTCTACAAAATTGTTTAATTATTTATGAACAAGAATTTTGACAATCCGATTGTCAGTTAACAAATGTCGCAATTGTCAATTTGTATATGAAACAGAGCCCAGATCATAGACCTTTTAGAGAACATCATGCAGTACGTTGGATGAAAACTTTATATGTCACTAAGCAGGCATATGCCTCAACTTTTTACAAGAAATTGGATGCAGGTGCTTACGAGATTCTAAAGCCAACAGCTAGTTGCTTGGTCTTGCTACAAAATCTCTGATGTCGTTTGATGAGAATCGTCCATCTCCATACATAACATTATAAAATTTGATGATAAGGTGTTTAGAATTTTCGGTGAGGACTTTTCCAAAATCCCTTATTGGACATAATCTCTCACGATACGTATCTCACTCTGTCGCGCAACAGAATTAATAATACCAAATATAAAAATGGGAGATTTTGTCCCGTGGGAATTTTCTCTCAGGGCCTTTTGGAGTAAGGGACTCCAGCACAGGGGATTATGAAACAGGAGATTTTGGAAAAGGGATTTTGTAAAAGGAGATTTCATCACCTAAATAGGGATGCAGTAAAGTTGGATGGTTATGATCCCTATAATCCTCGCCAAACTATAAGAAAGAAGAAGATGTGTTTGAGGCAATTGCTACACTGGGTACCGCCAGGATTATTGCTAATTTTGAGTTATTATTTTGGTTAACGTATAACACTTCAACTGATCAACATCGGTCCATGATGATTGCCTATCTATGCCTAAATTTAATTTCATTAGCCTGACTACCTTTTTATGAAGAAACACAGAATGTGATGTTATTGGTATACGAGAAAGAGATAAAGTATGACTATTTCAGAACCATATTCACCTATCAGATACAGTTCACCCAGTTACCTATTACCAGTTCATCACCCTACAATGCTACCATCTTAAACTGACATTCTTCTCTGTTACAAACTGTAAACGACAGCCGAAAATTGAATTTAATGATTTTGTACAAATTAAATTTACATCGTATACCAAAGGATACATGCACCCAGAAAACCTGGCAAAAACAAGCCTCACACAGTTTCATGATTGACTTACACTATCAGTATCCTTAATTGCTGGCCATATAGTACATCCACAAGCTCCAGCTCTTACTAAATGCGATAAAGTGCTAACGAAATCGTAGTTACATGACTCCTCTCTAAGACCACCAAGCGCAATTTATCGAATGCATGCAAGAGTCCTTGTCTCTTATTTTCTCTAAATTATCCTCCGACCGCCACACCCTGCGTCTGTGTGTGACTGCTGCTGATGCCAGTTTATAAATGCCATTCAATGTGCAAAACAATAAATCAGAATCTCTTACAAATTGCTGTCATCAAGAAGAAATTTCCGGTGTAATTCGTACAAGTCGACTGCGAATAATTTTTTTTTTCTCTCTCTCTCTCTCTCTTTCTAAAATAACTCGACGAGGATAGTGTAGGGGGAGGTGGGGATAACAATTGGAATATGCATACATATCAAGTGAAATTCGTCTAAATATAAAACCCACCATTGAAATGGAAAGGCCACACACAAGGAGTAGGAAATAAAAATAAAGAAGAAGGAGATCAGGACGAATGGAATTTTTCTTCGTCTCAGCAAAGGACGTACAAAAAAGTCGAGATAAAATGCTTTTGGACACGAATTGGACTCTCGCATAACAAAGTTGGTTGTTACACTTGCACTTAGCCTGGGATGTCCTTTCGAATACCGTTTGTTGGAGCATACACACAAAAATCAAAGGCATCACCCGAGTTCAAAATTCGTTACGTGTGTTTTTTTCTTCGTTTCCTGATCTGATACCAACACTAAAAGCTATTTAGATTTATTGCCTAATACACTGTGATAAAATCGTCAATAGGCAGCATGGTGGATGGTGGGTGAGTAGAATCGAGAGTGTGTTTGGCTTGGCTTTTGTCTTCAACGAACAGATACATTGGTGTCATATGTAAGGCTTTTATGGTCAAGTCCCTGCAGGGCAAACAAAAAAAAAACGGAAGAAAAGGAGAAACAAATCACAGATGGTCAGTTGTACTGATTGCAGAGACATTTAATGAAAATGAAAAGGGCTTCGTCTTTGACTAACACTCTTGTTTTTTTTTTTTTTTTGCACGGTTCCTTGATTGTCCCATTTGCTTCTTGGCCTCCTCTCTTCCTCTGATGTGCGGCTTTCTGTTACATAGTCAAATAAACAAAGAAAAAAAAACCTAGCGGAACAGAAAGAAAAGAACGACAAACGATCCAAAAGAGAATAGATTACTTTTGGGGGGTTAGGTACTTTGTTGGAGCGGTATCCTGAACGCATTCAACTATTTCAAATGTATATGTCTCAGATTGACAAATGACGTGACTCTTGGTAATTTCAATCAACGATAATAGCAGTGACAGCAGTGAGTTTCTTGTTTGTATACGAAAAGGAAGCCATTTGGTTTATCTCTAATGGAAATGAGTGGGACCAGCTGGGGGTGCTATTTTGGAAGTTGTTATGGGTTACAATAGGTTACTCATGGAGAGAAATCAAACGAACTATTGAAGTAACAAGGGGGTAGGTGAATAAAATTTAGGGTTCACTGGTAGAAGACCAGGCTTGCGATTTGGAGTACAGAATAACAATAATTTTGGAAAATTTCTAACAAGGGAGTTAGCTGCCTTTACGCTTAAGCGTAAACAACGACTGAATACACAAAACAAATTAATAAAGTTTTATTGGCGGCAATATTATCACTTAGCGAAACAATTCTTTTTCTGTCACCTCTCTCAACCGTGTTTCTTTTTCTAACCTCACTCTCCCAGTTTGACTGCTGTTGTTCAGATAGTCTGATTTTTAAGGGTCAAAGGATTTGGGTTAGGTTAGGTTGAGTAGGGTGTGAGTTCATCACATTGGACTAGGTACCATATTGGGCCCATCGCCATCCCTGGGCCACCTTAACGGTCCAAAACCTATAAACCACTTCGTCCAAACAATTAATTACCCTACAAAACCTGAAAATTGTTTCAAATTTGTTTGCCAAACCAACCTCCTCCAAGTTGACGAAGATGTATCTTCCAAGGTATTTCCTCTTGTACCGAGCAACAGCTTGACATTCGCACCGGAGATGAGTTATATCTTCTGTGACATGTAAGTCTTCGCAATACCTGCAATGCTACTGAGCACTGAGCGGCAGCTCCTGACTAGTTCAGATTTGATGATGAATGACTGACTCTATCGCCTTTAGCGCAGCCTGACTATCAATGTATATTGCGATATTCTTGTTGGATATTGATTCCATATCAAGTAGATCCGCAGCTTTGAGAACGGCTCGTTTAAAACGTATTTGGGGCTCTTGGTCTAATTATACCCGGTACCACACTGTGGTGAGGGTATATTCACTTTGTCATTCCATTTGTAACGCCCATAAGGAGGCGTTGTAGGTATGACAAACTATATATATTATTGATCAGCATCACTTTCTTAGTCGATCTAGCGATGTCCGTCTGTCTGTCCGTCTGTCCGTCTGTCTGTCTGTCCGCACGATTACGGCCGTAATTTAAGAGCTATCGACTTGAAATTTGGTACGTAAGCTTTTATCCACCAGACTGAGGCTACGTTCGAAGATGAGCAAGATCGGATGAAAACTACTACTACCTCCCATACAAAAGTATCAGATTTATATAGCTTTTTATGTTAAAAATTAAATTTAAATAGCTACAGTAAAGATAGCAAGTTTAAACTTTGCACGTATTGTTTTAATAATATTTAAAATTTTTTGACAAAAAAGGAGCTTGATCGAATAAAAACTACCCATACCTCCCATACAAATATATAATTTTTTAATACTAAAATATTTTTATACCCGGTACCACACTGTGGTGAGGGTATATTCACTTTGTCATTCCATTTGTAACGCCCATAAGGAGGCGTTGTAGGTATGACAAACTATATATATTATTGATCAGCATCACTTTCTTAGTCGATCTAGCGATGTCCGTCTGTCTGTCCGTCTGTCTGTCCGTCTGTCTGTCCGTCTGTCTGTCCGTCTGTCTGTCCGTCTGTCCGCACGATTACGGCCGTAATTTAAGACCTATCGACTTGAAATTTGGTATGTAAGCTTTTATTCACCAAACTGAGGCTAAGTTCGAAGATGAGCAAGATCGGATGAAAACTACTACTACCTCCCATACAAAAATATCAGATTTATATAGCTTTTTATGTTAAAAATTAAATTTAAATAGCTACAGTAAAGATAGCAAGTTTAAACTTTGCACATATTGTTTTAATAATATTTAAAAATTTTTGACAAAAAATGAGCTTGGTCGAATAAAAAGTACCCATACCTCCCATACAAATATATAATTTTTTAATACTAAAATATTTTTTTTATTTTACAATAATATAGTACCGGGTATTTGAGCTTCGGCATAGTCGAAGATAATTGTCTTACTGGTTTTATTTTACAATAATAGGCGTATTTTTTGGAAATCTATAGCTAGTTCACTTTTACTTTTACATGCAAAACTGGTATACTCACTTTTGGTTTTGTTATACCCACTTTTGGTTTTACATGCAAAACAGTTATACTCACTTTTGATTTTGTTATACTCACTTCCCAAAAAATACGCCTAATATAGTACCGGGTATTTGAGCTTCGGCATAGTCGAAGATAATTGTCTTACTGGTTTTTATATTCAGAAAACTAAGAATTTCAATAGTGGAAATAAGTAGAACCTGTGGAAGCTTAAAAAAAAATAAATAGGCGGCGCAACAGGTGGTAGACACCCAAGGCCTAGCTTCTCACAACCATTCGTTTTGTGTGAGTTTCTATTTTTGGAACGAATGGAAGGGACCTACAATTTTATGCCGAGTCCGAACGGCTGAATTGAGAAGCTCTTTCAGGACAGTCATACTCTCGGATGTTTGTCAGACGTTCGCGAGAGGTGGCGCAGTAGAAAAAACTATGTAATTTGTGTTTTTCCGGGGATCGAACCTGGGATCCCTCGCACAGTAGTCCAGCACACTAACCACTGTCCACTGCGCTACTGTGCTGTGGAAGCTTAGCATGTCTAATTTTCACCACGATGCCTTGAGAAGGTTTGTACTCTGTACTGATTATCCAAACTTATGAAGAGTTAACGTTCGTGGTCCAAATTCATTTCAAAATGTAAGAACAGTTGATAGGTACTCGTATTTATTTCTATCTATGCAATAATACAATCGTATTTCTTTCAATTGTATTCATTTTTTGAATAAAAATCAAATTTAGGAAACAGTCGAGTTCGTTGGGCATATACTTGATCTGCTTTAACTTTCCGTTTAGAACTGAAAGCAAATTGTATTCTGGCTTTCGACCGAAACCTGCACTGTAGACGTTACCGAGGAAATAAGTGAAGCAATTGACAATGGTAAAGTCTACTTCTTGGTGCTCATTCTCTGATACTGTCGACCACTCTTTCTTATGTCATAATCTATCAGATCACGTCTTTAAAATTTCTCAGCTTTTTTTTTTAAATACTTCTCCCGGGAAAGGCGAACCTATAACGCTTCAACAGCGCCCCGAGTTGCTTGCAGATGTATGTTAGTTCTGCACTTAAATTGCTGCAAATTGTAATCTTCAGGAAATATATCCCCAGGAAGCGAGTTCCAGAGTTTGCTTGTCCTCTTAAATTAATAGCATTATATTTGTGTAACATATAAAGCAATCCGTATTGATGAATAATGTTCTTTTTGAATGTCATATTAATGGTGTCCCTCAGGGATCAAACTTCGGCCCATTATTATTTTCACTCTATGTCAATTATATTCCTTCAGTTATACGACATTGTTTTCTTTTCACATTTATGCTGACGACTCACTCACAGCCAATTTTCAGTAGCTCATGGCCGTGCTTAGATTTGTCAAAATTTTCTTCAATCGAACTTAATCACGTGTCTATTGCATATGTCGATTCAGCTAAAAAGATTAGCCTTACGTTTAGTCGCAGCCTAACATGGGATAACCATATTAACAATGTTGTAAGAAGGACCTATGGTGTACTTCGTACTCTTTGGGCAACTAGGTCTTTCACCCCATTACAAAAACGAGCACTACTTGCCACAACTTTAGTGGCTATCCTGACCCATGAGTGTGAGATATATTGTAAATGCAGCTTTATCTCTAAACGTGGGTTAACTGTTGCCTTCAATATCATTGCATTGTTCGTTATGCCTTTGGACTGCGAGAATTCTCATGAGTATCGAACAATGTCAACCGTCTATATAATATGACTATTAAGAAACTACTCGAATTCCGTACTGTTTGCCTTCTCTCTGAAATCCTCTTTACTCACCAGCCCTTATATCTCTACGAGAAAATTCGATTTTCAGCCTTTGAGATATCTGAGCGACAGTTCTTTACAAATTCGATTCGTTTATGGAATTCACTATCTAGAAATATTACTAAGTAGAGAGTAGAGTCTGAAGAAAAAAAGCAGAAATGCCACATTTAAGTAATCAAACTTCTGAAATATTTTCAGAAGATGTCGATGTGCTAACCATAATAAAGTGTGATTTTTTTGCCTGATTTTTCGTGACACGTGTCAAAGTTATAAATGCTCAGTTAGCATTGCCGCATTTCACCATGCATAGACTTACGCCCAAAAAACGTTTACAAATTATTGAATTTTATTACCAAAAATTGTGCTCATTAAGAAATTTGTTTGAAGCACTTCGTCCATTGTATGGTCTTCGTAATCGTCCTTCTGAGCAGGCTACGCTACTAATCAAAATTGCCGTCTATGGTCTGCTGAGTAACCAGAAGCATTGCAAGAACTGCAAATGCGTCCACAAAAATCTACCGTTTGGTGTGGTTTATGCGCTGGTGTGGCATTATTGGCCGTATTTCTTCAAAGATGATGATGTTACGGTCAATGGTACCTACTCGCTATCGTTCGATGATTTCTGACTTTTTTGCCCAAAATGGAAGAGATAAGTTTGTTCGACATGTGATTTCAACAGGAAGGCGCGACATGCCACACAGCACGCGAATCCATATGGGCATTTTTGAAAAGACTTTGGTGAGCAATTCATCTCACGTTTTGGACCTGTGAATTGGGCAGCAACTATTGCCGCCTTGGAAAACAACATAACTCGTGTTATTTGTGAGATACCAGTCGATATGTTGGAAAAAGTATGCCAAAATTGGACATTCCGGATGGACCACATGAAGAGTAGTCGCGGTCATTTGCATTTGCATGAAATAATATTCAAAAAGTAAATGACCAGAATTGATTTATCGACCCTAATAATAAATTTCACTCAATTTCCCAATTTTGGTTGTTTATTTTTTTTTTTATTTTAATTTTTTTTTTTTACTTAAAACCAAACGCTTAAAAAATCAACGGCACGACTACGATAACTAGGCGCCAAAAATTGATAACAGTATTTTGTACAGCGGTTAAATACAAGCATTTTTACTATGGGAGGGGGGGTCTCTCTGGCTTAATTTAGGTGGGAGGGGCAATTTAAAAAAAATATCACTTTAAGTGAAAAAATACAATTTTAAAAACAATGGCAACACTTTATATAAAAACTTTAGGATTTTTGAAAGCCTGCAGTCCATTCTTTGATTTTATTTTGAAATC